>CM031858.1:80257655-80575897 GCA_018697195.1 Certhia americana | reverse complement strand
CGGCCGGGCAGCGGCGGCAGCTGCCGGGCCCGGGGGCAGCGCGGGCGGGCCGGGGGAGGCGCTCCGCGGGCACAAAGGGCTCCATGGCAACGGCGGGACGAGCCCCCCGCGCCACCGCCACCGCCCGACCCGCCCACGCCACCCCCAGCCACAGCCATCGCCACAGCGGCTCGGGGAAGCAGCCCTCGGCGACATGAGGCCGGGAGCCGGGCGGAGGCTGTAGCCCCTGGCTCTGTCACTGGCCCAGACACGCTCCTTCAGCAATTTAAAGGGCTTTTTTTGTTTGGTTTGGTTTTTTGTTGTTGTTTTTTTTTTTTTTCTTTCCACCAGAGTGCAGATCAATCTTCACACGTAGATATAGTCATTTAGGTTTTCTAATTGAGGGAAGTCGATAAGCTACTAGTGAACAAATTAGAGGGCTGGGCAATCACCAACCCTGCTAAGTTTAACAAGGGAAAGTGCCGGATTCTGCAGCTGCGACGAGGCAGCCCTGGGTGTATGGATAAACTGGGGAACCAGAGGCTGGAAATCAGCGGCACGGAAAGGGCCCTGGGGCTCCTGGTCCATGGCAAGTTGACCATGAGCCAGCAGTGCCCTGACAGCCCAGAGAGCCAACCCTGTCCTGGGGGCATCAGGCACAGCATCACAGCCGGGCAAGGGAGGGGATTGTCCTGCTCTGCTCTGAGCTGGGGCTGCCTCACCTCCAGTGCTGGGGGCAGATCTGGGTGCTACAGGTAAAACAGACATTGAGCTCTTTGAGAGCAGCCAAAGGGGATGGTGAAAGGCCTTGAGGGGAAGCTGCATGAGGAGTGTATGAGGTCACTTGGTCTGTTCAGGAGAGGAGACTGAGGGGAGACCTCATTGCAGTCACAAAGCAAATCACAATTCCTTGTGAGGGGAAGCAGAGGGGCAGGCACCGATCTGTGCTCTGTGGTGACCAGTGACAGGACCCAAAGGAATGACATGAAGCTGTGTCAGAGGTTTAGGTTGGATATTAGAATAAGGTTTTCACCAAGAGGGTGGTTGGGCATTGGAACAGGCTCCCCAGGGAAGTGCTCACAGCACCAAGCTTGACAGAGTTCAAGAAGCATTTGGATAATGCTCTGAGGCACATGGTGTGATGCCTTGGGGTTGTCCTGTGAAGGGCCAGGGGGGTGATATTCCTTGTAGGTCCTATCCAAATCAGATATTCTATGATTCCATGCATAGCATAACTTCACACTGAGTGAATTTAACTCCAGAGTCTTACAGGTCTTATTAGTCTCTTACAATACAAAACATTACATTTTGGGGCATATATTCTTCTTTTAGCTTTTCTTTTAAACTTCTGCTTTGCAGACTGTATGACCTGAAGATGTCAAACTTTAAAATACACAGACATCTAGAAAATAAAAACTTATTTACACTCGACTTTTTAGACATGTGCAAAGCAATAGGTGGCAAGGTCACAAGCTAAGGGATAAGTGCCTGGCCCAGCCACCAGTGGGGACAACTCTGAGGCTCCAAAGCACGTTGCTAGGAACAAGTCTATGTACAGCATTCCTGCCACTGAATGTAACAAGACTTTGTGTGCATCCTGAAGTCTGAAAGCTCTCGGGTCAAGGATCAAGGTGCCAAAGGTGGAAATGAAACTCAATCAATATTCATGACAAATTTCTACAACCCCAGGCAAGACCCCCATAGGTGTAATTATGGTCATAAAAGATTGATGATGTTTTTCAGCATGGTGCAAATGTTAAAGAGGTTCAATTATTTTGCCGAAGTCAAAAAGATTTAACTTGCTCCTGAGAATTTCTTGCAAAACTGCCTTAATCAGTACATGCATTTCCATTGGTCAACACCTCTGTGATCTGAATGCTGGTGGAAAACAACTGTTCCCATTATTTTGTATACAAAGATCCTGTCAGGCAAAACAGCCTTCCCTTTCACATAAATATTAAGCTTCATACTCAAATACTTCATGTGAATGAACTGTCAGCTTAGACTCCAAAATGAGCTCTTCCCAAGGTTTTTAATGTAATTTTTATACCCATTTTAATTTTAAAAGAATTCCTTGTACACAGCGTTTGTTACTCGCTGCCAACGTTTATGTGAAAGGCTGCAGGACTGGACTAGAGGCTTGCATTTTAGCCTTTTCTTAAAACTCCATATTCAATACAGATCTTAAAAAATCAGGTCCCTTTTACTTACACAGGGCCACCCCTTTCTCTGAACCACAATGACCATGTACTTAGCGTCCCCTATCATTAATATTTACCACTTCCGCTTCCTCTATCATTAATATTTACCACTTCTAATTTGGAATCATAAAATTTCACTGCACACTTCAGTAGCCTTCTCTCAAAATGCCACAATGAAGCTGCAGTCACTTTTGTTTGATTTGACAGGACACAGCATGCAAGCTGAGGAAGGAAAAGCAGCATTTCAGGGTCTGAAGGGACAAAAACGTAGCTGACTTGACTTCTACCGATCTTGCCTGGGTTTGTGGGCACTGCCTGGGGCAGACACAGGTGCAGGAGTTGCCCTCAGCTTCATCCCAAAAGGGAGGAAAGAAACAGCACTAAAGCAGGTTCAGAGGTATAGCGTTAGAAACTTCTTTTAAACACTTGCTGAGGCCAATGAAATAATAATAGTAATAACAATTACAATAATAATAATAATAATAATAGACACAATCAGATACTTATCCCAGGAACTTTGGGAAGGGGAAAATCCAACAGTTAATTGTATTTCTAAAATTTCACAGAAGTAAAATGTGTCTGGGAGCAACGGATAAATCCTTTATTTTAGCTCCTGAATGGCAAACCTACCAGCTTCCTTGTAACTCTGCCAAGCTGTAAGTGTCATTTAAGGAGAGCAATACAACTGTTTATTGTTGTTCTCCAGTGCTTCTTAGTATGTAGAAAGAAGACCATTTATGATACATTAAAGGTCACAAATAAATGGAAATTTAATAGGAAAAATTCTACTCCACATGCAAGAATATCTCGAAGGCATTGTTAATTACATAGCAGCCTGAGCATGTTCTCTTTTTTAAAAATATTGTGAACAGCCATCCTGTTTCATTTCAATGAGCTAACATGCATCACCACCTCAGGAAAGCTCTCAAAAAAAAATAAGAAAACAGGTACTATAAAGTTATTGCATCTATTGCAGCAGTGCACAGCACACCGGCCGTTTTGCGGTGTATTTAATAGAGAAATTTAACCTATCAATGCAATTCAAAGGGATTTCACTCTCATTGCCAATATCAATGATTGGTATTGTCACATATTCATGAAAGAGTTGTTCAATCATTTGGCATTTGTGCAGATTGCTATCTTTATACAAAGGGATCCTATCTCATAAAACTCATAAAACATAAAAGTGGAGGGAAACTATTCCCATTTCAAAGCCATATACTGTTCCTATATATGGGTAGAATACCTACTTTTACTGAATCACAGAAATTCCTACACACTTAAAATGGATCAACTCCTTAACTGCTCCGTTGATATTTGACTCATTGTATGCTGAAGCTGTGCAAACTTTGAGAGTTTGAAAGAGAGAAACAGAAAGAAACTATAATTTATTCCTGAACTACTGGAATAAAAGGAAAACTGCGTTTTAGTTGGAATACTGAGAAAGGAGATCAAGTGTATGATTTTTCTTTCATTCATGCAACACATGAATGGTTATCTCTGAACCATAATTCAGTGTTTTTATGCTAACATCCACAACTCACTTTAATCTATACAAATGCACATTCCCCTTCTTTTCATGTTGGCTCATCAAGAATAATTTAAAACATCTCCAAACATCAAGCATGTAGGTTCTAGGTGGATTCACTTTATTTGAATGAAAAAGATCAATACTGAAATCTATGTTTTCAGAAAAGATACATCTGTAAACATTTCAAGGCCAGAGTTAAGGGTTAGCTTGTGCTACCCTAAATATGTTTAGTGAGCCAACACTCATGCACAGGATAAACTGCAGTACCAGCTGGAAATAAGACTATTTAATTTAAATTAAATAAATAAAGATATTTATTTAAATAAAGATATTTATATTTAAATAAAGATATTTACTGAGGTAGTTTCTGTACTGAGTTGTAGTAGGGTTTTTCCCCCTCCTAAACCCTTTCTAGGGGACACTTTGCTGTTCTGCTTGATAATCTTTGCATATGCAGACAGAGATCACTCCAGAATCTTTCCATTTTCTCTACTAATATTTTCTGGTCTAGGACACTAAGTTACCGTGAAATAGTCCTGCAAGTACTGCAAAATTTCAGATGTTTTTCAGAAGCTCAGGCCTCTGTTAGAATCTCTTACTATATTTTTCTCATGTTTCTCTCTTGATTTGATAACCCTGTGAGAACAACCACTCTAAGAATAAGCAAGGGGTTTGTGTGGTACTGGACATGGTGGCCTGTAGATCCCTACATTTTTTCTTCTATGACATACTAAGCTTAGGCAAATTGAATAAACAGGGTATTTTGTTCTTTCCTAATAAATAAGTAAAGCCTTTTTCAGGGTCTGAATAGACAGTAGTAGATAGCATTCCACCAACTTTTGCTCTTTATATTCTATAACACCAGTGAATAGCAAAATTATTTTAAAATAATATTACAGGCAACAGAGTCCTTAAGACTTACTCTGTTTTCCTCTGTTTTTGTTTGGGGGAATACCCAGTTCAGTAACAGAAAGCAAGAAGACAACATGCCTATTAGTTCACCAGCTTTGTTAAAAGAACTAGGAAGACATTTCCTACCACTTTGTAGCAGCTTTGAAGAAAAAGTTATTGGTAAATATTTTTAACACTCAGCAAGAACTTTGCAGAATGTGAGACACTTTTAAGTCACAGAGTAGAAAGCAAAACAATTTCAGAAGGCATGCTGAAGATAATCTCAGCTTTTTGGAGAGAACATGAATGTCTGCAAGATCATCTGGGCTATGCAGAGTCTTGTTACAGAAAGCTGCTCTGAGCACTGTATCAGAGAAGTGGGATGGGACAAAAAAGGACAAAAAAGAAGTAGGTTACTCCACAGTGTGATCTGCTTGTTTTTTTCTGTTGATCATTTAATCACCATCAGAACCATGGATGTGATAGATAGCCTTATTCTCAGGAAACCCACACCACCCACCTCTCACTGGCAGTACTCAGTGGTCAGTGCTATTCTGTACTACTTAGTGCTTCTTCCTATTTTAAAGATTTAATGCAAGCATAAAAACAGGACACAGAAGCCATGATGCTGAAGATTTTTTCCCCCTTGTTTTCAATTCTTGGTTGTTGACTTATGCAGAGAATATAGGAGAAATTGAAGAAATTATTCCTCAAAAGAATATTCTGTTTCTGCCATCTCTGCGCATTTATGGCTATGTTGCAATGATCACAAATGAGACTAGTTTGTAGCTTGCAGTTTGTTTATAATATTTCATCTTGAACATCTATAGTTAAAACAGAAGAAAATTGGTGCACTAGTATTACTGCTAGGCAAATCATCCAGAGTAGCTTCATTGCCTGTTCACAACATGAGAAATATCTACTAGATGCTCAGCAATGCAGAATACAATGCATTAGGGTAAGAAGAAAGAATCATAGATTTGTAGAACAGTTTTGGTTGTAAGGAACCTTAAAGATAATGCCCCCTCCATGGGCAGGGACATCTTCCACTAGACCAGGTTGCTCAGTGCCCCATCCATGTTGGACTTCGAACACATCCAGAGATGGTACATCCACAATCTCTCTGAGCAACCTGTTCCAGTGCCTCACTACTCACATCGTAAAGAATTTCTTCCTAATATCTAATATAAACCTGCCATCCTTCAGCTGAGGGCCAATCCCCCTTGTCCTGTCACTACATGCCCTTGTAACAAAGCCCTCTCTTGCTTTCCTGTAGGCCCCCTTTGGACACTGGAAGGTGCTATAAGGTCTCCCTGGAGCCTTCTCTTCTGTAGGTTGAACAGCCCCAATCTCTCAGCCTGTCTTCATAGGAGAGGTGCTCCAGCCCTCTGAGCATCTTTGGCGCCTTCTTCTTGACTCAATCTAACAGGTCCAAGACTTTCTTTCGTTTGGGACTGCACAGCTGGATGCAGCACTCCTGTTTGGGTCTCACAAGAGCAGACCAGACAGGCAGAATCACCTCCACTGATCTGCTGATCCTGCTTCCTTTGCTGTATCTCAGGATACAGTTGGCCTTCTGGGCTACAGGTGCTTATTGTCAACTCACATCAAGTTTCTTGTCTAGCAATACCCCCAAGTCCTTCTCCACAGGGCTACTCTCATTCCATTCTCCATACAGCCTATATGTGTGCTTGGGATTGCCCTGACCCAGGTGCAGCACCTTGCACTTGGCCTTGCTTCATGACTTCATAACTTCATGAGGTTTGCAAAGGTCCACCTCGCAAGTCTGTCCAGGTCCTGCTGGATGGTATCCCTTCCTTCTGTTGTGTTGATCACATCACTCAGCTTGGTGCCATCAGCAAACCTGCTAAGGGTGAACTCTGCAGAGACTCCAAGTGTCCATGTTGCCAACAAAGATGCTGAACATCACCAGTCCCGATACCAATCAACGAGGAACACCACTGGTCACTGGTCTCCGCTTGGACTACCAATTCTCTTCCCTCACATCAAGTTATTACTAAAGATTTCCTGATCAATATCTGATCGTTCAAATTTGATGCTAGTTTAGAGTTTGAGTTCACCTCCTTCAAGTACAACTTTAACAAATGTAGGGAGGGAAGGTGCTTCTGTTACATGTGCATTCTCATTAAACTTCACTTCAACAATACAGAATCCTGGAAAACCAAATTAATGAGAGGATGTACTTAACTGTATAAATCTTGGAGGACTGGGCTATTTTCACTTGAATGATAGGATCTTTTTTAGTTATAATTATTGTTGGCATAGAAGAATCCTAAAAAGTTGCTGCATTTAACTGTAAAAAAAGTCTAAAGATGCATTTGAAAAAGATTAATCAATATTGGAACTAACAAATGGAACGTGAAAATGTGTTATTACAGCCATGTACTCCATTGCTGCTGTGGTGATCAGAGGCAGAAACAATTCATCACCACAACACAAAACACAACTTCACTTGCTTCGTCTTGTATGATGCATACAAGTGTCAAGAAGAGTTCAACATCTGTGATGCTGAAGCTTTGTAATAGTCAAACATTATGATGGTTTTCTATCAAACTAAAAAGAGTTCAAGACTCAATACTTTGTGCAGAACAAGTGCACAGCAGCAGTTTGTGTCATATACAGTCTTACAGTCTCACTTCTTCAGCCTCCAAGTCACTTTGAACAAGTAGAAGGCCTTTGAAGACTGACTTTATGTCACAAGGCAAAGAAGAAATATATCCTTTTATCTGGGAATTCATCTCTGACCAGAAATAAAGACTTGCTGCTCACAACAGCTTGTTTTTCTTCTCTTTCTGAATATAAAAATATGGTACAGGTCAGGTAGCATGAGGCTGCTTTTTGCTCTCAAAAGGATCTTTAAAATAAAACTTGACATTTTGAGAATGAAGATTTGGGTTTTCAAGCAAACCAGAATATAAACAGGTCAGGAGCTGGTAATCAAAGTAACAACACAGGAGAAATCCATAAAGGGAGTGGAGAATATTGACAAACACACTTTTCATTAGAAAATACTTTTTTTGCATCAATTTTTGAATTAAGAAAATCAATCAGAAGTGAAGATATACTTACAGCAGGAGGAAGTAACAGAAGTTCAACAGAGAGAAGTAGCGCAATCAATCTGACCTTTTGTCTGACACTTTACCAACTCCACAGAAACTGAGTATCAAGCAAGTAGCCATAAAATAAGTTGAATTATTTAGCAAGCATGGGACTTCTAAATCAACCTAGGCCATGACCTACCTGTGTCAGCAAATCCAACTGCACTGGAAAACTGAGTCTCCCAGGATGTCACCATGGTTTGATGGGACAGCAAGAATAAGAAGTTCATCAGGAAAGAAAAGCCAAAATCTGTGTTCAATTCAATTAGCTAGCAGTTGTAACTAAAATTTTAGAGGGAAGGATGGAAGTGTTTTTAAAGTCAAACCTGTGGGAGAAAAAATTGGGGGAGGGTATGAATGAGCATAAAAGGTGTTTCAGGCTTCTTTGATAGTTACAAAACTCCACTTTTTGAAAACTACTGTATGGTGCTGACTTAATTTTTTTCCATGTATATTTAAAATGGACATTATGAAATCATTGGGCAGAGACATAGTAATGTTAACAACTCCTCTTTTTTCATGCAAAATTTCTTTGACAGCTTGGCATATAGTTAATCACTTTTTAAAAACTGAATGCACCACAATGAAGTGGACCTAATTTTTTAATCTGTCAGCCAGAATTTGACTTTAACAAACTTTAAAAAACTGATTAAATACTTCACTTTTTTTCCCTCAAACTTGTGCCTTGGCAATGGGCTGAAGAAAACGTGTATTTCCAGCAAGATTAATGAGTAATTATTGGTTGAGATTAAACTGCTATATAGATTTAATGAATTTCTGTTTTGGCTGTAGAAGTACTCAGAATAAACTGATGAGCGATTGCCACATATGAAAACAAGTTACCCAGATCAGAAGGAAGTTGTGGAGGCTGAGGGATAAAAAGAGAACAGATAAAAAGCTGGGAATGAATCTGATGTTCAGAAAGGTATGTAAGACTGTGATACTACCAGGAAAGAGAGAGAAGCACCTGTTAATGACTGCCATTAACTGTCACCATTCCTTTTTGAGGTAACAGGCATATTAACCTTCCCTTGCTATAGCAGTCTTATCAGGTACAAATGAAATCTATTTCAAGGAATTCTTTTGGACAATCATGACTGCTTGGCTGCTGGAGTTTCAGTTTAGGTTTTTAATCAGATAAGGATAGAGGTGTAGTTTTGGTTTTGGTTTGGTGTGGTTTAGGTGTTTGGGTTTTTTCTTCCTAAAAGCACACAGTGCCTCTGTTCCATAAGTTATATATATATAAGAATCAATGATTTTGTAGAACATGAAGTTATGAAGTATATTCACATATTACCATAGCAAATACTAAAGGCCTCACATTCTACTTGTAGAATATTTGCTGCAAAACCCAAGAAACAATGTTATGTACACCCAAGAGAAAGCAACTTGGACAATGATTAACAGACCAATTAAGTTGTTTAAACTTCTGCTAACATTCTCCAGTCAAAAAGGCATTCACTCTAACAACTTAACAATTCTAAATTTAAATAACATCCTTTTCACACCTTGTCTTCACTCTGGAGCTTCATCTTTTTCTTCCCCTCTTCTCAAACACTCCCTTATTCTTTCCTGCCATTTGCTCTCCTTACATCCAGTTCCCTTAAGGAAAAATAAAAAAATCCCAGCAACACTCAAGCACACTATTCCTTCCCTCTGTTGGCATGTTATCTCTGTGCCTGTGTCCTCAGACAAATGAAACAATATTTTGTGAAGAAATAACACCTACTGCCCTGCACACACTGTTGGAGACTGTGTTGCTAGTTACTTACAGTGCAGTAAGCAGTAATATTTTTTTTTTTAAATCCTACTTGCCTTCTAATTGCGTCTTTCCACTAAAAATATGGCAGTAGGTTATTAGCACCCCAAAAGCCCCAGTGCCCCACAAACACCCAACCATTTCAATTCAGCCTGGAAGCCAGACCCACCATTTCCTGTGCAACACCAACATGCTGCAGTGCCAGACCTTCACTGCCCACCAAGGGCACACACCCCAGCCCATGGGGTTGGATCCCAGCTCTGCTTTGAGAACCAGGTTCTGGCTCCAGTGACCATCAGGGAGCAGCAGGGCTCAGCTGCACTGAGCAGGCAGAGGCATGCCTCCCCCATGGGCAGGGCAGTGTCCTCCCCAAGCAGGGTGCTGTCCTACAGCACTTCTTTCATTCTGTAAGGATGACAATACACAGAACTGCCTACAATATCCTTCACCCCACTTTTATGTACCCAGTAAAACACAAGTAACTTTGACCTAGTGGATCATTATTTTTCTATGCAGAGTGCTCCACCACAATATTTTCTTCTCCCTCTCCAGAGATGCCAAGAGATTTTGGTCATTTCTTCTCCCCATGCTGTGATGCATATTTATTGTCTCTTTTCTTTTCATGGCAACACATTGTGCAAGAATTTCTGCTTGTGTCTTGGCCCATGCTGAGCTGTCTGTCAGCCTTTACACCTTGCCAACGAGTGTTAAATTTAAAATCTGTTTCTGAGTGTTTCAAGTAGCTGCCCTCATGTGATATAAAAGCTATCAGTAAACGAAGCTGATACACTGGGTAGAAAACATTAGTGGAAACTACCGAGTAACTATTTGGTCTAAGAACTTTTATTTATGAGATGACTTTATAAACTGGAAGGTGAAAGTCACATTGTGTTGACTCACACACTCACTCATAAGAGCTCAAACTCCCTACATAGTAGAATAAGTAGAATAAGGAATTTAACCCTCCTAATGAGAACCTTTTAATGCTGTCCACATTTATAAGAATGGCTAAAGTCTTTCCTAACTCATGCCTCCTGAAACAACTTTAAAATAGCTGAAAAAAACATGTCTCAGGGAAGATTTCCCGGAGGCTCTTGGCCTTCAGAGGATTGTCTTTTGGGTGAGTTCACAAACTGGTGGATAGGGCCTAGTTACTGTAAATGAAGTTGCCTTCATGCTTTGCTAGTTGCAGACAGAATTTCTCCCAGCTAGGATGTTATGGAGATTAAAACCAAGAGCATGACAGAGAACAGGGGCTTTCTGCATGAATACAAGCAATTGTTTCTGCCTAAAAGAATCTTGAGACCTATTCTGCAGGCATTTGTGTAAACTACATTTGAAAATTCCTTCATGATGAGATCGGTGATGCCTACTGCACATTTCTAAACTAAAAAAAAAACCCTAACTGCACAGGCACATGCTGGGTTTCTTCCACTTACAGACTGGGTTGTGCTGCCTGTGACCTAGGGAGAGTTCTGCTCATTCACATGCAGACATACCCCATGCATGTCAGCTGGAGCTGTATTGGAGAACAAAAGAACTGGTCCTAATAGACCTGGCATGGCTTAGACAGCATTCAATTTCGCCTTTACTTATTCTAACAATAGAATTAATTGCAAATAAATGCTGAATCATGCAAGGAAGTTACACTTGCTCATGTTGAAAGGTCTGAAACAGGGAAATGTTTATGCAACACTGGAATGCACATACAGCTTCCATACGCATCCCAGGAGTAAGTATATGAGCAGAAAGTGTTGCACCCATTTAAACAAGCTTTTCCATCACTGAATATTTTATGCAAAGGATACCTAGAGATTAATCTACTTAGAACTTACAGAATATTATATTACTTATAGCTGTAGGTAGTACAGCCTTCTAACAGGTAATATGTGGTAACCACCATGTTCTTAGAGACAGCATTAATACAGTAAGATACAAAAATAATAATCAAAAACTTGTGTTTTTTAATGAAAAGGTTATTCTTATATTCAGTAAAACAAGTAGACTTATCAAGTATCTAGAATTTCAAGCAGATTTAAATAAGTGATAATCATGTTCACCTTTCTGCTCCTTCATTTTACTGAAGACAATGAGAAAATGAGGAATGCTTCAGTAAAAAAACAATTCTTTTGCCAACTGTTTAGCACTAAGTAGTGAAATAAAGTCAGTCTGGAGATTAATTCACACTACTTCATAAGCCTAAACCAAATTATTTAGACTGTGGGAAAGCAATTGAAAGCAGTAAGGAGAGCCTAGAGCCCAGTGAGGTGATTTCCCCTGCTCTCACAGCCTGGTGGGGGATATTCACTTTTGGCATTATGGCAGGAAATCATGAACAAGACCTTGTGGTGGTGTGCTCATGGGTAATCTTCCACTGAACAGGACGATAGCTTGGAAACACCATTTTAGAAGTCAGCTGTATTCCTTATACTGTTCCCCAATTCACACAAAACATTCTATTTTTGGGGTACATCATTGGCTTTGAAACATTCTGGGACCTTGATAATAAAGACTGTTGCATCTCCAGGAGCATCCTGGAAAAAAAACATGGGCAAGTAAATCTCAGTCATTCTGAAGGGCAAGGCCTTTTCAGGGGTGTTTGTCTCTTGTTGACAGCTGGTGCTGTTAATGAAGCCAAGAGGCGGTGAAGAGGTAGGAAGCGTTTAGCGCTGAACACAAGGCCTGTTGCAGAAAGTGTTTGCTTGCTTGGTTTTTCTTGACTCTCTGCAACCTAACATTTTGAGGTTATTTTTCTTATTCTGCCTTTTCCAGTTTCTTTTCCCCATCTCTCACAGCTTTTGCTGTTTTTATTGGAGTAGCTCTCTAATTATTTTCCCCCATGCTAAAGTAAGGGCAACTATGTTTTTCCTTCCTTTAAATTTAAAATTGTATGAAGTTCACATTGAAAATAATGGAGTTCCTGCACAAATTTTTTTTTCCTTTTAATTAAGTTAACTACTTCAGAAACCTACTAAATTCTATTTCACCTAAAAATGGCAGGTAATTTTTTAATTCAGGATTTGCATGAAACAGAGAAACTGCGAGCTTCCTGCTGAGTGTTTAATTAAGGAAAATTGATGTGGCCTAGAAGACATGAAAAAATTATCTGTGGCCCAGAAATTTTGTCATCTGCTGCTCTATCACTGGAGATATAAGCATCAAATACCTTATAATTTCTTCTACAACAAAGATGCTTTTATTTAGCTAAGTGAAATATCCAAGACCAAAAAAAAAAGTACTGTAAGCCAATTGTGTCATATCTTTCTCAATGTGAAGATGTTTTTAATTTGATAAACTTACCATGATCAAACTCATAATGTAGGTGCTGGCCGTATCAAGCAATTAAAGGTCACTAAGGAATGGTTTAATTGTTGACATTATTACATGGCCTTATAATATGTACAATGTGTAGATTAGAGAAAATGTATGAGTTTTATTTATCAGATCAGTTTATCAAAATACACTGCCTCTTTTCTGGAAAAACACATTTTAGAAGTGGGAATAAGTTTGTAAATCCAGAGCATCCCGATACATTAAGAATTAATACTTTGTTATTGAAGATTGAAACAAGTCAGAGTCACCCTGACAGGCTAAAGAGAATATTGGAATATAAAAATATCAAATTATATGCAGATAAAGGTAGCAATAACAAGAACTGGTTATCAGCTTGGAGCATAAAGAAAAAGGAATAAATGGAATTTATGTAAGAAATTTTAAAGTAGAAACAAAAATACTTCCACTCCACCATGATTTTATATATTTATAACCAAATATGTGAAAAATAGACACACAGTAATGTAATACTTTATGTAAAACTGTATCAATGAGAGAGAAGTTAAGACTAAACAGCTGTATAGAAGATAAGGATAATTCACTTTTTGCTCTGTTATCCAAAGTAATTTACTCCCCAAACACAAAATGCCCATGGTGGCTTGGTGTCACTAAAGGCACTAGGAGGTACTAAAACAATTCATGGTTTCATTGATATCATTAGTGCTACTCACATTATTTGTACAGTTCAAAAGTTAGATATCATGGATAGAAAGAATTACGCATCCTCTTGCTGTTACATTAAAACAATTAAAACTTTAATTCCTTCAGTGAGAAGGAATCTGGAATGAAATTACAAAAT
This sequence comes from Certhia americana, assembly GCA_018697195.1. NCBI lineage: Eukaryota > Metazoa > Chordata > Aves > Passeriformes > Certhiidae > Certhia > Certhia americana. Next base: position 80,562,285 of record CM031858.1, on the reverse strand, counting down.
ACCAGTTAAGAAGAATAAAGGCAATAATACTCTTAAATAGCACACAATGTTTTCAACTTTCTTAAACACATTCAAAATAATTACAGCACAATACAAGTATTATTTTAAAGACAGCTGAGATATATAGTACTATAATACTATGAGAATATGACACATGCCATGTCAGGCTTTTTCAGTTAGGAAATGAAATCTTTAATTTTTAAAAGAAAGTTATGTGGCTTTAGCAGTGTAATAGCCTTATAGATTGTATGTTTTGCATCAGCACTCAACCAAAATGGCACTGCCATGCACTGTATTTGAAACCTATTTTGTGGAAGGTTTTTGAAACCAACAAACCAGAAAATCTGTTGTTTGATAAAGGAATAAAGCTTTACTAGAGTATTAAACACCCCCCCGCCCAAATGGTATTTGAGAGTTTGAAAGGATAGCAAAGAATTAAAACCTCTTTGTGTATATATCTCTTACATAGAAAATTTGTTGTCTGAAGTCCAATGATATGAAATAAATGGAAATAAAGGAAAATTTATTTGTATAATGGAAACAGTATTCATGACAGCATCAAAAGAAAAATGTACTCTGAGGCAATTATTTCCTAAAACTTTAATGTTTCCTTTCTTCCCTTCTTTTCCAGCAAAGCTCCTGTCCAAGCTGTGGGCTGCCAGCTTTTCCAGGAGTATGCTGTGAGAGATGTTGTCAAAGCCTGCGCTAAAGTCCCCGTAAACAACATCCACAGCCTTTCCCTCACCTACCAGGCAGGTCACTTGGTCATAAAGGAAGATCAGGAAGGTCAGGCAGGAGCTTCCCCTCCTAAATCCATGCTGGCTGGGTCTGACCCCACCACCCAACCATCCTGTAGGTGCCGTGTGATGGCATTCAAGATGATAACTGTTCAAGTTATGAATGAAAGACTGAGATTGTACCAAAGGCTAAGGAAACTGGAAAAATCTAAGTTCTGTGAATTTCATAAATAAAAAGCTTTTTGTGAGAATGAGTAAAGTGATGATAAGTCCTATGTTGAATCAAGGCCTCAGGCCTTTATCAACTCACATAACAAGAAAACCATTATTAACAATCTAATTTCAGGTTTAAAGATAAATTTAAAAACTGAAATAGTTACTAGTACCTGGAAAAATTTTATTTCTTTGTATCTTACAAATTATTTTGCCTTAATAATGTTGGTTTCTGCCCTGTCTAAGACAGAATGGGAAAATGAGTACTATGGACTTTTCATCTCTGAACTAATCTCAAGTCCTGCTCTAGCATCAGCCTGACTTCTCTGTACTGTAATGTATTGTTGCTTTGACTCACAAAGGTGAATAACACTCGGATAGACTCTTTGTGCAGTTTCTGCTGACTTTTTTTGCTTGGTTATTATATTTGCAGTTGAAGATGGAGAGTAACACATTATTAATGTTGATGATGCTTCCAATTGGCATTGCAAGCTTTATGACTGGGGATGCTGAACCAATTCAGACAAAGAGACTGACAGCAAAGAGATAGTGATGCATGTACTAATCACAGAAACCAAGTGCCACACTGCCTCGCAGGCTAATTTTGCTTCCCAGCATGTCTCAGAACATTTCACTGCACAGGGTCACATAAAGAAATAGCACAGCACTGGGACCATCCCTGACATAATTCAGCACCCCTTTGTTTTCTCCCAGAAAGGTTTTGCTTGTGTTTTAGGATAACCAGGATGCAGCTGGGGGAAAGAAAAAAACATCTGAGACAATGTTCTATCCCTCCATCTTCTTCAGCAGCATACACAGGAGAGCCTTATGATGCTGCTGCTCAGTGCTGTGAGACATCACAATCTTCAAAACTGTCACAAGACCTAGAACAGGCTAGAAAGACAGAATTTAAGGCAAAGGCCATTTAAGATAATATCTCTGAATCCAGTCCCCTTTCTATATTCAGCTTAGGTCAGATGAAGGATTTCAATTAATTTTCATAATAATTAATAAAACTAAAGTAACATTGTGAAAATAACCAGAAAGTCATTGAGTACTGCTTCTTCAGAAGCACGAGTACACTGTATTCAAAGGACTTTGTCTGTATAACCCCTCTAGTATTTACTCTTGGTGCCATCTATAGGTAGCCCTCACTGTAAAACATTAGTCCACTAAGACAGTGAAATGTGTTATGATCACTGATACATTTTTTCCTACTACAGAAACTGTTTGGCTCCTTGTAAGAATTAAAATTTCATTTGTTTTAAAATTACATCTAAGCATGATTAATCTAAACTCAAGACTCCAACTCATCTTCATCTCTTTGCATTTTTAGAATTCACTCAAATAATCACTGAATGTCTAAAAATTCAAATTTTCATGTGCTATGAGCAGAAAGTTAAGACAGAAATCTCAGTCTAAAGTAGTTATAAAAGCTGAAAAACAATTTCTTCAGTCAGCATACCATACAGATGTAGGATTTTGTGCAAGTATTGTTAGGCTGATATGAAGACATAACTATTTTGAAGTTGTACTTAGAACATGAAAAGAAGACCTTCTAGTACCCCCTTCCAAAACTCTTACACAGAAAAAAAACTCATCCTCCTCTGACCCAGCAAATGAAAAGGGGAAAAATGCTTTATTAATAGGCCATGAAGAAAGGAACCTAGGAAAAGGACTTTAATATATGCAATATTATTGCAATTATTTAAGATGTAGTATGTTTTTCTTGTCTTGCACACAAGTACTATCATGATGACTTAGATCTTTTATGATGCAGGAGAGAACAAATCTATTCTTGTAGTCTAAATGCAAAACCTATATTTGCCATAACCTAAAATAAAAATAAAAAGAGGTTTATATGCATGTCGTGTGCAGCAGACTTCATTTTTTTTTTTTTTTAATTAAATCTAAAACATTCACATAATTAAATCCATTCCCCATTTTTCAGTTCAGGATCATGCTTGGTTTTGTTCTCTCAGTTGAACTAGAATGTTATACACAAACCATAAGCATCACCCAAACAACTTTTTTTAATTGTAACCTTTAGGAATTGCATAATTTAAACTATTACCAGGGAGAAACATTCTGAAAGGCTTTAGCTGTGGTATATAAAAAGGGTCTACATGAGAAAGAAAACCTCTTTAGTTGATGGTTCAAGTAGTCTCTGGTGAAGAAAAGTAAAAGAAATTGAGAAATAAGATGGAAAACTTAAACAATGCAGGAAATAAAATGTTGGAGTAACTTTCCAGCATTGTACTGGATTATACAACTCTTCCTCTTTTTAGACTGTCTGTTTTTCTAAAATGATTCAATGTGGATCAGCCACAGCTTTTGAAACAAATACTAGGATTGTTGACTGAAATCTTATGGCCTACAAAATATATCATGGAATATCAGAATATCCCCCTTTATCCTTACAATGTATGAAATAAAAATCTGAATGGATGACAGCAGATATCAAATGCAGACATTGCTCATAGTCATAAATAAAAATCTTTTTAACTTCACCTTACACCTTTAGAAGGTATATCAGCCTTAGAATGTGAATATAGTAAATTATTGCATGTGCTCCGAAAGGTATTGATGTAAACAGTAACTTTTTAATTTAAATGCATAATCAATTTCATTCAAATAGCAATTGCATTTGCTCTGAAAGGTATTGATGTAAACAGTAGTTTTTTCATTTAAATGTATAATCAATTTCATTCAATTAGAAATAATTTAAGATGTAATAGAAATGGAAAGAGAAAACAAACCTGAAAAAAATGGAAAATAAAAGATTTTAATATTACTACCCAAAAAAATCTGAACTGATGAGTTTTTTTATATCATAGCCAACAATAAATAACTTCAATGATTCATTATTAGAGTTGTAATGTACTTGCAAAAGATAGGCAAAGGTATAATTCATGCTTTTTCTACACGTGATACAGTGTCTTCAGTGAGTTGTAGTTTACACAATGAATGACAAGCCCCAACATTTACATTGCTTCAACAAGCTCTGTCAAGTACCCTCCTCTGACATCCTTTCCACCTACCATCTATTTCCTGTTTTATACTTACCCTGGAGTCCAGATCATTTAATTAGCCAATAAACGCTATCAGGAAAAGGTTTGCCTGATGCTTTTTGTGACTGTTCAACTGCATGTTATAAACTGATTATTTGTTGCCCAGTGACGCAAATTGATTATCTGAGTTAAAACCCTTAATTAAATAGCCATTCATTAAACTCATAGTTAAATAGAACACATGATATTTTGTAATTAAAACAAATTGTTGTACACAATATCTTTGAATTTGATGGATTTATATGACCTGTTAAGAGTATATGAAGCTTGAATACAAAAGAAGCCCTGTGACTGAAGTGAAAAGAGGCATATACCATATGCTTCAAATGACAAATAACTATATAGAAAGAAATAGTTATTATTTATTATAGCTTTTAGTATTTTGTATCACATTTAAACTAGCTCACAATTATCTCACTCACTGGGGCCACTTTTTAATACTTGTATATATACTGTGCATTTTCCAGGAGGTGATTGCTGCTCTCTAAGTAGAACATTTGACTGGCGCTGCCATCTACTATTATTAGAATATAACAATTCAGGTTTTCTTTAGCAGAATATAAATAAGCACAAAATCATTCCAGTTCAACATTTAAGGATTTGAAGAGGTGTCTCTGACCTGGTAAACCAGTTTCTTTCTGAGGCTTTTCCCAACATCACCCTTTGATTTTTTCAACTCCAGCAAGACGTGCTTTCACCTCCTGACAGGACCCACAGAGCTTTCTATCTTCACCCTTGTCCCTGCAATTCTCCTTCCTGAACTATTCCTTTCCCTTATCCTTAGCTATCTGAGGCTAGTCAGGTCATCCTGCTCTTTCAGAGAGGAAGCTATTTCTTTTTCATCCTCTCAGGACAGTATGTGGACCACCGGGACTAGACTAAATGAGAGATGGAAGGGAGGTGATTTTTATCACAGCAAGACAACAGGTAAGATAAAAGCAGCTTATGCAACTCCCTACAGCAGAGAGAACACTGCTTCGAAATATCTGGTTACCTTTGCCAAAGATACACATGAAAAAACACAGCCTTTTTCAGGGGAAAAGTTACCTTTAAATCACAAGGCTTTTGCTGGTTTATTCAACAGCCCCTTCTCTGCCTTTTTGCACATAGGTAGATTTTCACCCTTTTATGGAATAAACCCAGATAAAGACTGTGAATTCTGTCAGTTTTCACTGATGAAGCAGTAAAGAAAAAGAGGAGGAAGAAAGTATAACTCCTTCATTCTTCACACTCCAAGTCCTCATATAGGGAATAATGACCCAAGAAATTGAAGTATGTTCTAGGTGAATTTTTCATAGGAGGGCCCAGGAAAAAAAAAGAAATTGACTAAAGTTTCCCAGCATGATCTCTATATAATACAGAGTACTTGTGGGTTTTTTTATATTCAAAGTAGACAAATAATTTCCTGGTTGGAAGCTTCTGAATAATGGCACTTCCCTCTGTTTTGAGTTCCTCTATTTTTTTTTTCTTTTGTCAATTAAAAATAACTTGATAAAAATAACTTTATAAAGAATAACTTCATAAAATGCTTATAGTTTAATCCTTTAATGAGAATCAGCATATAGTACCAATTTTATTCAAGCACATTTAAAAATCTTAACTACTTGCTGCTAAAAAACTGAATTATCTGAAAGTCAAGTCAATGTCAAATTAAATCTTGCTTTTATCCTACAAAAGAAGGCTCATGAAGATTCAAAGAGCGGCAAGATTAAGGCAGCATAGCTAATACCTGAAAGCTAAGATAACTCACTTGATTTTACTTTCGTAGTACAGCACTCTGTGTGCAGCATGGAAATGGTCTCACACCTTGTCCTAAAACTTCAAGTTCTTATTATCATGGCTGCCTGCACTGGGGCGAGAGCCATGATGGTGAATTACAGATCTCAGTTAAGTGGTAACCCATGTTTGTAACATGACAGTACAGATGAAATGGTCTTCCTCACTTGCATAAAAATGAAGGCAAATCCCAGACAAACAGTTGTAAAGAAAGGGTTACAGTCAAGAACACAGTATTACAAAGTAATATTAATAGAACAGACTATTCACAGTCTTTCTTGGCTACTGATAACTGCTATTAAGTTGCAGGCATAGTGCAACTCCAAACTTCATCAGTCATCATGAAACCTACCCTTTTCTCACCTTTAGCTGTGAACATCAGCTGAAAGAACTTGCTGTGTGCACTTTATTTACAATATTCCAAAGCAACCTTCCAATCCTAATGGATTACTTATCAAGGAGGTACAGATCTGCAGTGATGAGACATTTGTCTGCCTAGGCATCAGAGTCAATGTGAAATGAGGAGACCTGCACTCATTTTAGGGGTTTATATGTATGTTTCTAAGTTACAACATTTATTTCAACACAAGAAGTAGTTCTCAGAATATGCCAATTCTGCTGGTAATGGCATATATTACTTAATACTCCTGAAATTGTGGCCTGTGTTAAAAACAAAATAGTCCACTTCTCAAATGAATTTGTTCTTGTGTTAGTGCTGTATTAAAAAATGGTATTAAAAACACACTACTAGTAAAATCAGACCTTCCCTAAATCCCTATCCCTTAACTGTACCCCATACTTTTATCACCCTATGTTTTTTCCTGTCTACCATTATCCCTCTCAGTGTTTGCCTTCATTCCATTGCCTTTCCAACTCAAATTAAAAATCATTGCAGAATTTCCACAATATTTCTTCTATTATTCTTGTTTGGTGTACCCCTCATGTTATGTATGCAATGTATGTCCACAAAACTGTTCACGGTAAGATGGAAATCAACGGTTTTCTGTTGGCCCGGTACCTAGAATTACTATGTTCAGTCTTGATAGCTTAGTCAATGTAACTAGGAATTCAGGGATTATAATTTATGTGGACTTAAATGATTTCTGTTACAGTAATATCTGATATCTAACCCTTTTTAGTCTTTTTCTCCTTATGTACACCATTAAGAAGGGAAATGTGGAGAACTGGGGAACAAAGAAATTCAGTGTCATAAAAGCAGTAACAAAAGAAAAAAAAAATGTAAGCATCTGGTACCTATTGCCATGTCAACTGTGTGTCAACACCAAAATCCATTAGAATCGTTACCTCCTCTCAGGATGAAATTCAACCTCTGTATCACCAATATCCTTTTAAGTGCTCCCATTGGTCTTGCTGTTGATGCCATAGCATCAAAAACTCTAAATACAGGATAGTGTATCAGTAACCACTCCGCCTCCAGCTATTCCAATAACTGTCACAACGAATATGAGGAGCAGCTGAATTGACCTACATCACTACTCACTCACAGTTACTTTATTTTCACAGCACTGAAACAAAGGGTTTGTTTGCTGTATTTTAGATCTCTGTTTTGCTAAATAACAACAATTTTTGCATTGTATTTTCATTTATATACGTATGCAAAAAAAACCCAAGTCAAAGGCCTTTTCTATCTATAAACATTTAAAAAAATGTTCAGTGCGTTCATTTTCCAGTCTTCTCAGAGTCTGAAATATGAGTTGCTTTTCACATGTGAAATCTCTTATTGGGTGTAAGGGAAAAAAAATCGATAATATTATAGTGTATTAATATGGTATTCATTTGGAAAACACAGAAATCAAGCAAAAGTAATGACATAAACTTGCCAGCATAAAGGGACGATCAGTTTTTTCATCACATATAAAGGAAAAAAATGCCTAAAGCATGAAAAATAAAGCGTAAACATCTTTAATGAGAACACTTACCTGTTTTCCTCTGGCTGTCTGATTCTGAGAGCGATACAAGGCCAAAAGTCCAAAAATATGGACTAGAGCAGGACTTCTTGGTAAGGTAAAAAATTAAATAGTATTCCAATATCATAACTATTCAGTAAAAAATTATCCAATGTATTTTTAAAAAGTAATGGATCTTGCTTTCCAGAACCTGATCTTTCAAGATACAATATGGACTAGAAACATGACAGCAATACAGATTATGAGAGACTTCTTTCAAAGATGATAAACTGGATTTGGGATTAAATGTCAGTTACACCCCACCCGAGTCACAATTAAGTGTATTGATATGACTAACAAATGTACACTGGCAGAATTTTTTCAGGGTCTAATAGAAACTGATAGTGTATTTTGCTACTTAAAAAGGAATGACACCATTTTTACCACTAGTCGATCTTGCAACAGAAAGCAGATACACAAGACAAGAGACACAAGACAAAAATTACTTGAAAACTACCCTCCCAGCTACACATAGAGATTCTCACAAAATGCCTTCTTTTGCACATCAAAAAACAAAGTTTTTGAAATCTCCTAAATTAAGTAATACAAATATAACTTGTTTGGGTCCTCTGCTTTGCCTGCATTTACCATCAGAGGAAACAAACTGTTAAGGATGTACTGCTGAATCCTATTCAACCATCCTTTGCCAAAATGAATTGCTTTTTGTGAGGTAAGAAAAATATGTAAATTTGTGTTCTAGAAGAGCTGAACATCTTGCCTTCTTGACATTGGGTGAAAAAAGGGGTGAAAAACTTGTCTTGACCAAGCAGACCTGCATCTTGACAGTCTGCTGACCATAACCTAAGCTTGTTATATTGTTCAGGGATTTCTTACATAAAAACAGTCTAAAACTAGCAATTTTCAAGAACTGACTGGAGTCAACATGGCACGCAATTTAAATAACAGATTTTTTTTTAAATGTTCCAAATACAATTAATTTGTCAGTTCTCTGTGATTCTCATCTATAGCAAAGTCTACACAACTGGAAGGTGGATGTTGATACTAAAAGTGTAAAGACACCCTAAAAATCAGTAACTGTCCAAGCCGGCACGTTCCACCATGGCTGCAAAGGATGACAACAGCAATTAAAGGGATCACTCTGTGTACTCTATTAGATAATTATCCAGATAAGGTCAAGGCTCACATTCTCCTCAAGTGCTCCGATAATGGTTTATTACAGCAGCCCATTTCAAGTCACATTAGGCTGACAGCTGGTGTATGGAATACATTTCAGCACAGCTGCAACAAAATAGTCTAGAGATTAATGGGGAGGGGGACTGGCAGTCAGAAGGACAGGCTTCCTCACTCTCCACTTCCTCCCCAAGGGCTGGGAATATTGCACATAAGGCTGCACTTTCTGTGCAATCCCTACAGGAAACACACCCCCAGTGTGTGTTACTTGTGTAGTCACAGGAGACCTGGACATTGAACAGGCAGCCTCTGCATCCAAGGATTTCTGCTGATAGGCTTTGAAGACAAAATGTCTCTTGTGGTGTTAAAGAGTCCACCCCTGAGATTCTGTTTATTTGCACAAGCCCTGTAGAGATACCATAGCCAAGCCCTGCATTAAGGGCTATTTAATTGTTTTACTGAAGTCCTCTTTTCATCTATACTTTATTTTTAAATCTGAATTTTCCAAACAATATTGTAATGACTAAGAAGCACTTTAACACTGCTATTAAAGATATAATTTTAAAATTACCAATGCATATATGCCCTTGTAAAGCTCTAGCTAAAATACAGAACTTAACAAAAAATATACTCTTTTCTTCTACTGATGCTAATGAACTTTAAATTATGCCTATTGATGCCACTCTTTGACTTTCAAACACCTGCTGTAGCTGCAGACTTTATTCATTTGATATTAAGCCCTGCTTACAAGAATTTATTTATGGATGAAGTCTTCAGAGAAGGCACATTATGATTTCCCTATATAATGAAAGCCCTTCTTAAATTTTTTAATATTCTGAGAAGACAAGATAACCAAAGTTAGCTTCTTAATTCCATACTTGAAGCAGCTGTTTAAGTGACCTCATTAAAAAAAAAGAGAAAAAAAACCCAAAACTTTGCACATTTCCTCTTAACGTTACTGAGAGACGCTGAGTGCTCAGAACTGAAAATAAAGTTACATATTCAGCTTCTTTACTTTGATTTAATTCATCATGCCACAGTTCTGAAATTATGGACAGAAAGATTTTAAATGAAATTTTCAAATGCAATCTGCAGAAGATTTTCCACCTCCCAGGATTTCACTTCCTAGATTAGAAAAGAAACTTGGATTTCTGACATCAGTGCGACTGCCCAGATAAAAACCAAATAGATTGTACTCTCTTGTGTCTTAGATTTAACACTGTCCTATTAACTCCTCTTTGAAACTCTCTGTAAATGCCAACCAATTAATCCTTACAACATAGTGGGAAGAAAATGCTTCATTTTACAACTGGGAGAAGAGAAACAAGAACCACACCTGCCAAAAGAAGAGTGTAACAGCAGGTAGGAAAGCTCAAAAGTTCTGTCCTCAATCCCCATTACTAGATCTGGGCATCCTGCTGTACTGTGCACACTGACCCCATAGGCCATCCGGCTCAATCATTTATCAAGAGCACAAAGTAAGTGGTGGCAGTGCACATGTATCAACAGTCTTGCTGTTACTGCATAATCTTTTGATTACACCACTCTGTCAAGTGACTAAAATAGCTGTCTTGAGACAGCATGCTATCTTGCAGCACACCTTTTGAGGTCTTGTAGTAATTCCCTTTGTAACAAGAAAATTACTCTCTGCCTTCAGTGATGGGATACTACCAGAAGAGGTGGGCCAATGAAAGAGTTGGTTTCAAATAATTTCATCAGTCAGCCTTTTTCTCCTGTTGGGATTTCATGACAGATCATAACTGTTTGTTATTTCACAGTATGCTTTAGGATTTTGCTCATGTGCCTACAATGCCAGCTGCCTAAATTGCACTGATTATAAAAAAAAAAAGAAGTAAATATTATTCCAGTGCAAGAAGTTAAGCTGCCTGAATACACTGGCTCCAACCACATACAGCAGGCATCTCCACTGGATGGCAGAATACTTGAGATTGGCAGGGGTTTCTGGAGCTCATCTGCTCTAAGCCGCCTGCTCAAGCTGGAACAGATAAATAAATCAGGTTGTTCAGGACTGTTGAAGCATACTCTAACCTTTGTTTTTTGAGGGTCTTACATACAAGAAACTCTCTTTTTACATAAAGGGTAATGTGTATCTTACTTCCCAAGAGTGGGATATTGAGAATAAATAATATCTGGTTATAAAGCTAAACTCTAAGACTGATTTTTTGCCAGAAGTCATGCATGAGTATAGAGAGAAGATCAACATAACGACAAACAAGCAAACAAACAGAAAACCCCCCTAAATCCTGGAACTCACTGTTCTCTCATCTGTTTTGCTAAGGTGGAAACTACACCAGGTTATATGGGACTTGGAAAAATGCATCAGCAATAATTACGAAAGACTGCTCTTATCCAAGTTCTCATCCTAATTCAGAAAGGAATGAAATCCATTGAAATCAATTAAATTTTTGACAAGAAAATTAGCTTTGGAAGTATTATGGATTATTTTTGTCCTATTTAAAAGGTACCAAGGAAAAATGTTGCATCCCTGTGGATGACCCTAGTTAAAATATTCTAACAAATAACTTTTCATCTATAGTTGATTACAGTTCAAACATGCTGTAGGGGTTAACACCATCAGCAGTACCTATGGTGTTTCCTCACTGTAAATGCACAAAATAGAGAATATTGGCTGAAGTGGTAGGAATTATAAATTTGAAGAACTGCTAAAGTGGATTTATTGCATAGCTCATTGAAATGTTAAAGCAATTAGAACAATTTTTTTTCAGCAGATTAATTCAGGAAAAATTCCATGCAATGGTAAAGTAGCTCTTGGAAAATAATTACTAAAACAGTGAACGGTGTTCATAATCAACAAAGATGCTAAATTAATGAATCACAGTTTCCTATTGAATAGATGGCATGTCACCTCTTTTGACTTGTTTGGTTTTGCTTGGCCTGGTTTTTGGTAGCAGGGGGCCACAGAGGTGGCTTCTGTGAGAAATTGCTGGAAGCTCCCACCATGTCCAGCAGAGGTAATCCCTGATGGCTCTGAAGATGGACATACTCTTCAAGCTGGGCCAATGAGAGACAATGATAATGCCTCTGTGACAACATATTTAAGAAGAAAATAAAACCAAAAACAAACACAGATTTTTTCCTAGCCAGAGAAGAGAAGGAGGTGAGAACATGTGAGGGAAACAACATGGAGACACCAAGGTCAGTGAAGGAGGGGGAGGAGTTGCTCCAAGCACCAGAGCCGAGATTCCTCTGCAGGTCGTGGTGAGACCATGGTGAGGCAGCTGTGCCCCTGCAGCCATGGGGATCCACAAGGGATGAAGAGATCCACCCACAGCCCGTGGGGATCCATTGAGGATGCAGAGATCCACCCACAGCCCATGGGGATCCATAGGGGATGCAGAGATCTACCTGCATCCCGTGGAGAGGTGCCCATGCTGAAGCAGGTGGATGCCTGAAGGAGGCTTTGGTCCTATGGGAGACTGAGTGGAGAGAAGGTCCCTGCTTCCAGGCTGGAGCAGCCTGTCCTTGGAGGACTGCACCCCATGGAAAGAGAGACCTTCATTACAGCAGTTTTGGGAGGACTGTGTGCCTGTGGAAGGGACTCACATTGCAGCAGGTGAGGTTTGGCAGCTGCTCCTGAGATTGGAACCACGCTGGAGAAGCTCATGGAGAACTGTCTCCTGTGGGAGGGAGGGACCCCACAGACTCACAGGGGAAGGATTCCTCTCCTTGAGCAGTGCAAGAAAACCTCAAACGATGAACTGACCAGAACCCCCATGCCCTGTCTCCCTGTGCTGTCAGTGGGAAGGAGGGAGGGGTTGGGGAAAAAATATGGTTTTTAAGGGTTTATTTTACTTCTCATTATCCTCCTCTGATTCTGTTAGTAATAAATTCACTTTTTACCTTTAAGTTGAGCCTGTTTTGCCCTTGAAATGTGTTCTACCAATCCTTATCTCAACTCATGAACCCTTTGTCAATTCTTTTTCTCTCCACTGGCCAGCTGTGGCAGGGGAGGGTGAGTGAGCAACTTTCCTGGGTGCCTGGCCTTTGGCCAGTGTCAAACCACATCACCCTAACCAACCTATGTGCAGGTCACTTGAAATCATGTTTTGAGGAAAGGAAACAAACTACTACAGGAATGCTGGCACACAGATCATATTTCTGCTAGAACTCCTTTAATTTAGAAAAACTGTAGCTAGTCATCACTGAAATCACTGAATTGTCTTGTCAAGAAAATAAAAAAACAGAAGTAAGTAAGGAAGAGGACACTGTTTTAGTCATAGTAGTACCATGATAGCTATGAGGAGACTACTTCACTAACTACTTCCAAATGGTCAGCTAAGTAAATGCTCAGACAAACTTCAAACAGCAAGAAATTTGGGCTGTTGTGTAGGCTAAAGCTAGGTGATGAGATACATGGCAGATCACATCAGCTCTCTGGGAAAAAAACAGAATGTTTGGATCCATTTTGAGGTACTTTTTAGATCTATTTTGTTACAGATCACAGATTGCCATATTGTTTAAAATCTGTAGTGGCATTTTTTGTCACAATCTAAATACAGCTTGGATGCTGCCTGTCAGAATATTGCAGAGTTCTGAATCCCTTAGCATATCCAAAAAAGGGCAGCCCAAAGGCAAAAATGCCACACCTGAAAGCCAGGCTGCAGTATTTGATTCAATACAACTAGGAGGACTAGGGGATATTGAACAGGCTGCAAGTTTATCACTTTGCTGCTGAGAGGGATCCTGACAGGCAAACCCAGGTTGCACTAGGAATCTGCTCCAGTGCCAACCCTTCGTTATCTCAGCTGGATGCCACCATCCACATCCCTAGCTACAGCTAGGTCATGCTACAGCATGGGATTACACCCAAAATGTTGTTAGTCTATTTAGTGCTTTAAAAATCTAAAGAGGCCAAGGCAGGAAAGCCACAGGCACATAGCCACCAGACAACTGCTGCCCCTGCTAAAGTCAGCTCTTGCCAAGGAAGGTCAGACTTGTCCTGAGACACTATCAGGTCAGCACCAAGCCTGTGACCTCCTCTTGTCAATGCAAAAATTGTATTTACTGGATTTCAGAGTGGGAAGGATTATGTAGAATTCAGCACCAGCTCCTGTAATATCTGGTTTTGGTCTATTTAGCCAAAACAAGACTTGAAATCTTGTGCAAAACAGAAAAAACATTAGTCTGATTAGTGGTTTTAATTTGAAGAGAATGCCTGGCAGAAAGTCTGTTCCCACAGCACCTTGGCTGTTGAGCCAAGTTCTAAATAGGTACAAGGACTACAACAGCTGACTACAACTTCTGAAGGGGAATATTTTCCTGGAGGAGACACTTAAAGGGCTTCTTCCTAGGAAGACTGCCTAATGGGACTTGGAACAAACCAGAACTGAGTGCAAATAACAAGGCAGACACTGAGTTGAGGTTTTTCCTGGCCAGAGGCATAAGACTACAAGGCTCATTTCTGCATGGACAGCTCTTCTATGGCATCTCTGTCAACATTCCTTCTCACTGGAGTGAACAACACATGCTTAGACGGAGACTGTAGCTGCTACAGGGGAGGCCTTAGCATGTAGGGGCCACCTAGGCCTGACAGATGACAAGAGTCACAAAGAACATACTCTATCATGCCAGACTGCACAAAGGCTGCCCAAAAGTGACAGAAACTGGACACCCATTCTGTACTTTTGGGAACTGTATGGTCAGCCAGTTTCAGTAACCAACAAATTTTTAGGGTTTTGGGGGTTTTATGGTTTTTTGGGGGTTTGGTTTGGGTTTCTTTGTTGGTTTGTTTGTTTTTGTTTTTTTTAATAATTATTATTATTGATTTTTTTTTAAAATATATATATTTTTATTTTTATTTAATTGCTCCAGTATGATTTGGCCAAGTAAATTCTGGAAAGGCAATCCTGTTATCCAAAAGCAGTAAATTACAATATGGAGAAAAAAAAATAAATTTGGAAACTCAGGAAAATTTGGCTTGTTTCTTTTGTCATATACAAACATATGAGGGGTTAAATCTTGCCATTTACTCTTTCTTTTCCCTCTAGGAGAAAACCAGAAGTATAAAATACTAAACAGTTGGAAGAATAAGTGCTTTGGAGTCTCTTCTCTGTAATAGGAAAACCTGCATTAATAATTAAATCAAGAGATAAATCAATGAAAGACAGTAGAAATAACCTGATTAATAGAATATGGAAGTCTGACAGATTTTGAGAAACCAGAAACAGGATATACATAAAGTACCACTTCACCTAGAATGTAACCTATTTTGGTTTTACTTAGTTTCTTTCACTGTATCAAATAAGAGTATTATTTTTTTTGGAACAAAATGTCTGCAGTGAGATTATCCAAAAAAAAGTCCTGCTGATTTCATGAAACTTTAATTGGAACAGTATTTGCAAAGGCTTATCTTATTTGAAAAGACTATTTTACTGATCCATTTATGCAGAAATTAGAAAGTTCATCCTGAATTGTTGTAATAACTATTACTTACCTATGAATCAAAACCAGGAATAAAAGCAAGAAATATGGAAATAACTGTAGCTTAATCCAGCCCTTTGAAATGGTGAATGAAAAGGTTGGGTTTTTTTAACGAACTGTTATGCCAGGATAAGATGGCACCTGTACGTTCAGCTTTCTGAATGGGTGGAAGGATTATTCATGTTTATTTAAGAAAAGACTCTGTCATCTTCATTTATCAAGGTAATTGCTTTTCTAGGCAAGTAGTCCAACTCTCTCAGCTAGGGCTTTCATGTGGAATAAAGTATAAGACACTGTGAATAAAGATGGTAGGAATTGGCACAAAGTCAGCATTTTCATTTCCTTTTGTGAGGAGCCAGTTCATTTACCATATAAATTATCAACCACCTTTTTAATACAATTAGAAATTCATCGGTTATTTTTTTTTTCTTTAAAAATCAATTGCAGCTGAACAGTAACAACTGCAATAAAACTAACTTTAAGTGGAAAAGAACTTCATTGACACTTTTGAGTAAAACCTTTACAAAAACACAGTTTTACTGCAGAATACATGTTCTGTGAAACCTAATGACCATCTGGTATAATAAGATGCAAACTTAATATGCATAAATTTGAAATCAAGTTGAAACTTGATTTAGCACAGAATTCTTTCTCATTCTTCTAACTGAAGTTTTTCAAAGATATAATCTAATGATCAAACACATTCCATAATCTAAATTCATTAGAGGTTTTCATTAATATTCATTCATTACATTTGAAGCACTCAGGTAGAGAACTGTAAGGGCACTCAATTAGCAAGCGATCAGAAAGCAAAGAAGTTTCACTTGTGCCACGTTTCAAACAGATCAGATATTCTTAAAATGCATAAAATACATTAGCTCAAATTAACCCCTATGAGCCACTGAGGAACTGGCATCCTTAGGCTTACAGATGTTGGATGCTGCTGGACTGGTGACTTCCAACTGGAGGCCAAAACATAGACTGCAACTTAGGGGGCAGCCAAAAAGGCATAATCACAAATAATTACTGTTCTTTGAGCATTATCTTCAAAGCTGAGAGGGAAAAGTAGGAATCTTATTTTGGTTTCTGCACTTGCAAAGTATTTCTCAGTCAAGTATCTACTTCATTGTCCTTTAGAAGAGATGGTTGGTATTCACTACTTCTAATGTACCATCAATATATAAGAGGTTCTGTTTAAAAGGCTCATCATTCAGTGTTCGGCTGCACTGTGGGATATTGAAACTCTTAAACCATGGAAATACTTCACCAAATATTAGGTGAGAGACTATTATTTTTGCCATTCTTTTGCTATGTAACAAGCCCTAAATAACTCAGGAAATGCCTAATCCTAGCCTGGTGTATCAGAGATATAATATTACATATTAGCTTGTGTTTTATTTCACACATGTACATGTATGTTACAAATGTACAAAAATGAGTTCAACATGTCAGTTGTCACAGCTGAAATACTGCAATTTCTGAAAATCTGAACTAAGAATCCCCATAGGTAGATTTATCCCCCCTTGCTGTGGGAATTTGCTTAGTTTACTTACAGTTTACTTAGCAAGCACATCTGAACAGCCCCACAAAATTTGAGAAGGACAACAGATTGTACAGATGCATTATCTTTCTTGAAATTATTTTCTTAGATCAGCAACATTTTGACCACTACTTTAACAGTTATCCTTGCTATAAGATGGCAAGAGGTACAGTGTAAAATTACTAGAGCAAAACCACAAGCTGCAAGCCAGGAAGCCCCTCTCCATGTTCTACATCCCTAGGGAAATAAAGGTAAATAAGTGCTCGTTACTTTTGGACTTGGGTTTGTATTGCTGAGCCTCATAGCTGAACTGCAGGGAAGGGAAGAATTTAAATTGCTTTTCTGATGTTTTGTTCAGATCAGACAAATTTTGCAAGCATCCTGTCTGCCTCTATTCCTTTAGTCTTCATTGCAACAAAATGTTTGAACACACAGTTAGTTTCAATTGGCTTTACTGGGATTTAAGGGTATGTTAAACTACTTATAATTGTATTCTGACTTAGCATCTCAATGATGGACACACAGAATATTGTCTGTTGCCATTACTGGGTACTCAAATGAGTTGTAGACAATAGAGTGGCCTGTCACGAGGTGAGAAACTGCTTCTCAACACACTGGAAGACATTTCAAGCATGACATTTTTAATTCTATCACTTTAGAAGTGGATCATTTGTACCAAGAAAGCAAGACACATGGCACTAGTTCCACAGGCTTTTGAAATGCCTTTTATAATACAATTACTTTTTAAATCAATTTAGAAAATATGTTGTTGAAAACACTATTCACTAATTTCATCCCCCTCCAAGTTAATTACTACCATGCTCCTGCAGTTTATGTGATCTTGTGCAAGACAAAAATCACTAGATTTGTATTTGAAAAATATGTATTTTATAATTATAAGCAACAGCTGAGATAATTCCAACTGAAAGGGATTTCGGAAAGAATATTTACACAAAGATATGCAGTGACATTACATCTTACTGCTTTTTCCCACCAGGAAGGTGAGACCTCACAACCTATGCTGAAGCCTTTTTATGGAAACAGAAAAAGAAAAATAGATTTTTTCCCCCTTTATTAATTTAAAGAAATAAAAATATAATCATGAAGGAATACTATTTCAGGTAAGGACTAGTGAAATCTATGGCTCAAGGCCAACGAACAGTATGAAACTTAAAATTACTATTATGTAACACTAAAGGTATTTAAGAAAAGCATTTTAGGAGGAAATTTCCTGTTTCATTTTCACAAGATATTCCAATTAAACAAATTCCCCAGGAATATAAATACTGTTGCATAACATTTGAAATTATTTCTTACCATTCAGGAAAAAAATGACTTTTTGACTGACAGGTAACTGATGTCTTACTGAAGTAGTCAGGCTATTTATCAACCTGAACATGTCACAGGAATGCTACATTACAGTGTGAGACTGCTGAATTTTAAGACCCTTGCTGTGACTCTTCCTGTAAGATTACCCAGTATTGCAGTAGATGGTCCAAAGCAGCCCTGTCTTTGCGCCTTCCTCCTGTAACAGGTGTCACTTGTTTCTAATAACAACCTGACTTTGCAACCTCCCCTTGTAACACCTGCAGGTGTAAACTTAGAATCCAGATTTTCATGGATAGCATGTAAAGCTCAGATTCAAGAAAGCAAGTAAATGTTTTACATCTGGTTTGAGCGATGAAGATTTCCTGCTATTGTTAATGGGCTCAGGAGCAAATTTCGAAAACATCTTCTTTACTAAATGAAAAAACACCCCACCATGTGGACATTAGCTAGCAGAAAATAGAGTACCCCTGTGGAGTGAGAACTGCTCTTATATTAAGCTCAGCAGGAAAACTCTCAAGTTCCCTGGATTGCTAGTACATTTCTCACTTTTTGCCAATAAACTCCATACATTTGAAAAACTGGATAAAAATAGATCAACATTTCTAAAGTAAAACACACTAAACTGATTCCCATCACACAAGCCCTATGACAAGGCAAGCAGTTAGGTAAATTGTGACAAAGTTTTGAAATACTGGCCTTGGTTGCAAGAACCACTCTGCACATGGAAAATTACTGCAACAAAAATTTCTTCCTGACTACTGAAAAAAAAATCACTGATTCCAGTCATCTTGATATTCAGCAGCTGCCAAAGATTTTCCATGTAAATAAAAATCAATTATTTAAATATCTATACAGGCTGAAGTAAACAGAAAACTTTCCTTATTTAAATGCTGGCAATGTTAATGCACAACACATTTCCATCGAAGAGTAGAAGTTTTGATTGAACATCCACAATGCTCAGATAACAATGGGTTGCAATGACATGGAACTAAATAGGGCTCATCTGTTGGGGAAGCTGATCAGGGCCTCTGCTAGAGCCTCTGCTAGAGCACTGGTGTGTGATTACAAGCCAGAGTCTTTAGCTCAGCTGAAGCAATACACATTTACAACTTCTATTCAGATGACCACCATGCTCTTTGCAAGCTTGTAATACTGGTTCTACTTGTCACTTCTGAATGACCTCTTGCACATTTGAGTTGGGTATCAACGTCTGCTAACTTTAGCGACCACTCCTATATCCAAGATAGCTCCATTTTTCTGAGCCATTGTCATCCTACTGCCTCTTACTTAGTCCACTTCCCTTCACTATATAAAAGAGGCTTATAAGCAAGATAGAGAAAAGCTTTTTACCTAGGCCTGTAGTGACAGGATAGGGGACAACAGTTTTAAATTGAAACATAAAAGGATAAAAGGAACAGTTGTTTTGTTGTGTTATTTTTTTTTTTTTTATGATAAGAACATAAAATATGTTATGTGCAACAGGTTGTCCAGAGAGGCTATAGATATCCTGCCCCTGGAAGTTCAAGGCCAGGCTGGATGGGGCTTTGAGCAACCTGGTTCATTGAAACATGTCCCTGGCTATAGCAGGGGGTTTGGGCTGTATGATCTTTAGAGGTCTCTTCCAACTGAAATGAAAATATGATTCTACAATTTCATTTCTCCAAGGTATTAATGACTGTAGGTCCTTCACAGATTAAGTTTTTTGACAATACATTTATTAGCTAAAGAAGGATAGAAATTTTGGCCTCAAAATTTTTTATTTTCAATTAATGGGAAAAAATTCACACATGTCCAATTAATTACTGCTGTGGTAGATTTTAATTGTCTTTTAGATACGGTCAGTCCCATTTCTGTGTGTACCTGGAATTATGCTGAAGCCAACTGAGTGTTGTACACTCATCTAGCCTTTTAATTTCTTCAGGTTCTTTAAGCAAGGGGTCAGTATCAGCTGCACTTATTCATACCAATCTTATTTTTGGTTCTCCCTTGGCAGTGATAGTAATAAAGTTCAATCAAATTCTTTCCTAAAAACATATTTGGAAATAAATACTGTAATTACATTTTTCTGAATTACAGCAAAATAATTTGGTTTCTTGCCTCAGGCAAGAGCTAATAATTTTCTAAAATCAAAATTGGTACTGATGGCAAAAGTCATCTTCCTTTCTAATATTCCTAAAGACTTTCTCTATTAAAAAAAAAAAATCCTCTTATTTTCCAAAGGCTCCCTAAAGGCAAATTGTCTTCTAAATTTCAAGAGTTTCTTTTGTAACGCAAAGATGACATACTGAATAAAATCTTCCTTCTACACTCTGAGTTTTTATTCAAATAGACATATTCAATCAAGTAGTCTCCAAAAATTGACTGGAGAAGAGGCACTCTCACCTGACTGAAGGTTTCCAGCTCACCAATTTCATTGCTAAAACTCATCAAGTATAGCCATTTTTCTTATTTATAAAGAAAGGGAAAATATCCTCACTCTTTACTGCTTCATCCTTGAAGAGAGCTTTACTGTTTAAGCTTTAGTGTCTCATCCCCATGGGCTGCCATCATCAACCCACACTGAAAACAATAATAAAATGAATTCACTCATAGAGGTCATTCCTTTTGTCCTGTGATAATATGAAGACCCAGAAGCCTAGCCATGAATTCCAGAACTTTAACAACCTGAATAAATTTTGAAGTACAAACCAGAATGAATATAGGATATAACAGCCATTTCACATGAGTCAGCGCACAGAGGTACAGTCTGAAATCTGCAAAAATATCCTCTTGTTTTCACAGAGGAAAAATGACAATGAAATGAAATTATTGGGGTTTATATACATATTTTTCAGTAAGGCAAAATAATTTTTTAAAGATGTGAAAAAGTAAATGAAGTGTGAAAGAGTAAATGAAATGCCAACTGAATGAAAGCACTCCAAAACTGAAACTGAGGACCAGTGACTGACCCAAGGCTTCAAATTATTTTAGTTCCTTTCTCTCTCTCTCTCTCCCCCCCACTCCTTTTCTTTCTTTTTCTTTGTTCCATTCCCTCCTTCCCTCTTTGCCTTCTTTCCTCCCTGCCTCCTTCCCTCCCTTTTACTTCCTTGGCCGTTTTGTGATAAACAAAACCAACAAACCAAATCCCAAAATCCATACCTAAAACTTGCTACTCAGCTAATTCTTGAAATAGACTTGTAATGAATCAAGCTGGATGATTACAACACAAATGCTTATTTAACAGCACCATCTTTTGATTGAAGAAAGCTTCAGTCAAGCCTGATCATCAAAGTGATGATCTGACTGACAATTTTCATTCATGGAGTTTTATCACTCTAAAATACTAGCATTACTTATTTGATAGCACAGAACTCAACATTAAAGAAACATAGAAACAGTCAAACTGCCTAAGCCACCAGAATGATCTTTCTTGATGACTCAGCTTCAAGAACCCGAGCATAATTGTCACCTTAAGGTTTTGAAATTCATATAAAGAAGTAAAACCAATATATTTTCTAGATTCAGTTGCTTTCAAGTTGCTATTTCTTCCTCACAACTTGACCCTACATCTGTTTTTCTTTTGTTCAAATACCTACAATTGACACCTCTGATTTATGTCATTTCAGAAATACACATTGTTTTCTGTCTGTTCATTGTTGCCAGTTTGTAATTTTAAGACTGCTTGGTTGCCCCAGGGAAAAATCCATAGCAAATGTGCCTCAAAGTAAGGGAATACAGCAAATATAAGTAGTCATAATTCTAACATATATCTGAATAGTTGTATGTTTCCTACAGATTTTTCTTTTTCAGAAAATAATGGTTTATGACTTTTCATTCCTTTGTTTATTTATTAATTCAGTTTCTGCATTTAAATAAGTTAGTTGATATATATGACATGAAAATGAAAAAAAAGTCTTGCCTTGTTTAGCCTGTTATATATTGCAGTAAAATGATATTTGGCAGGAAACAATCTCTCTCATGATGGAACTCTCTCAATAAATACAAAGACAAAACCACAATTTAAATTGACAGTTAAAGATTTTATAACAAAAGACATAAATTAAGTGACAGTCAAGGAATAAGTATTCATGACTTAATCTCTGAAGCTTGAAGGAGAAATCTCTTTATTTATACTGCCAAATCCAATGTTAACCAAAAGCTACAATCACATGAAATGAAGCTTCTAAAGAACTACAAACCCCACTTTGGTTTACATGTTTATGTCTCCTGCTCATCCTGTGCCAACATAGCAACAGCACTTTTATTCTATGAATTCCAAGGGGCTTCAATTAAAATCACAGTTTGGGTTTACCAGATTCACTGTAAAGACATGAGATCCTTTTTCTTCCAGATGTTGTACTCCAATCAAACAAAGTCTACAGATTTATTGGAAGGGACAATCACAAGAAAGATACAAGATTTCAATCAATTTAAACAGAAAGACTTTAGCCAACATAATAAATCTAAAAATACTGCTCTCTTCCTGACAGGCCTGAATTTCAGAGAGGAAGATGATGGTGTAATATCCAGTAAGTTTTTCTTTGGAAATAAGGAAGAGTAGCACATCCTTTTTATGGAAACTGAAAGTGATTACATCACATTACCATGGGACCACTTATGCAAAGTGTGCAGAAATAACAGGAGAAACAGTAATCAGAAAATGTGTCATTGACTTTATAAAACCCAACATTACCATTTCCTCTCTCCTCAACATGCAAAAAAGCTTACTATCAGCAGTGATTTTATGGCTCTTTCTAACTTCAGAATTTTAATACTATTCGCTTCAAAAACTGTACCACATTATTCTTTGATCCAAAATACTTTATAAAAGGTCATGTTGTAGGAACCTCAGAATTAAAATGCAAAATAAGGACACACCTTTGTCAGTAATTGCTCAATGCCTCAATTCCCCATCACTGAAAGATGGAATCTTTATATTTTTCTATTGTAGTACAGTCTGTGCTATTAGAAACTGTCATGGAAAAGCCAATGAGGAATTTAAAAAATCTACCTTAAATCACAAGACAAGTGGTAATAATTAATAGGACCCAAGGCTGAAAGAAGGTAAAACAAATTGCTGAATAGCCAAGTGAATAGTAAACCCTTTATACAATAAAGAAGGCAAATGCTGTGAAAAACTGTGTTGTGATCATGTAACAGGAGATTATCTGAGTGTGAACATAAATAGTTTCCTGACAAATCTTAATCCCAATGACTCAAGTCTTGAGCAACCGATTTAATAACCCTAAATCACTTCTGCTCTCTTTCTGCAACCACTTTAAAAATTAACAATATCATATTTGGTCCTATTGTCTAAGTTTCATAAAACAGAATGACCAGGAGAATGCCATTCAACTTCTCTGAAATTCACAAAGCATTTCCTCACTTTCAAATAATTTTTTACCAGCATCTTCATTTATTTCCTCCTCCAGAGTTTTTTTTCTGTAGGCATTTATCTCTGATGTGAAAGCCTTTCAAATTCTTTTTGAAATGTAAGGATGCCACATCCTCTAAATTCTCCTTATCTTTCTTACCACTAGTATCTTCAAAGAACTCAAACAGATTAGCTCAGCATGACCTCTTCTGCCTGAATTCACGCTGTATATCCTTTATCAAACTGTTTTACTTGGTGTTATTCTGCCACATCTTTCTCAAAATAGGAGCTTTGGGCTATTGTTTCTTCATTTTACTCTGCCTTCAGACAACTATTGTGCCATCTAAGAAATCTCAAGTATTGTATTATTGAATATTTAATTAATCTTTATAAAAGCAAGTGAGAATTGAGCTCAGCCGTTTTTTTAACATTAGATACTTTGCAGATAATGCATATATTTAATAAAGACTGTATATCTATTCTCAGTGTACTATATCTCAGGTATCTCTGCACAGAATTTCTGTACCTTATTTTGCCTATTTTGCCAGCACCATCAAGTCTCAGGTAGTAAGTAATCTGACTTATGTTTTTGATAAATATCCAAGCTCTCTGAGACAGAATTTCTCCACATGCACTTTTTAAGCAGACAAGGCTATTTGTGTTAGTGATAGAATGGAAAAGAACCATACTCAGACTACATCTCAGTGACTGAGATTTTTGAAACTCTTCTCCTGAGCTGCATTTCACTACAATTATACAGGACTTCTAACTATTTTTAGCTATTTCTAGAAATAATTTCAGGACAAAAAACCTTCCTTGATATACCTGTCAGCAAATGGAGGAGCACATTAGCATAAAACTGCACATAAGCAGACAAGGTAGGATAAGCAAGAGCACAGTGAACAGAAGCAAGACCTCTGATCTTACAGAGAGGAGAGTCAAACCACAGCAACAGAGCTGGTTGGTATTATAAATAACTGTAGTTCTAGTTTCCCCTTCCATTGACTTTTTCTTACATAATTTTAGTTTCTTGCCTCTCAAAACCCCTCTCACTTGCAATATATCCATATTTATCTTCTATAAGGAACAAAACATCTCACACCACATTTTCAGCCATACTACTACATATTTAGGCCTTTTTCTGTGGTGACTAACTTCTCCTTTTCTTTGCCTCTCCTACCAATTAGAAGTTCTGCTGTCCATGGTTGCTGTCACCAGTTTACTGGTTCTCTCTATTTCATTCCTTAAGCTAATTCTACACCATTACTACTAAATAATAGTGTTCAGTCACTTTCTTTACTTCTTTGCATTTTAATATTCTCAGTGTGTTCTTAATTATGATAAGCTACAATTATTTTTTTTCCTTTCTTACGTATTTTAGGTTTTCAGTATGACTTTGAGGTATGGTTTACTCAACACTTACATATCTCTTTACTTTCCAATACAGAAAGATGTTAAACAGAGTTTTCTTCAAATCACTCCATTTTCTCTCAGAGTCTGTTTTTCAGAAGTCAAGTATTTTCCTACTACTGCTTACAGAAGCCATTTTTGGTAAAGTAAATTCTACATACTCTCCCAAATGATTGTATTTATCATACTCGACTCATAGCCAATAATTTTCCATGCCCAGTGTAGCTTTTGACTGTATTAATTGTTCAGCATTCCGCATTTCAGACTGAAATTGCATTTGCAGCTTAGATTATACTGTCAATATGTCTGGTTTCCATTTCTGAGAGGGAATTTCTCTACATAAGAGAGAGTGCTTCTCGCCTTTTGTACTCCCTGGTATCTGACTGCCAGAGAATTCTGCCAGCTTTGATTAGTACAGAGTCAGGAAAGGACATTCATTGGCATAGCTGGAGTTGAGTACCAGAGCAAATGGCAAAGCTTGTTTATTCTCCCCTCATGTTATCCTCTCCCGTCTCTCTCTCTCTCAGTCCTCTCAGTTTCTTTTCATTGCACTGTTCCTTTTGTTCACTCCCGTCTCTTAACTTCCTACTTCCTTTTTATCTATTTAAAACCAAGGAAACACTCTTTCCAGCTCTTCCCTTCTGCTGGAAGACGATGCTAACCAGCATCCAACACTGCCATAAGCTTTAGCTCAGTGTCCCACCTTGGGGTTCACTCAGGACATCTCGCAGGGAAGCGGAGGAGGCTGACAATGCCCTCACACAACCCTTGGGCAGCATATTCTTGGTACCAGATAGACCCTGCTGTGTGTACTGAGAAGCTCCTGCTAAGCTGTTGTGCTTATGAGATCATTTGTGGGAACACAGTGAACAAGAGTTGCTTGTCTTTTGTCCCTATTCTGTATTTAGCTGTCACCAATAACCTTTTTTTGTGCCAACTGTTCAGTGTTTGAAACCATTGTTCTTTTTTTCTGCTTTTGCTTCCTGCCAGATTTTTCTATTACCCTTATAATTACCTACTTGAATGAATTTTTTTACTACCAATGTAAAATGGACTGGTTTAAATGAGTAAGTCATTACACAATCCAAAGATACGGGTTAAAACTCGATTTTATAATACCAGTAGTTACATTTGTTGATGATTATACTCATATTTTATAACATGAAAAAAAAAGAACTATAAGAACCTCATAATACTATCTAATCCTGAAGAATGGAAGTATTGTACTATTTTCCAATCAACTTTACCTACATTAAATGAATCTGGGAAACTACCTTGAATATAATGAAATGTAACATTTGCAGGTAAAGTAGGCCTTCTCTATGCCTCTGGTGAAAAACTATACTAGCACACATTCTTTCATTGCTTGACTTTTTCAGGAAGAAACTCATACATGTATATTTGATGACACCTTCCTACCTCTCCCATCCCCCTAAACACATTTTACCATTTAATATGATGACACAGGCTTCACGCCATCAGCATAGTGTTTTCTTCAATCAGTACTTTTTAATTTGTAATTCTGGGTTGGTATGTTTCAAATAAACAGCTGAGTTAACCAAATTTATATTCTAGGGCAAAACCCAAAATTGGATCTCTCCTGGGGACAGACTGATTAAAGGAACAGTCTCATACTCTGATTTTAATGGCAAGCATCAGCCCTCAGTTCCATAGAAGTCAAAAGTGTTAAAAAGCAAACTCCATATTATAAATGTAGATTCAGTTCCTTTCCTTGTATATTTTTGCTTTTATTAAAGAATTTGAGATATACAAGCTCCCAAATTAGAAAAAAACCCCAAACCTCTAAACAGAAAACAAAACCCAACCAACCAAAAAACAAAGCAACCAACCAAACCAACAAATTAAAAAAACCCCAAAAAACAACAACTTCAAAAAACTCCTAACCCTGAACAAATCCTTTTTTGGAGTTTATTTAGTTTGGCAGAGTTTATTAATGATTTTTTTTTTTTTTAGTAATCATATAAGATGTAGCATTGCAAAAGAAAGCCAATCTTTTTAAAAAGGATTTGCCTCCTTTCTAAAGATTTACAGTCTTTTTGTATGGAGAGAAACACACCGGCAATCAGATAATTCTGTGTAAAAAATAAGAGTTGAAATTTCATTTTTAATAAGATTTATTGTTTCTCTCATAATTTATCGTATTCAAACATAAAATTCCTAATGTACTCACTGGCTCAAAACCCAACAGTGGTTATTTATTTATTTTTCTTGTACAGGCTTGTTTGTATTTCAGTGAATACCTGCAGCAGTTTCTGAATCATGCATGTAAAAAGCAAAAAATCCCTATACTGAGTGAGCATCCACACATCCACACACATACAGAAAACCCCCCAAAAAGCTCTAAATCCCTAAAAACCAGGTTTATCACTTCTCTACGATTTGCTGTGGAATAAAAAGATAAAATGTTCACTTCTGTCTCAGCCAAGATTACCAATTCAGCTTATAAAATCTAAAACCAAATTCATATTTATTTGAAGTTCTAAAGAATTGTTTAAACTCCCCTTTTAATGCTCTCTCCTAGGCATTCTACATCCTTCAAATACCTTCTTGCATAAATATTGATTGTAGTATATAAAGATGCTTTTTGGTTTTGTTCATGGTTTTTTGATTTAAATCAAAGTGAAATTAGTCACTAAGGTTTAAAAGTCTTTCTAATTTTTTTTTCTATTCTTCAAAAATCTACTTCCTTTAGTCAGTAATCATTAAGACATATTTCATTTCGCTTTTAAAATGGCTGAATATGGATGCAACTGCTAACTACAGAAATGAACAAGGAAGGTCTTAGTGAGGTTGGGGACAAAATTAAAGGCAATCAATATAGGGTTCAAGAAGTAAATGAACAATTCACTCCAATTTTAGAAAGGAAAACTGTTTAAGAAGGAGTAAAGGAGAATGACAAGTATAATGGAAACAAAGAGTAATGCCCAAATTAGAAAAAAAAGTATTGAAGAAAAAAATCATAGAGTTTATTATGTTCAAACCAAGACAGGGTGAAATTTAATGATTGAATTCTAATGCAGCAAACACTATGTTACTCAATGATGAATAGCAGCCAGTGCATTGAGTGACTGTAAAACATCATAACCAAGTTTCAGAAGGGGAAAATCCTCTTATATATGACTAGAGACATATTAAACACTTGTGTTCATGACACAGACCAAGAGGTATTTTGTGCTTGTGATGC
This sequence comes from Certhia americana, assembly GCA_018697195.1. Lineage (NCBI taxonomy): Eukaryota > Metazoa > Chordata > Aves > Passeriformes > Certhiidae > Certhia > Certhia americana. The sequence goes on along the minus strand of CM031858.1, from coordinate 80,534,091 downwards.
CTTGCTTTTTGAATGACCCTTCAGCTGTGGGTCTGGATCCCTTTGATCAAGCTGCCAGGGGAGTGCTTTCTAGAGCTTCAGTGGTAGCATTTTCTCTGCTGTTCTTATGCCATCACTCTTATGGTGTTATTCCTACAGCCTTTTACCTGCTGCAGACCCCAACAGTGTTCTCATGGTGGTTGTCAAGGGAAGGAACCAACACTGGTCACTCCTTCCTTCCCCTTTTTCGTTGTAGCTTTTGATTTACATTTGGGAAATCAATATATGCATGCAGAGAGCTTAACAGTGTGGGGTTCCCCTGGCACTTTTCATCCTCCTGCCTGCTGGAGGAGTTTCTCCTTTCTCTCTTGTTCCTCACCTCTTCTTCCATCTCCCCCAAAAGTAATTCACCATTAGAGTCAATGTGTGGCTCATAAACCATAGATTTCTGCATCAGTATATAGGTGCTGTCTTGTATTCCTTTTTCTACACCCATGCTTATGACTGTTTGAAGACAGGACACTGGGGTGGGTGGGTCTTTGCACTAGCTTGGTGTAACACTGTATCAAGTACAAATTGAACTGCTATAAATCAATGAACCTAATCCTTTTGTATTAGAAAAGATTACTAAGTAATTAAATTGTTTTGAACAGTGACATTTGAGTTGTTATTAATATCATTTTTCTGGAGGGCTGGTGAAAATATTTTGTAGGAAGTAACTATAACCACTTTGTCTCCCAAAACAAAAAGAACTTACAAATTGCTTTTTAACTTAAAATGCTTCTGAATTAAGCATCCATTTTAAAACACAGTACATGCAATATAATAATCTTGATGGTATATGAATTCTTGTAACAGTTTATCAAATCTTATTTACTTTTATTGCTTACAATTTGTTACCTGAGTCTGAATTGTCATAACTTCAATTTCCAGAGTTTAGATTTACTTCTGGGGGACTACAGATTAACGCTGTTATCAGAGATCTTTTTTCTAGGCAAGTACCTTTCATCATCCCCTTGATACTAATCAAACCAAGTTCTGTGAATCTTTCACCACAGAGGAAGTTTTCTTGATCTTTGGTCATTCTCATTCTGTAAATACTCTTAAGTTTATCAGCATCTTTCGTGAACTATTGATAAACAAGAACTAGTTAGTAAACTCCTGTGGGACTTGAATTAAAAACAAAGACACTCTTAAAATAATCACTCCACTCCAACTAAATAATATGCTTGGCACACTTGGAGCTGTCCCATCCTGGCTTCCATTCATTTGCCCAACAAAGTTGACTACTTTTAAGTATGGTCTGAAATCTTTGTGTATTCAAGATACAAAGATATAGCTACATAATGATATCTGTCTATCTATCTATCTTGCATAATGCCTTCTTTGACCCTTCTGAGATAATACTGACTAACCTGTCTGTAAATTTGCTAGCCATGACTTGCTCCTTTACCAACAATAAACCTTTTCTAATTGTAGCATTCATCCTTAAAGTACATGCAATATCTAGCAGGTAAGGAACAATTTTATTTTGTCATCTGGGACACTAAAAAAAAAAAAAAAAAAAAAAACTTACAGAAAAAAGTTTTTTGCTGTTGACTACACATAGATGCATTTGAATGCTATTCCCTGATATATCTGAAACTCATCAAAACTCTGTTTTTTAAATTATTTAATGCATGCTATTTTTATTTCTTAGCACAGGGGTAATATTAAATCAAATGTATTAGGAAAGCTTATTCTACTATTTCTGTCATGTTTATTAATGCAATTTTAATATAATTTAAAAAAAATATATTATTATCGTGTTTCTTTGGTTCTTAATTAAACAGCAATGTTTCTGTTTACTCTTTGAACACTAGTAGTAATAGTAATAACAACAATAAACCCCCCATTAATTGAAGTAACTTTTTGACTTTTTAGTATGCTGTGCAATATCAACTCCTATTATACTTCAAAAAACACTTTTCTGTTGCCTCAACTTTTCTTATTACACTTCTGTTTACAGTTCTCACCAGTTATTTTCTACATGTTTCAGATTCCATCAGATTGTATTTGCATCCAATGGCTTGAACTTTTAATCTATTTGTATACACATACACATACAAATATATACATATTTTTAAACTGCCTTCAGATCATCCTTTTTTTTTGCTGCTCTTTTCTATCCCTGTTTATTTCTAACTGCTATCTTGAAAATTAATTGCTTTTCAATTATTATTTCTTCTTCTTTGTTAAATACTCCCTTCCAGATAATATACCTTACAACGGTTTTTCACTGTTATGAAATCAGCTATTTAGAAAGAGCACCTATAATTCCTATTAGCTTAGATTTTAATTCATTTCAATGCAATAAATAATAATCTGATATTTTATAGAGGTCATTTCATTAACCTTTATTTAACAGGTGAGATGCAAAAAGGATCTTTCAATTATTAACTTAAGCTTGAAAACATTAATGATCTAAGAACTCTAAGAATATTCTCTCTTCTTTTTGCCAGTCACAATTTGCTGTGTCAGAATGCGTTTTGCAGTTGTGATTTTCTGAACTACTCCTAACTCTGGAATATGACCACAGATGACAGAAACCTTCAAACCTATCTCACTCACTGATATTCCAAGTCTTTGCATTCCTTCTGTGTTCTTCATTCACCTTTCTCATTTTCGTTCTTAGCCAGTTCCACAAAATGCTGCTCTTATTTTCTGCTGTGGAATTCAGTTGTATCCCATCCTGTAGACAAGCAGGTTTTCATGTAAGCAGGTTAGGAATTATTCACAAGAATCAGAATGGCATAGCTGGGAATTTCCATTCGAGTACACATAATTGATACAAAATGCTTCTCCATTCCAGAGGAATCTGCCATTAAAACAAACCCAGCTACTAGTGAATTACTTTGACAAGGAATATGCTGAGTTAGAAACACCAAATGTAGAACACATCTTGGAAACAGATTTGTCTATAGCATAAATATGGAAGATGTATCATAGAGAAGAGATTTTAATAAGAGTCACAGTCAATGGCAAATCACCTTTATAACTCTATGAAAAAGGGCCTCATGAAACTGAGTTTTAATTTCTGTTTTAAAAAAAAGTGATAAACAAGCAAAGTGTCTTGCTAAGGATGCCATGATAGATATTATTAAGCCAACATTTTAAGAAGTAGTGCAAATAAGAAAAAGAAATTATGAAAGAGATGGAAATATTTCTTAGAAATTTATTTCTGCTGTAGAGTGTTGCTTTTGAAATATAGAACAGACCAGTTATTCTCCATGTGAGAAATAAAAAGAATTAGGACTGTTTCACTTTGCTTTCACCACTGAAAAGAACAAAAACGCCTGAGGTGATTTTTGCACTCCTCTCAAATATACTGATATCTCCAGGTTTTGGATGATTTTGATGTCTCCCAAGATTTAGCAAGTCCTTTTCTCCCAGCCCCATGATCGAAGAAGTTGAGATTCGTCGGTTCTGCTTTCCAAGGTTGTTTATTTTTCCTTATCTATTACATTCTTTCCCTGACTAGCAGAGATCCTCTCAGCAGGTCAGTTCAAGGCACAATCCCTGCTCTCAGGGTGGTGTTTACTTTATCCTAAAAACTACGTGTACTTTATTTACAATAATTTTCCAATACCTATCACCTATGTTAGACAGTCTGCCTCTACTCTAAACCAATTAAAAAGTGTCACCATCACAGCAGAGATTGGAAGACAAGAAGAACAAGAAGAAGGACAGAACACACCCAGATTCCTCCATCTTGCCCCCTGAACCCCTATTCTAAAAACCCCAAATTCTACTTTTCACCCTCTGACAAATTAACTATCACTCTACTCCAACTCTTGTGGTCTGTAAACCCTCACACAGCAATGTTAATTTCTCCCATGGGCTAAAATCGAAGGCAGAGGAGTTTTTAACTCCACGCCAAGGTCTCTGAGCCTCTTGCCAGGGTCTGAAATCATCCAGGACAATCAGAGAAATGTCCTGGGCTCCGACACTGATAAACTATTGCAAATGTTGTATTTCACTTCAGTTGTTCATCATTATTTAAAACACACAGCTTAATAAGTATGCTTATTTTGAATTTGTGTAGCTGAAATACTGTAAAGACTAAATAGTTCCAAATCTGTGGGTAGCTTGAGAAACGAAGGGGGAAGCTAAAATAAGTCAAGCAATTTTACGTTTATTCCTATCTTCTAAAGAGATTTGAGATGAAAAACAGTTCGAAAACACAATGTGGGATGAAAGAAGATCAATGAAGGCAGAAAAAGGATTTAATTGATTGTCATTATAAGCTGCAGTAACATAGAGAGCAATGAAATTAACGAATTGCAAAGAAATATACTTGTAATATGAATATTAAGCATTTATTTAACACTTATCAGAGAAGTGCTTTGCAAACAATTAATAACTCTATACAAAGAACAAATTACATTGACTGGGGGAGAGCAAGGTTAAGAAGGCCAGAAAGTTTATTTAATTCCATCTTTTCTTTTGTCTTTGTTTTGAGCAGAATTCATTCTATTGTATTACGAAACAACTTACCTTAGAACAGGAAATTAAGAAGACAAGGAGAATTGTCTATGGCTTAACAGGTTGGAACTACTATCTCATTTTAAAACACTATTTTTGTCTCTTGATTATTAGCTTACACACAACTAACATTGTTTTATTAAACAAATGGAGAAATTCAAGCGTCAGAACAAAGATGTCATATATAAATGAAGTAAACTTTTAAGCTTGCAAAGAAATACTTCGTGTTTGTACAGTAAACTGTTAAGAAAAAAAAGGCAAATTTATGTAAACGTAGATTTTTAGTTAAGCATATCATGATCTGAGCCTGTGATTCCAATGTAATTGGAAGCTGTGTAAACCCATTACACAGTTTAGATTGCTGGAAACAATACAATGAATGCAAGTGTAAAGGAAGTAAAAGCAAGGGTTGTTGGAAGCCCAATGCTTGAACATGTATTTCAGAAAAATTATATATGGAATACTTAATTAAACAGATGTCTTGTGCTTGTTGTGTGTTTGGGGTTATTAATTGGGTTTTTTAGGGTTATTCCTTTGTTGTTTGTTTGTTTGTTCTTTTTTAAATTTACAGGAAATAGTAATTTCTCCATTATTTTGGTAGAATACAAGCATACAAGCAAAATATGTTTTTTTGCCAGATTTCCCCCCTTTTTCCAGAGAGGCTGTGAGTACATTAGCAATCCCATTTAGATAAACAGTGCACTCACAAACCAAATTCTCCGGTTTGCTTCACTGAGTTTCCTATGTGCTTGCTCAGTTCTCAGAGCAGTTTTGAGAACAAATTAGATTTCAGAAAAAAACAACCAGATGTACTGCACTGAAGTGCTCTACAGCTTTGATGGGGATAATTAGATGCAAACTCCTACAGAGCTGACACTGCCACATGCAACTTTCAGCACCACTAAAAGTTTGTAAAGCACAGCAAACATGGGTAGGCTCCTCCACTATTCCAAGTGACTGAAAGTTCTCAACTTATTCTTCAATTCTGCTGTTCCTTCTTCAGTCACACACATTTTCTGCTCTGCAAGGCTTTCTTTTCTTTACCTGCACTTTCTTCTACTTCAATCATCCCGGCTAAGCTAATTTTTGCTACTATTACCTATTATCATTTTCTACACTTAATAACTATCTTCTGTCTTATCAGTCAATGGCTACCTATTGCCACTTTTGGAAAAAGAGCCGTGACTTCATAAATATGATATTATCTTATGCATCTTAACTTCTAAAAGAGGACTGTAAATATCTTGGGCAGTGGTTCAGCTTGATGACAGCATCAGCAGGTTTGTAACTTATGACTGAAGTCTATTGTGAGAAGAATGTTTCATTAAACCAAAAAAGGTGATGCCAAGTTTCTTGAAAACAAGGAATAATAATCATAATCTAAGTAAAAATACTTTAAGTAGGACATTAATCTGCTAAAAAGGGGGTTCAGACAGGACGACATCACTGAACACTCCAGCGTATAAGGGATGAGCTGAGCTCTGCAGGTTGTTTGAACTCAAACTTCCAGGCTTGCCATAAGGGAGAGCCTGAAAAGACCACACCATCTATCACTGAAGTAGTATTCCTACATGCATTCCTTACAGGTTTATCCTTGGGGATGTGGGGACAATGTGGGTGACACAGGAAGCACAGACCCAGATGTGGCAATGGATCATTGCATGGACATTCAATCAATTGCTCCCTGTAGCCTAGTGGTAGGTACACCAGGGAACTTGGCCTCTGTAGTAACTGCTCCATGACCAGAACAGACTTTGGAAAATAGAAAAGGTTTCAGTGTGAGGACTCCTCAGACCAGAAGCATGACTTTTTGCATGGTGATTATTCATCCTAAGGTAGAATACACATATCCACTCATAGCAGAGAGAGCTGATATCTCCTGAGGGTTGGATATTGTGTGGAAAATAAGAGAGAAGCTCTTCTCTCTCTGGGCAGAGAGGGACAAAAAGACTTCCTTATGGAGAGCGTTCTTTTCCACATGCATAATTAATTAGTTCTGCCTTTGGTTTAACTCTCAACATGAAGCTGCCCTCTCTGCCAAGCCATGGACACTACATTCACCACAGCACCTACATACAGCACCTCTGCTGACAAGTCAGGCCTCTCCCCCTTGCTCCTGAACAGGGACTGCTGCTCCCACAGTTCTTTAGCTCACTTTGCACTCCCACCTCCTTTCCAGGACAGTGACTTGAAGAGCTCTGAGCTAGCAACCAGCTACCTAGATCCTCTACTGATACATGGAAAGTTTAAACACTGAAACTGTGGGACTGTGCCAGTTGATACTGCTGAGGCTCTGCACTAAGAGTTAGGCTTCAAGGAGGGAAGGAACTGCCATCAGGTTAGGGATTACTTGTGAGAACTCATCAAGTCTGTAGAATCTGCTGCACTGCATCCTCAAAGGCTGCTGAAGAGGTGGCTGAAGTCATAACAAAGCCAGTCAGCCCTACTTCAGTTCAAGGGAAAATCACAGAGCAAGTCCTCTTGGAGTAAGTTTCTGGGACGTGAAGGACAAAGATCTATTTCAGTAGGAGGTTGGTGTAAATTCCTACTGAGGTGCCTTTCAGCCTGAATAATATCTGGAAAATTTACAGAGATTTATGCCACTGCCACTGTTTCATATACAGGAAAATAAAAAGGCACAGGAGCGAATGTCCAGAGAATGGAAGCATGACCTAACATTATAAAAAAGATTTAAATACACAAGATATATGAAATGCACCAATGACTATAATTGATAAAAAATATTCCAAGTATAAGCTCATTTTCTGCAATCTTATTAGCAATGTGCATAAACCAAATCATAACTAAAAAGAGCACATCTGCGTGTATGTTGACAGGTAATATGTATGCACTACCAAGTAATGTAAAAGCTTAAAATTTAAAAAGATCCCCAAGAACTATAGCTTTTTATTCTTATCCTACAAGTATTTGATGCTGCTCCTCATAAATATAAATATATCTTTATTTTCAGCTGAAAAATTCATTAAGAAAAATTATAAAAGTATTAAAATTCTGCATAAGTGAGACCAGGTGACAGTAGCAAAGGAACATTGAGCACTTGTATAAAGCTAATATCAAGACGCCTTAAGGCTCCTGGAGACTGCGATACGACAAAATGCCACTCCTAATGTGTGTACAGGCAGCTGGAGTACAGTGACAGCAGTCTCTAGAACCACAATTTGCACCACTGACTCTGGATGTCTGAAACAAAATGTGGAACAAAAATAATGAAGGAAGGAGAAATAGGCAGGGAGGACAAATCCAGTAAATGTCAAACTCCTTTTTATGATATCCAAGACAATTAAATCCTGAATGTTAGTAGGCTTCTCATTACCATTTCCACACAACACTTCAAGTGGAATTACATGATAATAAAACTGAAAATGAAATTTTCAGCCTCTTTCTTGTCCTTTCACCAACTGTGCTACTTCATCTTTTAGGTTCCCTGTGATACCATGACCTAAGACAAGGCAAAAACTTCTGTTTTTTAGGGAGATTCCTCCTTGACTCAACACATAAAACTTTCTGCTTCAGCAGCATGTATGCTTCATTTAGCAGCCTCACTCAAGAGCTTCTTATACTACCAACAACTCTTTTGAAAATATAAAAGCTTCAACATGTCAAAAAAGGCTTGCTTCTACATTTCTCATTTGACAGTCTCTCATGTCATACATTTTTCCTTGTATAACTAACATATTTCCCCTCATGAGTTTTTGGGGGCTTCCATTGGGTTTTGGGAAGTTTGGGGGTTTTTGACCTCTCAATTTCTCTTTCTGAAAGCACTGGTTTTTGGGGTTTTTTTAGAACACATTATGATAAAAATACTACCTTTTTCTCCTTGGCAACAGCACCTTCCTTTCTTCTCTTTCTTCAGTTGCTAAATTCAGAATTGTTTTGTTTGCCTTGAGTAAATTTACAACATTTGGGGACAAATCAAGGTATGGGGTTTTCTTAGTATTTTATGACGGGTTGGGAACAGAGTGCCACTGAAACAATGGCTATCATAAGAAGCCCTGACTACTTAATTATTATGTTTTTAGTAGTATTAGCATTACCATTATTATTATTATTATTATCATTATTATTAAGAGAGCAGAACAGAAGAGCTTAGGTTTGGCCAAGCATTAAAAACATGAATGCTCACATGAATTCTGTGTTCCCTTAATAATTTATTGGAAGACAGAAAGTGAGATATATCATTCAGTGTACTAGATGAAAACACAATTGAGGCAGAATAATCTAAAACTGCAGAACTGCAGTTACATATGAACTTTTACATATGAGAAAGAACATGTAAACTGCTTATGATTAAGTTAATCAAATGTTTGAAGCAGGGAAAGTTTGAGTTGAGAAATGACATTTTACTTAATGGCAATAATAATTTAGTTGTAGTTACTTCCACCTTTGGACTCTAGGAATGAATGAGATGACCTCACAGGTCCCCTCTAGCTTAGTTTTTTAATGATTCCATGAAATAAACCAAATGAAACAATGTGAATTGACAGATTATACTAATCTTTCAATGAACAATATAAACTCTATCCAATACTGTAAGGAATTATGTTAATGCAGAAAAAGGCATGCAAACTAAATACACTGTGAAAGCTTATAATATTTAACCTTTGCAAACAGCAGCCTCCCTTATTAAACAGAGGTACTGGGATTTCTGATAATATGTCTGGCTATAGCATATCTGTAGTAAGGGTTAAAGAAAAGATAATGACCTTCTTTTGAGAGCAAGCCATCATACTGCATCATCTTACTTGGATATTGCAAATGTGTGTTGATGTTGGGTTCCCTAAAGCAATCCAACAGAAATAATCAAGCCTAATGCTGTGGAAATGCAAGACAAAAAAAGTTTGAAAACAGACTGTGACCATCTGCAGCAGCTTGGGGGAAGCATTTTGACTATGGGGGGAAAAAGTGAGAAGAATAAGCTTTATTTTAAATCAGTCATTTTGAAAAGCTTCTTCCATTTAAAGTCATTAGCCACAGCTAACAAGGCATCCAACTGATCATCCTCACTCAGTCTTTATGCCTTAAATTGTGATTTTCAAGACAATAAAGTAAAAGAAAAGGCTTTAATCTACAGTAAAACATTAGTTACTTTTATTCCAATAAAATAAAATGCATGAACACTTACTATATGCATCTGTTTGCTTCAATGTATTATGCAGAATGAGGAATGTGGGACATGTGCTTAATAATAAATTCATTCTTAAACTATGTAATCAAATGTGTGAGTGACATTTCTGAGTAAAGAATAAAAAGCATATGAGCAGTCTTCTACTGTCAGATGTTGTTTACAAAAAGAGTTGCAAGCAACAATTAATTATTTAAAGAAAAAAAATTTTGGTGCACCTGTTGACGTTGAACAGGACTATGCAATTCTGCTACTTGAATGAACTCAGGGGAATCTGAGACAACAGTCATTTACCAAGACAGACAGAACCGCACAGAAAGTCAATAAAAACAGGCTTTCTTCTGATTTCTAGTATAGAAAACATCCTGAAATGCACCTTAGGGAGTTTGTTCTCCCACAGACATTTTACAAACAGGTAGTCAAACTGTTAAAAAGAAAATAAGTTTGTGTAATTCATTTCTACCTAAATGCTGAGATAAAAAGGACTAAAATTATAAGACACAGTCATGAAAATACATTCCAAATGATGTAATCTCCCCAGATAATTGCCTAGGTGTTCTTTTTTATTAAAAAAAATCTATTCCTGTCTTACTCAATTATAAATTTGGTATGGATAATTAAACTCTCTGCAATAGTAGCTGTAGATTGCTTCATACTCATTTGATCCTTCTTCTGATGAATTTATATGTGAAGTGCTTATCTATATGGCACTTAGATTATAAACAGAAAAGCACACTACAAGAGAATGCATCAAAGATGATAAAAAGAACAAAAATGCATTTAGTCTGTTAAGCACTTGAGCTGAATTCTAGCAAAGCATGTTTTTCAAATTTTTTTCCCTGTAAGAAACTGATCATGTCCTTGTGGTGAGATGCTACATACATGGCTATGATCTCCCATGCATGATGTTAATTTTGACAGTAACTATTTCTATACTGCCTGGAATCCTTGATATTAAAGTGGATATTCGGAGAATGCCCTTAACAGACTCTTATTCTGTTCTAACCCAGTGTTCAAAGGGTTTCTTTTTCTCAGTTGCTTTCTGATAAGGAGTAAGTTAACAAAAAAATGTTTAGTGTACAAAACAGCAAGGCTGCCTCTTAGACAAGTTGAACAGCTTGCTGGCCCCTGTGCAGGTAAATGCCATAATTATCGTCCCAGCCTTCCCACTGTTACTTAGTAATTCAATAATAGACCATCTGTAGCTCACTGCCAGTGAGTCATCTTGCATCTTAATACATTGTTGGAATTATCTTCATACTACCTAGTAGACATGATGCAAACATTATAAGCAAAATATTTAAGAAAGCTGGCTGGGTATCTGAGTAGCTGCTCTTTACACTCCTAAAGGCGGATTTATAAAATAATCTAAACCAATCCATTTAGTAGAAGTAGAGTTCAAGAGAGAATGCTTCTACACAGCCATATGGACTATTTGTTATTAATAAAACTGATGGCAATGAGATGATACTGCACTTCCCCTACATCACCAAGAACTTCAGAGATGTCCTTGCAAGGGAAATATAAAACAGCGAGCAGACAGCTAGTTAAATTCTCAAAGCAGCCCTTGCCCTGGTTGAAGCTAATCGTAAACCATGCAGTTAAAAGCAGAAGAACAGTGTATTTTTTCTCTAGGTACCATCTCTGGGGCAAAAGGTGAAAGGAAAACAGAGGGAAAAAAAGCCCTACAACAACAAATAAAGAACACAAAAGTTCCTTTCACAAATTTAGGCCATTAGAAACAAAATTTTTAATAGTCTTTTACCAAATCTTGGTAACATTCTTAAGAAAATATGAATGTACTACAAAATGCTGAATTTTTCAGGCCTACAGCTTGTTTGTAAATTCTGCTTGGGATTTTGATCTCTATTCTTATTTCAACCAGGTTTTATAGTCATATTTTACACTCAACTCCCTACCACAGTGTGAATTTGTGTAAAATGTAAAATCTTGTTCTTTCCTTTTAGGTATTTCTTTCCTTCAGAGAATTGTTTGAGGGAACAGCCAATAGTTGAAATACATACATACATACACACACACACACACACACACACACACACACACACACACACATATATGTATATATACACATTCCTCAGCAAATGCTGAGAAAAAACCCCAAACTTTAATCTCAGAAATGTCCGTCAACAAAAGACTAATAAGGCTAAGGTTGGAGTATTTAATTTCCTCCTTGTTTTTAACCCACAAAGATAAGCTTTGTACAAAGATAAGCTTTGCATATCTTAAAACTGTTTTGAGATGGATTTTTAGTTGGGGATTTTTTTTTTTTTTTTTTTTTTTTTTTTTGCTTTAGGTAATTTGGAGTGGTTGGTTCTTCTTCAACAGTCATAAATACATTAAAACCTGCAGAATAATAAGAGCATAAGTCCTTTTCCCCTAGTGATAACACATATTGTTACACCAAGGAAACACCAAAGTCCAGTGGACCCACAGTACTTTGGAAAAGCAACATCTGTGGAATGTAACTGGGAAGAGAGTAAGAGAAAGGACTATTTTGCTAGAGATAAAAATACTCAATCTGTATCCTACTCTACCTTGCCAAACTCAGGGAGTAACTTTGTACTCACACAGGGCACACACCTTCTCTTTCATTAACCTTTGCTATATCATTCTGGCCCACCCCAGGGTCACAATTCCTGTGTGATTTATCGAATCTAAAAAACGTCTGGATGCTGTGAATTACCCTGAAAACTCAGTCTTGCATTGAGTTGTGCTTCCTATTCTGTTTCATATGCTATAGGGATCAGCAGGAGAAAGCACTTTTGTCTGCCTCTTCTGTTTTTCTTCACTTCCAAGAACAAAAGGTCTCCTGACATTCATTGGAAACCTCGAATGAGTAACCTAAAACTTTCCAGGATTCACTGGCTAGGGAACAGATGCAAGCGTAAAACCCCAGGGAACATGCATGGAGAAGGCAACAGAGAGTTAGTGTCTTCACCTCCTGCAAGTATCAGCTTTTTGTAATTTTTAGAGCTGATAGCAGATAACATCAAACAACCAAAGGGGAGGGGAAAGCTGCATAGGGGTAATAACACTGCAGAGAAACTCTTGAAACAGAAGCAGTAACCAAAAGGACACTGAGCTCTGGAGAAGTCCATGTGACACCAGGAAATAATGTGGCTTTAAACCTTCTTGTAGAGGCCGGACTGACCGCTTACTGAGACACTGAAGCTTCTGCGAGTAGAAAGCGTGTCCAGCAGCTGCCCAGATTCAAAACAGTCTTCAGCTGGTGGAAGTCAATAGAAGACCAAAGCTCTTCAGATTCACCTTCAGCTCCGGCAGCTTTCTCACTCAGGCATTGCATGCCATATCCTTCTGCAGAGGAGGTCAGCAGAAGGACATTGGTGACAGTGACTCCCAGGGACAGGGCTCAGGCCCATCAAAAAGTGAAAAAGTCAAACTCCCTGAAGTAGCAGTCACCTGGTATTCCACCAAGGCCAGATCTCCCTCCTGTGTGATGCAGCTCAGTGTCACTCTCAGTGACACTCTCAGCCATGACTGAGCCTCCATGGCTCTGTTAGAAACTGCTACAGAATTAGATGACAAACCAGTACCTTCTCTATCTCAAGCTTCTGCAGCGCATACTTGCCCTGGAGTCTTACTTAGGCAGTGTTCAGATCAGGCACTTGAAGGCACAGAACAGCAAACTGAGCAGCAAGAACAGCTATAGGCATACTTGAGCTAGCTTACCCATCAGTTCTAATCTTCATACTTTTTAAATGTCACTTTTAAAAATTGTTATTGAGCCACATTACTTGAGACTTAAAAATCAAAGGCTTTTTTCCACCAGATTAAAAGGACTTTGCATCAATACAGAAATAAATCAATTTTCTTATGCAATTTGGCCACAGAATTAAGATACAGGCTCTTGAATTTACTGCTTCTTCTCATCATGAAATGAAGAATTAAAATATCATTCTTATCCCTACTGACTTACTATTGGATTGAGTTATGAATAGAAAAGGAGCTTCTTGTAAATTTTGCAAAATTTTATAAAGTTTGGGGTTTTTTTTTAAACAACAAGACCCTCCAAAGGATTTTACACTCAACAATGTGCAGGGTGCAACCTGACATATTTTGCTTTTAATTTGGCAGAATGAATATTAAAAAACAGCTACTCCTAGCTTATGGTAACTCTTTTCTTAAATGTGGGTCTCAGTAGCAGTTTCTCAAAGCTAAAATGACACCAAAAAATTACAGTTAATTTAATGCAGAATTTCTGAAAGGTTTAATAAATTTTACCACTTCTAACCTACTTTATGATTACACATGAGGCTTAAATCCAGATTTTCTTTTTTTTTTTTCAGTCATTTTATCAAGCCCTTCTCTTCTAAAGCTGAAATTTAAGTCACCCACCAAATCTTTTTATTTGCATATTTAGAGAATTAAAATTTTCAAGATTGCGTAAGATAAGTAGATTTTAATAAATCTGTAGTTCTGAGTTATTTTGCCTCCCACTTTGATTTGACATTTTGCTTAGAGATGATCTGAAAAGGTATGATTTTCTCTATTGTGAAGCCTTTTTATTACCTTGTGCTATCAGTCTACTTTATCATTTGCAATTGTATTCTGTTCTCTCCTGAATGTGTTAACGTTCTTCGATGACACATGTTCCTTGTATCTTTATTAAAATCAACACACCCTACTTCTCACCTTGCTACTCTGTCAGGTTTTTCCAATAATTTTCGTACATAAAAGGCTTTGGTAATTTCTCACAATGTCCCTATTTATGATTCCCAATTGTTGTTCATAAGTCAAAGGTTGACTTCAGTGTTTATATTCTGTATTTCATCTGAAACACTTATACTTGCAAGGGGCAACTGTATATTAAATACTCTCTAAGTATTTGGGATATAATTAGTACCTAAGACAATTGCTTCATGCAAATGATGTAAGTCTAACCCAAGAACAGATATCATCACACCGTGAACATCTGTGTCAACTCACGCGCTGAAAATTAAAGGGTAATATTTAACAAGGAAGTTTGATGGAGCAAGATTTTGGAAGGTATGCTGAGGCTGAGCTATGCAAAATGTGTAAGACAAATATGTACAATATAAGGTATCTAAGCCAATGTCAGAAGCTGTAAAAATAGAAGAAAATTATGACCAGTGGACATAGGTTGGACAATACAGTCTATCAACCATCTCCAAGACCTAATTGGTTGATGCTTATAAAAAGACTGAAAGAGAACCAAAAGCTATAAAAAGCAGACGAAAAACCCAAGAATGCAACAGAAAGCTGCCTAATGAAGATGCAAAATAAGGAAAACCCTTGGCAAAATAAAAGGTTTTTTCCTTTTTTTAAAAACAAATATCAGCAAATTCTACTTACATGAGGCCTGGGGGAGAAAAAATAAATCACAGACCATCTAAAAAGACAGTGCTTTGCATTTCTGAGAAGAGAATGCTATGATCTCTCTGAGAAAAAAAATGTTGATGTGTATCAGATCATCAGAGTGTTAAAATTAAAGCATATATTTCAAAAGAAAAGAGGCAAAACCCCAGTTGTCCCTAAAAAACTCCCTCACTGTTTCTTCACACTAAGCATTTTAATTTAAATGGAACAGGTGAACTAGACTTTTCAATGCTGTTTTTTCCATACTTTTCCAGGTACCTGCAGTTATGTAAATTCTGTACCTATTACAAAATCAGCTTAAGGCAGATACAAATTTTGCATTTTTCTTTATCATTATTTGCTATTTTAACTCCACATTCTGTGGATAATTGCTGGCACT
Organism: Certhia americana; assembly: GCA_018697195.1. Lineage (NCBI taxonomy): Eukaryota > Metazoa > Chordata > Aves > Passeriformes > Certhiidae > Certhia > Certhia americana. Next base: position 80,518,687 of record CM031858.1, on the reverse strand, counting down.
TAGGTTTCTATTCTCCTTTACCTTCAGTTACAAACAAAATCAATCCATGTTCCATAATTTCCCAGTACAATGCCATCCACGTGGGCTACAAAATAGGACTGCAACAATCTATTTCTGTTGGAAGATTTCAGGTATGTTCAACAGAACCCTTTCTTTGCAGTAGGAGTTAAATGTGTCTCTCACTTTCACAAAGTGTTTCACTGGACTGCTACTGGGCAAAATACTGACAAAATACAGAGCCCCACACAATCAAGGGTTCTCTCCATTGGTTGTCGGAGCAATTTTTGTTGGCTCTTTTGCTGGGTGGCCTTTTTTAAGATGCAGAATGGCCAAGAGCAATGCCTTCTTGAAAGATGAAGAAATATGACGTGGCTCCACTGAAAACGGCACCCCAGCAAACGGCCCCTTCTTGAGAAGCTCCCTCTGAGCTTCTGTTTGAAGCTTGCCAGCTGCTTTACAGCATGGTCAGGTAAAAGGGAAGTTTTTCTGCGGAAAGCAATTATGCAGTGAGAATGGGATCTTCTTTTTTAACTAGTTGTGGAACGAAAAATAGTGCCAGTAAAAAAAACAAGCTATTTGGAGTATTACTATAGAAGTGACAACAAATAGATTGTTAATAAATCTCATTGAAATCAGTCATGAGCAAGATGCTTATGCACAGCATTTGTATCTGTATTTCAACAACTTTGACCTATTCTTGTTGTGACAAGTTTAAACACTGTAACTGAAGAGGGGTTGGGGGAGGGAGTGATTTATTTTTTAGAAATGCACCCTCTCCTGTACAATCCTGTAAATAAAGAGAGTACTTTAGATTGTCCAGACGTCTGTGCCACACATAAGGAATCCCTTAAAGTCAATCAAAACAGGAGTCCTACAGTTGTGCATACTGTTTGATTTTTCCAGATTCTTTTTTCTTCATTAATTTAATATCATCAAATGAGAATAAAAAAAGTTGGTATATTAGGCATAAAGTTTCACAACAAGAATTAACCCTTAGCTTACATTGGTTCATTAGTGGAGAAGACACACAAAGTATAGGGATGTACATCATGTCTTTTTATCTATTCAAGTAGAAAGAAAATTATATTTCCTTCCTAAAACAAGTTTCAAAGTTTATTTTATTATGCTGTGCCTTAGGATACTGGCCTTTTTAATTCACAGCTGATTTGATAAGGACAGAGTTCAAGTGATAATTAGATTCTCTTTTACTGTTTTTTTTGGCTGTCAAGTAACCAACCTAATCTTGTTACATTCTCCCCTAACTTTGAGGTCTGTTACGATTAACTACTCTGGACACATATTTGAATTGTGGCAGAAATAAACATGATTCATATTCCAGTGTGTAAATTAGCATAACAACTGAGTCACTCTACTACATATGCTGAAAGACTTGCATCTAGTATGAACACCTTCTGCAGGTACACAAGAAAGGGTACTATAATAAAGAACATTCAGAATGCTTTTGGGAAAAAAAAACCAAAAACATTCTTTCTTTCCACAGCTTTTTACTGTGTTTTATTTAAGGGATGATTCAGACCATATACAAACTCTTAGGATGCCCACATACATCAAAAGCAGAAAGAAAAACTTTACCAGATTATTGAAATATTTGGTAATATGCATAGTTTACACAGTGAAGATTGGTCTCTTGTTAATTCAGACGTGGAGTTCTACTTTGTAACAATCTTGAGTCGAAGATGAAAGATTAGCCACTGACAGCTAACAAACTCTGCTGCATGGGATTCAAACTGATATATTAAAGGAACTGAGAAACATATCTTCATCCCCAAGGAGAATCCCGCATGGAAAGATGCAGCTTCAGTTTAGAGGGATGGGGATCTACCCCATGATGCAAGAGTATCTGCTGTACCAAACAGTGCTAACAAAAGGCAAAGGCACTGTAGCCCGTGTGGTAAACCTGGTTGTGCCTCATACCTGTAGTGCTCTTGGACCTCAAAACCTCAGACATTATTTATAAAACTATGTTGTCTTAAATATAAATATGTTATAATCTTAATCATCAAAAGCTATAAAAATAAAGAAGCAAGAATTTTCTGAAATGATTGTGATGTTTTCTGAATCTGCTTAAGAAGCCAAAAAGTTGAAGTGCCTGACATTCTTCCTTAAATTAGAAAGCCTCTCAGGAAAATAGTATTCAGCATGATTACATCATTACAGGCAAACATTGACAGCAACTAAAACAGAAAAAAACAGAAAAATTAAGAGAGACACTCCTATGCAAATTTTCAAAGTTGAAAGAGTTGCATCTTTTCACACCTAGGACACTGAGAAACCATTTCTAAGATAAGCGAACAAAGCAATGGAAATTATTTTTTCAATCAAGCTTCAAAACTAATTGTATTACAGCTTACTGGCAGAAATTCTGCAACTTTAGAAAAATACTAAGGCTTTTAATTTATCTAGGGAGAACTGACCAAAATAATTTCTGATTAATCTAAGATGTACAAATAGTTTAAAAATCATTCTTATGCAGCAAAACAAAACACATTTCAGCTACAATGAACTTTATATAGCTAGATACTGTGATGCCAAAACTTGATGTAATATCAACTCCAATATGGTCTTAAGTACAGCATTGCTACTGTTAGTTCATAAAATGAAATCTAAATAATATCGAGTGGGTATTCAGTGAGGCTTCTAAACAAATTCATTAACAAACAAAGATTACATGCCTAACCAAAATACAAAGAGGACAATACAGATATATGATTTAATTTCTTGGTTCAGTTAAACACATGCTTTTCATAAACAAAAAACCCTAAATAACCCTCATGTTTTCATTACTGCCAAGACGAATACAAAAACTACCAGAAACCAGATAAAATGAAACTATTTCAAATCTTTAACACAAAGAGGTAACACAACTCTCTTAAACGCATCCCTTATAGAAACATCCAGTATCATCATCCCTGGACATACTATTAGAGCTGCACATATATTATATTCACTGTTTACCTCAAATAACCTCAGTTTGAAACTCTATATATGAAGAAAATATAACACATTCAGACAAAGGAACAGAAAAAGCATTCTGCCTCTCAGCATCCTCAGGAACTTATGTCTCAGCCTTTAAAGATATTATATTTTAGGTGAAACGCAGAAGCAAAGGCCACTTAAAACTTTCCAGCTGAGAACATTGGTCTCCCTTTTTGGGCACAAAACAAAATACTCCTTAGTGGAAGGAGTTAAGTGATGAGGTAAATTAAACCATATTAAAATAAAAAACCAAATATCATGACCACTGAGGAAAAAACACAATACACCAGATTAACACTTCCTCTTCATTGCCGCTTATCTTGTTTCCTCACGCTATGAAATCTGTCAGTCAGTGCTATAGAGGTAGGATTTTCTCTTTAATCCCATTTTACTCCAAACAATTACTCAATGCCACTGTGGGGCACATATTTCATACCCTCTCTGCTCTCACAGAGGGTTGAAACATACTTGCTGAGATCCAAGACCAAGCTGCCATCCACAATAAGGCTGCAGAAGCATTTACTTAGCATCCTCCAAAATGACTGCACTCCATCTTTCACAGATGGGTAAAGAGAGTATTCTCTGCCAGATTTAAATGACATGGATCAAGACATGAAATGAAAACATTCTATATAAAATTTTATGTTACATTTCCTTAATAACAAATCTAATTCCTCTGTGAATACTTTCAAAAATGTCTGTTAGAAACAGGAACCTGTATGCAATTACTGTCAAAATAACAAATTGCATGGGTATGCCTTTTTTAAAAAAACAAATGTTTTTCTTTGGGTTTTACCATCCTTTAGTAAGCTAACTACAAAATCAATGTATAAAGTACAAATGTAGCCTTTTTCAGTAACAGCTGATGTCCTCTATTAGAAGGCTCAGTGACAGGGCAGGGATTCAGAAATTGGAAGAAAAGCCAGGAAATACCCCTACAAGAGGTATTTGTTTGTCTGGTGAATCTGAAAGGAGCAGGGGTCAGTGTGGGATTTGAAGAGGATGTTTTATCAGAATGTGCCTGTAGATACACAAAGACCACAAGATATGAAAAGAATCAATATTATCTTCATCCAGAATTTTCAGAGCTGATGTCTGAATTTAGGCTTATAGATCTTTATTCATCCACCAAGTATATAGTTGCTTTTAAAATGTGGAGCAGTTACTGTATCCAGCAGCATCAACAACTTTAGAGTGTTCACTAACCAAAACAAATACACCCCTTTCTTGATGCAAATATTAAAATGTCTACACAGAGGATCAGAGCTTGAGAAAAAGTTTTGAAATTCACTGTTTTCTTTCAGTTTTTGCAAAACTGTTTGTTCTCAGTGACATGAATATTTCATTTTGCTGTCATTCATGTAATTACATTACTTTGAAGGCTACTTTTGACAATAACATGGACAACAGTTGTGTTTCCTCACCCCTCATGTAAGCTTCTCCTGTGTGTAGACTAAACAGCAAGTTTTTGCAGAAATATATAAAAACATATATAAAATATATATATTTGGGTATGCTAAGAAAGAAATTACCAATTTGCAAGCCAACATTATACTGCTTGTATTAGGAATTTAAAGGGGAATGTTGTGAGGCTAGAGTGTGCTCCACACTCTCACAATATTACAATTACAAATAGTCCTGAATAAACTTTAAAAACATCAGGAAAAAAAATCTGGCTTCTTTTTTATTGAAAAAAGTAAGAATTTATTTCCTCAGGCTTCTTAATGGTGCAGAATTTGACATCACAGAAGTGAAGTGGTCTTGTTTCTCCAAGATATGATAAAGTCCAGATGAATCAATTATCATCTGGATTTAAGGTGTTCTACAGCTGACATGTACAGATACTCACACTTCAAGAATATTGGCACATGCAGTGCAGCTCTAAAATTACTGCAAGTAAATCCAAAGGGAATAGCAAGGATCTACCTACATACTTCCTTGCTTTTATGCCCACTCCTGCAATTAATATTTGTAAAAATAGGCTGTGACATCCACTTGTCTGCTCAGCAGTGTAGCTATCAGCAGGGACTCTCAGGAATCTGGAACCATTTGGTGCCAAGCTGCCACTCTCCAGGTCATCCATTTCCTCAAATTAACACCTGTGTGACATTCGAGAGGCACACCCCAACAAGCTCTTTGCCCTTTCTTTTACAATGTCTGTTCCATTACTGCAGCACTCTGGTCACGTGTTCTAGCAACACCAAGCTCTGACAGCTGCAGATTAAAACTGCAATCAGGCTTCCAAACCTGTATTTAAAAGCATAAAAGCAGGATACCTTTCAAGTAGTATGGATGTCGATGACTTACCAAATGTTTTCAGTTATGTAACAAGCAACTTCTAAGTCTGACATAAGCTTTGCTACGCAAAAATAGAATTATTTCTGTGTTCAAATATATTCTGCCCTGAAGATTTCAGTGAAATTGAAGTGTGCCTTTGGAAAGCAGCTGTGATAAAGCACTTAAGGTTGTGTGGGCATTGGTGATAGGGCTGTTAAAGTAACAGGAGTGCCCTAAGTGTACATTTCCATATCACAATATGGCTGACCTAATTTTAGAAAAAACATAAATAGCTGAAACTTCATGCATCTAAATAAGGTTTATACCTTGCCTACATAATGGGCTTGATCTGATTCACTGAATAACTCTTCTAAATTACTACATTACTACATAACTCCCCTTAAACTATGATTTCTGGAATATTCAGTAACACTTATTGTCCTCTTTATTTCATAACAAACAAACAACATACTGTTGTGAGTGGATAGTAACAAGACACTATCAAAAGAAAACATTTGATCATCATGTGGATTATAACTGTAATCATATTGAATATCACAAGATAGTAATTGAACATTGCTTAGATTATTATCATAAATATTTGGAACAGAATAACTGGTGATTCTTTCAGATAAATGTGTTACTACAGTGGTAGGCAGAGACATACTAGATAAGTAACTACACAAAACACCTACAGATGCACATAACTGATATTTTTCAGTGGTTCTTTTTCCATTTTAGTACCATCTATATTTAGAAACTCAGTGATCATACAATATATAAAAGACTTGATGCTTAGTTAAAGATAGTTAAAAACCCTGTAATTTCCAAAGGGGTTTTCTAATTTATCTCTTCTCCTGAAATCTCTTTATTTTATATAAAATTTTCAAATAAATATCAATACCTAAAACATTAGCTGTAGAAGGCATATTAAAAAAAAATCCATTTGACCTCAAGTCCTCAACTTCCCTGCCCATTAATACAAAACACACATACAGAAGTTTGGAAAACAGAATCCAGAGAAAGACATCTGTTTCTTCAGGGTATTTATTAATAGTGACTTCCAGAAGGAAAAAAACCCCTATGATTCTGAATGTTTTTATTACCGCTAAAAGCACTAGTCAAATGCAACTTTTTTGTACTCCATCTATAAATAAATTGGGCCAAATTACAGTCACTCCAGTGATGCCAAGGATAAACGATAACAGAAAGCAAAGATTTCACATTGTGTATATCACATCATTCCTACCAAAGCATTTAATAATGTTTTTTCACCAACTAACTGTTATGTACAAACTGATAAGAGAAAGCCCACTTAGAAGTCTCCTGTGTACATCTTTAAGTGCAAGCAGCAACTGCTTCTATTTATATGCAGCTTCCCAGATTTCACACACATGCAGTGAGCATTCACATAACTAAAATTAAATATATATGGAATAAAACTCCTTCCTCCGTCAGGAGATGGAAGCAGAGACAAGCTATAAGGGAGGAGTATGAAAACATTGCCTGTGCATCAGGGGGTGGTATAAGGAAAGGCCAAAGCTGAACTAGAGAGACTTGCAAAAGCAACTGACTACAACAAAGAGATCATTAAATTACTGGTAAAAGTGAAACAAGGAAACCATGGGACTATGGCTGAATAGGGTGGATGATTTTACAACAGCAGACATAGATACACATTGAGATAACTGATGCCTTCTTTGCCTCCCTCTGAAAGTGAAACAACAAGGTCTCCCAGTTCTCTATTTCCATAGGAAAAGTTAGGAAAGGAGAGGAATTACTAGGCATGAAGCAGGATCCAGTCAATGATTTCCTGAGAGATCTTGGCCCACAGGCTGGACATGACTGGCTTCAGCCTAGCATGCTGAGAGCTGTCTGATGTTCAGATCCAGAAGGACAGCTGGGACAGTGGATTGCAAACTGTTTGGAAGGATACGAGGTGGACACAATTCTTGTCTTGTCTCTTGTCACCCTCATCAGAGGGTGGGGGAAAGGAGTGTCTCAGACCTATCTGTGTTTGAAGTCTTTTCACTTTTGCTTCAAGGGACTTGGTTCTGACACCCCTGTCTTCCAAAGCCATAGGTTCCTTGTTAGTGTACTGGAAAGGCAAGCTCCTCGCTTTGTCCTTCCATATTTATGGAGCACAGCCCTGTTGCACTGTAGATGTGATCATAACTGAGATCCAACCCTGCTCCTCTGAGCAGAGCATGAGATGCCTACTGAGGGGCACTCTGGTTGGAGACTGGAATGAGACATGGAAAACAGGCACAACTGATACCTGAGACAGGTGTCCCAACCACTGGGACAGGTGATGTACAACCACAGAGCTAAACAAGCCTTTTTGTGTTTTAGATATCTGATAACACACTCTCATCCATCTGAGAAACCTTTGTGCCTCTGTCTTTAGTAAAGTCATGATTACATTTAAGGAGGATTTATAAATCTTCTAAAAATTGCATGCTTACTAAAATTCAAAAGTATTGTGTCAGTGATCCAAATTTGGGAGGGGGATGGGGAAGGAGGGAGGCAAAAAGAGGGAAAAGAGGAAACAAAGACTTTAAAAAATCAATTTTCTTTAATTGTTTTTTTTTGGTTTTATTTTACTTGTTTATTGGATTTGGAGGTCTGTGTTGGTTTATTTTACTTCAAGGCTTAATCAAAGGCTCTCATCATGTTCTAATTACTAAATACATATTTTAGACACTAATATGATACAAGTACTATAAGGAATGAACATTCAACAAAGAAATTTGGCCTACAAACCAGTGGGATGTAGCTATATGCAGATTTGCATTTAAGCTCTACTCCATTTTTTTCTCTAAGACTTTAGTGTCTCTCTTTGCCTTTCTTTACTCTGTTGCCATATGACAATCATAATCCTCTGCAGATTTACTGAAGTGAAGGAAATGGTCAGAGAGATGAACAAATCATAAATTTTGGTTGTGAATGAACAGCTGAAGACAGTTTACATAGGAGAGCACAATTTAATATAAAAGCTGAGCTAAAGAAATAACTACTTTTTGTTGTCCACTGATACACTGCTTGAGATACAGACGACTAAAGAAGCACAAAAGAGAAAAATGGCAATGTTAGAGTAGTACCAGTTTCTAAACTGACTTTAAAATACTGTGGGTAAGGGAGAAGGTAAAAGTGATGGCCTGTATGTTGAAAGGGATGAACGATTAGGGAGTGAAGCAGCATAGTTAATCAGCTTAAACTTAAGATTTAGATGCTTAAAATTACTTCTCCCCACAGATGCCTTAAGCTGTTAAGGCTGAAATGAAAACTGTGATTTCATTCACCAGTCTCATTAAGTAGTTAAGCTGAAAAAATCCAGTTTCAGCCACTCCCACAGCAGTGCACAACAGTGGGGAGAAACCTTCTGCAATTTTGTATTATTATCATTCTTGTAAGTCACGGTGAGAGCAGTGCCACAACTGTTGGATGCAATCCTCACATCTGCCCTGTGTGTTCATGGCCTCCTGAAAGAAATACTTGCACTACACTTTGATTAATTACAAGATACATGGTCAGAGCATACTTGAATTTGGCAGTGCTATCTATTGTCTTTACAAGCCAAATTCAATTACTTGAATACTCAAAAATCTAGCACTCAAGATATATGTCTGATAACCAGCACTGTTCCGCTCTTCCAGAGAATTCCAAACTTACACAGTTTTACTAGAAAGCTGCACTGAAATAATGACTGAAATGCCCAGATTACTCTATATAAAGAAAATAATCTGCTTATGCTTACAGTGTTTTCAGCCTACGCAATCCCTCCCATCATACACACAGTACCATCTACCACCACAGTATCTGTGCTTAGATAGCATTTCACTTAAAGACCTTGTTAAATTTCACCTCACTGCTAAGGATCTCTTAAAAAAAGGACACTTATATATGATTTGTAAAAAAATTAATTTGAGAGAAAACTTCCATGTACATTTGCTTTTGTTTTCGCTTTATTCTGACCAGCACAAATAGATGTATATACATATGGCATTCTCCTAGCAAACAAAACAAAGCTAAACAGTATTGAAATGTTGTTTAAAGTGAAATAAACCTGAGTAAGCAAAAGAGCCCAAGTCTTCAGATTTAATTCAAAATGTGAGAGTCTGTGGCTTGTGTTTTAAATCCTTGAAAGAGATAAATACTGAAATGATTTTATTTCACGCAGAAGACCTTCTGATATGCAGGATACTATATAATTATGATGTGACAATTTTACATAGCAAAGTGTCAACAGCCTAGAAGGAACAACTTTGTAAATATTCAATGGATATAATTATACTAATAATCATAGCTTTTGCCTTTCTACCACTCCTTCCTAGAAAACTGAGTCTCAATGAGTAAATTAAACTTGTATCCATTACAGGTTTAACTATTTGAGTCTGACTTCTTTTACAAAAAATGACTTTTTAATGAAACTGTTCAAATTTTATGGAGCTACCACTCACAGTTCAATTTTGTACTGGTATTTTAGGTTTGACTCCTTTCCACAAAAAATATTTCAGCAATGTTCCCTTTACTAACAAATCAATTTAATAGGTATAGAGTTAATATCTCATAAAGTACAGTGTTTTACAGGGAAAGGCCCATAGTTATTGCACCAATTTTCTTTATGAGAGGATTAGTGTTTAAATGTTTATACAGTCTACGAAACAAGGAAGGTTTAAACAAAAGATTTTTTTTTTTTAGTACTGCAGTTGAAAAAATTACCTTCTTAATTAGAAATGAAGAAGTTTGGTGTTCCTTTCCTTTTCTTTTTTTTTCTTTTCAAAAATAAAAAATAATTTTTTTAGTTTTAATTTTTTTTTATTGAAACAGAGCCTGGAATAATTTCAGACCCTGAAAAGCACTTGAAGTTACAAGCATTCAAAAATCTATGGGTTAGGTAATGAAAACTGCATTTCAACATGACATTTCCTTATTAGCGCTGCCTTCCACACTTTCAAAAACTGTTTAAGCAGTGTCTGAGCTTTGTAGCTGTAAGCTACAGAAATGCAAATCATCTGGTCCCCAGCAATGCATCATGAGCAACTAGACACACAGGTGAGATTTGCAGCCGTATTCTTTATGGACATGTTTAGATTTTTAAAACTGCAAAGATAGGAAGCACCTTACTGAGTAATCCCAGGTTTCCATAGCAAGCTTAACTGTGTCCATTGGCACACAGCACTAAGATAAACTCTTAGGAGAGATCCATAAGAACCAAGAACAAGGTGCTGATTTTCTTTAGGGCCCCTCTACAAAGATTAGCTCTGCTCCAGTGTGGCCAACACTGAAACAGAGCCAACAATGTGACTTATACCCAAAGTAAGTCTTAATTAACAAGTTAGGTATTTGAACGATGAACCCAAAGCCCATGTCTACAGAGATTTACCAGAACAATCTCACCGCATGTACAGGAAGCCATTTAAGTTGAAAAGCCACGCAAGAAGATGGACTTTACTGGTTTCACAGACCACTTGTGTGTCGAGCTTTACACACAAATGTAGGAGTTACTCAGAATTAGCCAATGCATTTTTATGTCTTGTTTAACACATGCCATTTTGCATATGGGAGCCCTACTCCTGGGCAGCCACCAGGATGTGTGTGTGCTTAAGATTTCCTGGCATCTATTTCTGCAAGTTTTCCAGGGGACAGTTGCATTTCCAAGGGTACTGTGACACATGGAATTCCCATTGCATTACAGGTACCAGGAAGCTTACAGGAAACTTCATGCTCCAAAATATTTACTGAAGAAGGCTATAAAATTACCATTACATTTATTACATTACTATTACTATTACATTACTAGTACATTGCTAGTACATTTTCTACTAGAAACAACTAGAGAATGTACCTAGGCTTAAATAAGTCTTTACCGCCAGAGTAAAGAGCTGGGGTTTTTTATGGGTTACAGTAATAGGGAGCAACCAGAGGTGACAGCAGATAGTGATCTGATTTTTCTATTTACTATTTTCTTATGTTAATACAGTGATTTGAAAAAAGTTCTAGTGAATAAGAACATGTGAAAAATGTGAAGCCTGCCCATATATTAAGTGGGCTATAAAGTGAAGATCTAACTTATATATTTTATTTGAAATATTAGGTGATATGGATTTTCAGGCAGGAATGAATTAAGTGAAAAACTGTTGTGAAATCTCAGTGTTTACTCTACAGGGATCACACAGGATCATTGCACTAATTAAGAACGAGGTGACAGTGAGAATTTCACATCCTCTTAGTCTCAGCTACCTGCAGAGCTGGCAGTGACTGGGTAAACAAAAATTGCAAACTGAATCATTCATCAAAATAAAATATCAGCTTTCTTGTGTAATTTGTGTTTTATTTCAAGAAAATTACCCTTTAATAATCACTTCTAACTATGACATGACCATAGACTTCAGCTGGAAGTAGTTTTCATTTCACTTCTTATCCTGTCATCAGAAATACTATGTGGCATAACCATAGTATTATACTGTTCATTCTCTTGCTGAAAGGAATTTGAGACACTCCTATACAAATTGGTGCATTTACCCCACATCAAAATAATTTACTATGACATTTTTTACAATAAGAAACACTACATTTTGCACCATTTTCACTAATTTTTTTCTCTTCTCTCACCCAGAAGTTATTTTTGTAATTACTTCTTTAAACTAGGAAAGTCTTTATACCTCAGTATAAGTCTTACTGACTGTGATGACATCACAAATCAAGTCCTGAGCTATTCTACTGCATCATCAAGGCACCTTGATGCTTACCTGCATTTTCATACATTTAAGTTCAGGTGAAAGCGGGTATCCACTCAGCTTTCAATACGACTTAGTGCAGGACCAAGGTCTGGAGCTGGGATATGTTCAAAAACAACAGGAGTATCCAGTACCACTTGAACACTTACCCTGAGTCAGTGAGAATCTTACAATGTCCTGCTACTACTACCAAGCACCACCCTTACCAGTGCTTGGGTCACTGGAGTAAAACACACCTAATGCAATACAAATTGCTTTTAAGCTGAATCAAGCTGACTCTGACTTCAACAAGAATTCAAATACTCTCATTTTGGTGACACTCAAAAAAAAAAGTGCCCTGCTCCTAATTGTTGGACAGGTTGAGGTCTATCACTCCCCATAAAATATTAGCAAAATGGCATTGGCCAAAACTACCTGTACTCATTTTCAGCTTGTTTGATTATTTTCTAGTCTGTGCTGAACAAGTGTCATTTGGATTTTCTACCCATGTAAAATTCTGCCATTTGTGACACTTTACTGAGGTTTTGAGATTTCTGTACAAGTACAAAGGTACCCAGAACAGAAGATTAAAACCTGTACCTGTGCTGGCCTGTCAGCAATTCTAATAAGGCTGTTATTTAAATGTAACTTTGACAGCAAATTAAATATTGGTTTAATTTGAAATTACACTCTAAATCAAATTTTCTGGTGGGGGCAGTGAATGTTTGCTACTGAGTGATGGTTTAATTTATTTCTAACAGGGGCTTAAAAGACTTCTCTCATAATTGTAACTAAAAAATAAAGTAGAACAGAGTGAATGAAAAGAAACCAACTCTTCTGTAGATATAGGGATTTTGGGCATTATAAAAATGGCAAGTTAAAATCTTTTAGAAGCACATAGGCAATGAAGTGAGAAGATCAGAATTATCTTTTGAACTATTTAAACCATTATGGGAGAGAAAGGGATTGATCAGAAATGTTTGAGGGATTGCCTTTATATTTTCTTTTCACAGGTCCCTGGCAATTACAAAAAAAAAAAAAAAAAAATTCCTCAACAGTTTCTTGCCCTGTTGCTACATACTGCTATTACTACTATAAAAAACTCAAGTCACAAAAATATTTTCACTTGAATTACTGACTTCTAGTGATTGATCGATGCTCAGAACAGCTGTTTTCATTCAGTATGTCCCACCACTGGATATTTGATCATTTATTTACACAAACATGAATTTGGTAGGCCAATATCAAGATTAACACCAAAACCAAAGCCAAAATCCAAACAACAACACACAGATATACAACTTGACTCAAAAGACTCTATAATAAAGGAATGGAAGCAATAAGGCCTCATTCTTATGCTCCACAGAAGCCAAAACCTTATTTCAAGCACACACCATTGCTCACTGCTTCTAGGTCCAAGTTTCTGCATCACAGATTCTGCACTTCAAGAATTTACAAGAACGCGATACCACTTTGATTACCTGGCATCCAAAGAGTTATTTACTGTGTTTTTAAAGCAATGGTGCAATTGCCAGTGTTCTGCTGATACCAATATTTAGATCAGTGATAAAAGTATGGGGAGAGGGGCTGGAAAGAGCATTCTTTTACCTACTACACTGTAAGACCATGTTTATAAAAAGCACCAAAAATAATGGAGAGACTTGAAAACAGCTTAAAATACCAGTAGCTTCAGTGGTTGTTTTATCTTTTTTGCCTTCAACATTCTGATAAACTTTGATAAGCAATCACAGCAATTTTGCCTTATATTATTTTTCCATTGAAATGATTGTAATTCAAAAAATAAGCAGTATCCATAAATATACTGTAACTGGGCTAAGTGTTTGGGTAGACCTATTTGAAACCAAACTAGGAATTACTTCTTATTATGAGCTTAATTATTTTATTGTAAAACTATGAAAAAATAAGTATTACTTCTGACAAAGATTTAGTAATGCTTTGTCATTTACTCCTCATACTTTAAACTGAAGAAAATGTTAATTTTATCCTTTGTGTTTAATGTAGAGAAATGAAACTTTTCTGCGTGTTTACGTTTGTACAATCTATTAGTATTGTGACTCTCAAATGAACCCAGGAGTGGTTTACTTATAGCTCAACAACACTCAACTTCTACTTCAAAGAAATAATTTTAATAAACACACACATTAACAGACTGACTATATAGTACCTGCTTATTTGGTATGTCAATCATCATAAATGGAGACAGTTATTCTAGGAATTCCAACACTTGAGAAACAGTAGCTAAGTTCAGATAACTTTACAGGCTATTTCTTACCTTAAGATCCTGTAAGGAAGAGTTATTTCCCCTGTAATTCAGTATTCTCTCTGAAAAACTCTCAAGAATAATAAGGAATCCTACTGTTATTGTTCCTGAAGAGATGCAGCAAATTTTTCTCGTACTTTGTCCCTGCCTACTACAAAAGATAGTTAATAAAGGAAGCCTTCAATCATTTTTTGTCGTATTTCCTGAAACTTCTGCCTTCTTTGCTCTCTGGCAGTTTGCAAGAAAAACTAATTTTTCATTAAAAAAACCAAACCAAACAAACAAATAAAAAAAAACCCCCGATATTTATGTGAAAGCACAAGTAAGTGAATTTCCGTGTTCAAAATCTGGAAGATTAAACAAAAGCAAATCAAAAAATCTTCTTGGCCAGTCTAGGAATAGTCACATGCTTGGTAGCAAAAATCATGTCTGGGGAAGCTGATACTCTCCATCATGATAGAGCAAAAGAAATCTTTACAGTCTTGTTTCTGCAGGTACCACCACAGTGGCACAAGGCAAGAGCCCATCCTGCTTCCCTTTCCTACAATGAATGGCCTCGTAGGAGTCAGAAGCAGAAGTTTCTCTCATTACAAGGTACAATAGTAACAATCAGGGGCATTCAAAACATGGCCACTTTTCGAAATAAGTTTAAAGAAGTACTTTGAAGTTCAAATGTTTGCATTGTCTCCACAGCATCCTGCTTGATGCAATAGAAAAGAGATATAAACGTATTTCTTGCAACAGAAGATTAAATTAGATGTTTCCACACGTGAACCATGATGGAAAATATACTTGTTTAAATATAGCAAAAAAGTGTGAACGATGAACCAAACCATGCTGAATCTTTATGCATATTTTAAAACTTACTAGTACCAACAGGTTCAAGTCAAAACATTTCAATGCTCCTTATCATGCAGCCAGCCAGCAGCGTATTGATCTCTCTGGATATACAAGCGTTGTTCCTTACAGGCTGGCCAAAGAAGAGCCAGGTTATGTTGGAAAAACAGGAAGTGCAACCCTCAGTGCTACACCAAGTCACCACCACATGCCACTGTCTTGGTTCTCCTCAGTGTGAAACTATTTACTGCCACACAGTGTGTCAGCAACAGCCAGAGGTAATGGATTTAGCAAGCAGAGTTGAGCACTGTAGCAAATATTCCTACAGGACTTGAAGCACCAACCATGCCTTACTCAAAGACTTAAAAGAAAGAATTAAATTCCAAATTCAAAAAAGAAAAAGGCAGAACAATATCTTTCCCCTCTTGAGACTGAAGCACATCATCTGTGTAAACTTCAACTTTTATTTCTATACTCACATATGAATAAATTTTCCCCACTCACCAAGCTAGGGAATACAACTTTCTTCCTACAGTGGAATAATTTCTTATTCTAGCAAAATAAACAAACAAAGATTTATTTTAGCAAATTCTAAAGAGAGAGCTTTCACCTTTTTAAAATCTGACAGGTAAAAGGAAAGGATTTTTTTTAATTGTTTTTAAAAACTGACAGATTTGCTTGGAGGGTACACAGACACCTCAGGCAAGAACATAAAAAGCTGCAATCAGATCAGGAAATATAATTTAAAATTTCATGTTTTACTAAGAGCAAAGATAAAATATTTAGGTGCTATTGCAAAATGCCTCTTTTTTATTATTATTATAGATATTTGTTTCACTGAAACTGACACTAAGCAGAGAAAGTATAAACACATACAAAACAAAAAAAAACCCATAACAAAATACTGAAAATATTTGTGTGGCAGATTTGTTCCTTCAGTCCTCCTTTTCAGTTTCAAAACCTGCCATTAACAGAAGTGCAAGGAGGGAAGGATAAACAGCTGCTCAACTAGGAGTTTGTTTCTTAAAGTACTAAAGAAATAAAATATTAATTTATTATTAATTTATTTACCTTGGAAATTACAACCAAAAACCAAGTAAGAAACCGTTACAGATTCTTTCTTTACGAGCAAATTCATGAATGATCTGTCAGATTTGATCCTTAACAGCATTCTGGGGAGCCTAATGCAAAGATCAAAAATACATGTTAAAAACCCCTACTTTTAGAGCTATCTTTTAAAGACTGCACACTGTCTATCTGACTGATGAAAGCTGGTGATAAAATATTAAAACTTTTCTGGAATGAAGGCATGGTATGATGTACAGTTCTGAACAACACATCCTTTCAGCAGCTTTTCATTACAGTCAAGTGAGGCTGGCTTTACGCTAAAAGCATCTTATATCCTTTTGTGTCTACACAGACCATACAGTCCTTCCTGCCTATATAGGCTGAAAGTACCTGTGCTGATGGCAGATACCCAGTCCCACGACTTCCCTTTGTACACTTGCCATTTCAGGTTTCTATCAGCTCCTTTCAAAGCCTAACCTACACTGTGGCTTTGTGGCTCTTGGAGTAACAGGGTTGGTGAAGTCAGGACAGACACACCTGCACGTGTGAAAGCACACGCTGCCTCTGCAGTTCTCACAAGAACTTCTAACTCCAGGCTCAGGAGACAGATGCTGCTCCCTGTACACAGCACTGCCTTGATCTGAGCTTCTTAGGCCAGCCTGCACCACTGTGAGAAATCTAAGGGCAAATCAGCTTGAAATCTTTGAGGCATAGTTTTTGTGAACCTACAGAATAGGAACAGAAGAAAACAATATTTACAAAAACAAACACACACTGCACTAAATATGAATTACAAGCAGCAGTTCAACAGGTACAACCCCACTAGAGAGATGCTCCCTCACTCCAGTCTTTATATGCCTGCTGTAGTACTGTGAAATTACCTAACTATAGAGTACAGAAGTGCTTATTCTGGAAGCTTAAAACACGTACTTCTATGTACACAAAATAAATGGTTTTATTGTGATAGGTAAGATCAATATTTAGGCACAGCTGTTTCTGCCACAATTACACAAACACAACTAGTGTGCATTAGGATACTCCTCTGTTACAGCAAGATAACAAATATGAACAAAACTTGTTGCATATTGGTCCAATTTTTAAGGCAGTGGGAGCTCACACTTCTCATTGACTTGAGAAGACAAAGAATGCTAAGCATCTGAGAATTAAATAGACTATCTTTTCTTGCTTTGTTTTTTTCTTGGTGGGTCTTGGTGGTTTTTTCCTTTTCCTATTTTCCCCCAGGTTTTGTTGATTTTTTTAATTTTTTTTTTTTTTAAGATTCCCAGTGCAAAATGATTCCATTTTGAGAGAATAACTTGTATATTGGTTCTGGCAAAGTTCCTGAGATCTATAATCAAGCTCATTTTTTCCTGCTTTCATATCACTGCAAGTAAGGATGATGAGGCAGTTCAGACTCATATCACTGCAGCTGTGCAACTACTTGTATTTCATTTAGCTTGCAGCGATAACTAATAAAATTCAATGAGCTTGCAAAGGAGTAAATGAAGACAGAATGCAAACATTCAGAGCTCAGAGAAAAATCAGATAGTAGATGCATGAGAACAAAATGGATTTTGTTCACTCTTTCACAACACTACTATACCAGCAGGAAGAAAATAGCCTTGCAGTTTTCATTAAATGCCTCAGATTTTGTGCATTTAATGAGTAAGATCATTAAAAATAGTTTTCTCTTCATCTTAAATAAACAAATGTAAATTAATTTGTATCAGTAGGTTGGTAATATTTATAATCGTCACAGCTTTTCACATTGGAATTGGGTTGTGCAAGTAGTTCAGAATTACTTTGCACACTGATTAGGTAATATAAAAATTTCAGCTGTATTTTCTATTAGATTTCCTTTAAAACATTCTGCTGAAATATTTCCTTGTTGGAAAATGATGATTAGTCAGGAGCAAGACGTTTCCTCGGAAGTCAAGGGACAGGAAGCAGGAGAAAAGCAAGAAAGGTGGAATATCTCAACAAGTGTCAAATGTTTCATCCTGAGCATGTTTGGAAAACAACAGAATTCCTTCTCAGAAAAAAAAATAAAAAACAACAAACAAATATGTCTCTGGACAATTCTTTTTTTGGGACCTTGCAATAGAGTGAAGAAGAATGTGCAGAGTGTAGTTCTATTTTACTATATAATAAGACAGGAAAACTAACCTTGTTAACTGACTTAATAAGTAATCCTCAAAATATTAGCCACACCTACACATCATACTACACTCTCCAAGTCCTCAATTGTACATTATCTAACTTTCAACTGATACAGAGTTATTTTTATTAATAACCTCCAAGTGTTATCCTTACCTGGATACTAACTAATCATTTGCTTTCAAATATTTCTCTCCAGTTAAAGGTATTTCTTTCTAGACATTGAGAAAACCCCTGATTAAAAAAACCCATCACCACCACCAACCAACCAACCAAACAAATAAAATACCTTGAAAGACACAAACGTAAATGTGCTTTTTACCAAGGGAGAAATAATAAGTGTTCCTTCTCAAAAACTCTAATGAGGCATTAACTTAATTTCTCGATTTAGACGTTTTCAGCACTGGACTAGATTTTTAACACTCTATTGGCTTTTTAGTATTTTAAAATATAAAGGAAATTTCCAAATTCTTGTACAATGTTATATCTCAAATACAGATGCCTTAAATTTGAAACCCATCTCAAGTTTGAAATTTATGAGAACCTAGACAAAACCCTTCTGCAAGAAAAATAACATGTTACATACTTCAAGGTAGATAATGTAAGTTGTTAGTACAAAATATTCACATACAGGTTAATTGCTGTATTTAAAATTTGTGTAAAATTATGCAAATATATCCTGGTCCTTTTAAAAAAGGAAAATAAGTTCCAACAGTAAAAAAAAATAAAGTTGATGTAAAAATTCATAGGATTTGGATATAACATCATTAACATTTTGAAATTTATATGCTAAAGTTACTTCCATGTAAGGATTTATTTTAAAGAATTAACTTAAACATCATTTGAATCCCAGTCTTCAAAGCCATCTCTTCAAAATTAAAATCAGGATTCTACTCAAATCTCTAAGCCCTCTGACTGGCAAACAATTCATACAAGTAACTTTACCAGCTGTATTATGATGTTCAGGTGAGCACAGTCATGCTCAAGGATCTGCAGGATTATTCCCCTTTCACTACAATATTTACACAGAAATTGCTTGAAAATTTCACTTTAGCTATTCATATGAATATAGCTACATCAGTCTGTCTGGTCTCCACACCCTTCTGTGGTAAAAAAGCACATGATAAAAGACTTCCCAGATGCCTCAGTACAGCAAGAGTATGACAGGGAGGTCAGATGAAGAACTGAGTAACTCTTTCCTGCCCAAGAAGCAAGATCATTTGATATTTACTATATCCAGACAAATAGGGAAGCTTTATGAGCTCCTTTTGTATAATTTCTTTTTGTACCATTTCATTTTCTAGCATCCCTGTAGCTGGATACCTTTAGTACCTTTCACAGCTCAGAAGACTGAACACAACTTGGTCTAACATAGGCAACTCTGGAGCATGAGAAAATGAAGTCCAGGGAATTAAATCCCAGAAGATAGCAACATAACAGGACAAAGTCTTGTACCTAGGGAATTGTGGAGAGATGAGAGGTCAAGAAGAGACAGGTAGAGCACCAAGCCTCTGTAAACCATTCAATACATGCTGGGATCTAGAAGCAATTAATTTATTTCATTTTGAGACTACAAGTGCTCAAAACCATAGGGAATTCTGATCACATGAAGACACCTCAGGTCTTCCTCAGCATATAACAAACTCAGCCTTCACAGATATTGACTGCCTATCAAGCCACTGAGAGAGAGCTATACCTGTAGTATTTATGTCATTCCATTACACAAGTTTGCAGATAAAAAATCCTGCTTACAAAAACGTGTTTCTGTGCTAACTTACTATGAAAGTGTCAAAGATGCTGAAGATTAATTTATTCTAATTCAAAAATTGCATGACACCATCCATAGGTTCTAGAAATAGGAAAGAATTTTACTGTGTTGGGAATAAAATGCCAATGGAGAAAAGGAAGCTTTTTACATACCATGCAAGTCCCTCCTGCAAGAAAACAGATCACACTAAATAAAACCCCAACTGAGATACAAACATGATAACTGTATAGGAATTCTTGTGCTGCAGAACCACAACTTCATTAGGGCTAAAATTAATTAGCATTAATGTAAAACCTACTGAAAAAATAACGCAACCCCAGATGATATCTGTAATCCAAAGCTAGGCAGAATCTTAGTCAGAAAGCATTTTCATTCATGTAATAACCAAGAACACAATAGCAAAATTACTTTAAATGGCCAAAATCACAGAAACTTACTGAAGACAAGCTTTACAAGCATATGAAAATGCAGATCAGTTTTACTGACAGTGACGCAACAGAAGGAATTGGAGAAAGTAAACTTTAACTGTGAACAGACTGCTGTAGAAAAAGTTTGCACATTAGACAATGTACATTAGCTGCAGCAGATTCTGCAGAAAATTTCATTATTTTTACATCACCCTTCTGGACATTTCTCAAATACATTGGATTATAGGGTATGGCCCAGAATTGAACAACAATACTCATTAAGAGTAGCACAAAAGGTAAAACAGCACTGTTGAACAGCATCTCAGTAAACTACAAGATGCTCACAAAAGCCCTTAAAGAGCAGATTTTCTTTAAAGCACCAAGCATTTCTTAGGATTTAAGGAGGGCAGGAACAGATATTGGTACATGTATACTGTATAAATAGTCTGATAAAGTAGGTGGAAATAGGCCACAATCACACTTCTGTTGCCTGAAATCCTCATCTGGCATGCTGACACTGGAACTTCTAAACAGCTGCTAAAAGAGCAAGAACTGTGTCTGACTTGAAACAGTCATGTATTTTCATGCCAACCCTTTCAGTACTAGAAAGATAACAATCAACATACTATATCCTAAAATCCATCACTGCAATAATTACATTGTATTTCTCTCTCAGCTCCAGGGAGAGCTGAACAAACACCAGGAAATACCTTGCTGAATCTGAGGATTAACACAAAGAATAGTCTCCTGCAGAACTGATCATGCATTCAAAAAGTGTTGACTGTTCTCTGTGCCACTGAGATCAAGCAGTCACAGACAGCCAGCTTATTACAGCACCATGAAGTCACTCAGTTTCCTTTATTGGCAATATCTTTCTCTGGTTTCCAGCCTAATTATTTATATGCTACACACAGGCTATGAGGTGATTAATTTTCCTGCTGAAGGCCTAACTGACTTGCCTGGACTTATTTTCTGTGACCTGAGGTCCAAGTCACATGGGGAGATGCAAAGTCTCTATGAATTAGCTCTGAATCCTCTGAAGGGAAGGTTCAGCCCTCATGAGATAGGAATCTTTGCCATATTAAAGTGTGTAACATCGTTTTCATACCTATTTTGCTCTTCTCCAGATATTCAACCTGACATAAGCAACTGACAGAAAAGTGCCCTATCTCCCTTAAGGGACCCATGCTGTCTCTCTTCTTGTCCATATACACGCAAGCTGTCTGAAATAAAGGTAAAGGCTACTTTGCCAAATTAAAAAAAAAAAAAAAAAAAACCAAAAAACAAACAGCTAAGGCATTGTGAAAAGACAGGATCAGTCATACAGAGTTTGAGAGAAAGGATATCAAATCTAAATGTGAGGCTACTTTTACCCTTTTGTACTATAACATCAAGAAAACGCTATTTATTTATTTCCACATGTTTATCTCTTGCAAATACTAAGATTTGGTAGAGTTTGAGATTTAATAACTTGGTGTCTAAAACCTTTTTAAAAAGATAGATGAGATCTCCAGGGGTGAAAAACACCTAAATCTTATCAAAATCTTTCAGTATCCCACTCTGTGTTAGCTAATTTTCCCCTTAATCCATCAGTTCTGTTGGCTGATCTGTTTCATTGCTTGCCACCTAATATAAACAATCAAAAGTATTGAGATTATACTTCAATAATCAGCTATCCTCAGTTTCTATGCTATTTTTAAAGCATTAAAAGCTAAGTAATCACAATGTGGCAAATGTTAAGCTACACTGTCCTCCTTCACATTTTATTTTTCCGTGGTGTACATAAAAAATATTTTAATCATAATTTCAGTTAAATTTTACATTATCAAAGAACCAATATGAAATTACAGAAATTTTGGCTGGAAGTCACTTAGTCTCACCTGCCACTAAAAATATGATTATTTCCAACACCAGATCAGGATTTATGTAGTTGACTGTAAAAGATCAAACTCACAGCCTTTCTAGTTACCTCTCCCATTAGTACAGTAACCTCTTAATGAAAAAATATTTTCCTGTGTCCAGTCTGAACTCCCCAAGCAATAATTTATGGCACTGTCCCCTGCTAAACTGTATACCCCTACTAAGAAAATTTGGTGCCATCATCTTTGTACCTCCTTTTGATGATATTGTGAACTAACCTAAGCTCATGCCCTTAGCCTCTGCTTCACCTGGCTCAGCTCCCTGAGCTCAGGAAAGTTCTGTTTCCTTAACCTCTCCCATTACATCATGACGTCTATGCCTCCAACCAGTTCAGTATCTTGGACTGTTTCTTATTTCTCAACATCCTCTCTGTATTGAGGGTTACCAAAATGAAACAGCATGGTGCAAGAAGCAGCTCCAAGCAGGGATGGTAACCATTTCCTTTCTGTCTGCCACTCATGTTCCTCCTTCCTTCTAATGCAGCTCAGTACACAGCGACTTTTGTCTGCAGTGCTGACTCCTATTCAGCTTGACATTCTTAATGATCGCAGGTCCTTTCCAGCAGGACTGTGATTCAGACAGGTGCTTCCCAGCCATGTTGTTGCTCCACCTCAGAGGAAGAATTTCAATCTGTTCTTTTTTGAATACATGAGTTTCCTATTGGCTAAGTCCTTAGTTCATTCAAGGTCTCAGAATGATTTAAGACTGAAGCTCAATCTGGTTTTCCAAGCATCACCCTAATTTAGTATCATTCAAAAATTTGCTGAGGGTGCATTCTGTTCAGTTCTGTCATCCAAGTCACTGTAGAACTGAGTAGCAGGAGTGCCAGAATACCTTGAGGTATTTTTACTTCTTACTGTCCGATAGTTGGTCAATTGGTTAGTTGGTAATATTGATTTCTACTCTTTCAGTACAGTAGTCCAGCCAATTTTCAGCCCACTCAACACCCAGCCCATTCTTCCTCTGCTTACTGCTCACAACAGTGTGGGAGAAGGAATCAGAAGCTTTAATAAGTTACAGTTTACACCATACCACATGTGCTCCCCTCATTCATAGTCAAATAAAACTCTGACTACACTGCAGAAATCTCTTCTGACTCTTTCTCAGCACACTTGACTTTCTCATGTCTAGAAACAAGAGGATGTGTTCCATGATCCTCCTGAAGACTGACACTGACTTGACACAGCCCGTACCATCCTCCTTACTTTTATAAAGGCTGCTATAAGTTTAGTCTCCTAATTCTCAGGACTTTCTTCACTTACCATGTTTCTTCTTGGATGATGACCTTGCTAAAGTCCTATTACTTAAATGAGCTCTTGTCAGTCTTGGCATAGACCCTCAAGAAGCTGAATACATCCATTTTCTACTAAACAGTCCTGAATCTGTGTCTTTGCTGTGGTACTGTCCCTTGTCTGGGAATCACTGAAAAAAACAAAGAAAATTTCTTCTTTTTCTATGTTTCTATGTCCACCATTAGATTGCCTCCAATATTCAACCATGGACCTACAAATTTCCTGAGTTCCCTCTGGAAAATACTTGAAGAATCCTTTCCTGTTATTTTATGCCCTCACATTCAGCTTCAAGTAGGCTTTGGCCTTTCTCATTTCAATTCCCTTCCTTCTGAAATAATGAAGGAGAAATTAAAGGCACTACATGAAGCACTACAGAAAACTTGAATTCAACTTAAAGATCATAATAAGCCAAAGGTTAGGAAACAAATTTTGTGTTCTTTCAAGAAATGTTGTAGGCTTTGTCTTCACTGACATAAGGCATCACATGTAAGAACTTTTATCCATAGGTAATGCAGGTGAAAAATTTCTTAGAAGTCTCAGGGAACATTGCAAAAAAAGAAATGAAAACAGATGAGGTTTTTTTCGTGCTATAAAGTAACCAGTCTGACATTAGGTGGGAAAAAAAAAGAATACAGCTGATGAGAAACGTTTTAATTTTCCTATTAAAGAGAATGGAATTGAAGTAATCTTTCCCATACTATGCTTTTTATTAACGAATAGAAACATTTTAAATTTTGCATGGCAATTTTTATCTAAACCAATTAATATTGAACTCCAGGGTAAAAAGGCAGTATTAGACCACAACTACAAGGGCACACTGATGCCACCATTTGATGACTCTTTCAAGTACACACACAGAAAACAAATCCTAAAAGTAAACACACCCAACTAGGGAGATGTATGTCAAGAATATCCAAATTAAAAACAGAATTATTTTAATTTGAGTAGCTTGTGCATCTTCCTCAGTGTTAATACAATCCTTTTCAATGCTAGCCCGAAGATTTGATTTTCACTTTCCTTTAGTCTGTCCATTTATTCTTCACCACAATCACTGATCAGAGTTTAAACAACCTCTCTGCCTATTTTTCCATTTTCAAGTAATAAAGATTACTTCAGAATAGGGATCAAAGAAGTCAACTAAAAAAAGAATGAAACTTAAGTTTCACAACATGGAAATCTTCACAAATAAAATACTGAACAGAACAGACACAAATTAATATTCTTTTTAAAAAAAACTTTACTTCTCTGTAGGCTTACCTTTGGACTGCTACACTAAAAGGAACCATAGACTGTATAAAAAAAAAGGTAAATACTGAGGTACATAACCTAGACCACAGTAAGGGGTATACTTGGCCTCATAAAAGTTATTAATTATACCTAAAAATTTTGTATTATGGCTATAGATTAACATCTTACCTTATTAAATACAAGAAAACAACAAAATCAAGGCACTCTTGACAAACAAGAGTGACAAACAAAACAACTAAATGTGAATATATACCATTCACATTTAGTGTGAGAAGCCATAAGGTATCTCATAATCTTTTCACAGTCAAAGATTAATCAAAAGAGAGTAGACAAAATTGTCAACACAAGAAAATCAGAAGCAAAACTGTATGTGGATGGGAAAACTGAGAAGAATAAGCTTCACATGAATCTCACCATAGACAAAAAAGAAGAAAAGAGGAGGGAACACACTTGTTTCTGTTCTGACTAAGCTGACAACAACCACACAGATTTCTTTAATTCATTTCATTCCCAATGCATAAAGGAAACACAATTAAGTATGGCCTTTGCAAACCAATGTGCACTAAAACTAGTGACAGTGCAAAGGTTCTCTCTCTCTCTTTTATGCACAAACATATGCACAATCTAGCAAAGACTTTAAGTATTGGACAATTTCTTATGCCAAATAAGGAGATACGGCTACATATCACTCACACACCATTGGTGCAGAAAACCTTTTTTACTTGTTTTTATTTTTTTTAAATTATGGAATAAACAGGAGTTCACTTTCCAAAATTAAACGGAAAACACTTAGTGGACATCTCATCAGCCCTTAAATACTCATGTAATACTAAATAAATAAAACTCATGTAAAAACTAACTAAATAAAGAAATTTAAGTTATTAAAATAGCTCTTCTGCATTTAGATAAGCATCGCTGTGGCATATGCTATCCATTAATTTATATTTCTATGTCTGACAGCGAATCTGGCAGGTAAAGCACAGCACCGGCAGCAATGCTAATTCAGAATCAGCCAACAGGCACTGGTTCAACTCTCAGTTTTAGTGTCTATCAGATTTATCATGGACAACTGTTCAGGTTCCAACTGTCCAGTCCCTCATGCAGCCTCAGCATGACAAACCTCCGGGACAGATGCAGGTGCTGCTTTTGGCTGTGGGGAGCATTTTGGCAAATCCTTACTGCCCGCTGTCTGTACTCCTATCTACAACGCTTCTCTACCCAATCTGCAGCACAGTGGGACACCCAATCTCCCCAGAGTTCTTGCCTAGTATTCTACCTGGTTCCATAATGCATTTGTTGTACACACAGGATGAAAATACATTGCTCATTTCATCTCAAGAATTTATTCACTGCTTATATAATCCTTTAAGTACTAGTACAGAATACGAAAATCACATATTTTTTTTTTTTATTTTTAGAGCTCCAGTACCACTTACAGCAGTCAAAAGTTTCAGAGTGGTGCCCGTGCACATGTTGCAGACAGAGCTGCTCCTAACTCTGTTCCTGTGGTTGTAGCCATACAGAAAACACTACCTACCCCAGGTTTTCTGTGCCTGAAAATTTTTAGTCAGTAGAACAGCATCTTGGAGCTGTACCATGCCACTACCTTACTTTGTAGCAAGCATGAGTAAGCACTGTTTGGTTGTTCCCTGACACCATTTGTGCTAAACTAACAAACAAAAAACCAATCCACAGAATTATCTATTTTCACAGTACAGGCTACTGAAAACATATAATAAGAGAAATAGTATCCTCTATTTTCTAAGATCTGGAACAAACAGAACAGCATAAAATGTTGGAACAAGTTTTCTTGTGCAAGCACTGCTTTGTAAAATAAAAATAGAAGTTTTAAAAAACAAAATTAAAAAAGAGATCAATTAAGGAGTTCATTTTACACTTCTAAACAAAACTGGCAATCCTGTATTAATTAAAAATTACTAAGATCTGGAATGTCACAGTTTTGAAGATATTAATTAATTAAACATGATTAGGCTACTGGGTGACAGAAGAATGCAGTAGATCTTCCATTTCATCAAACCTACTACAAAGCTGAGAATTTCCAAGTGAATCTGCTGACTTATTAGGAAGAATCAGCTCTATTTATAGCATCAGATATACTTACCCTCAAGAGGTCTGTCAACAAAAGCTTCAAATAATGACCTACATTGACAATGAGCTGAACAAAGACAGATCTAACTATGTACAGGAAAAATAAAAAAGGAGGAAAATAATCTGCAACTACTTTGAAACATGAAAACAATATTTTCCAGGGGTACCAGCTGTAAAACCTAAAGCACTGAGGTACTTCAGAAAATAACAGTGCACTAAAAGTATAAACAGGGTTTTACCAAGCTGTGTTACTCTGGTGGAATCAGACAGGTGGTGAACAAAATATTTACCACTTTCAAGGCAATATAGAGTACAATTCTTAAACCTACTTATTTGAATCAACACTTTGAAGATTATGGAATACACAGAAGTGAACAGATAAAGTTGGAAAATTTTCCCATTCTGCGCTTCTTTTTTGTTTTTCATTTTTCACTGAAAAAATCTGTTGAAAATTGCCTAGCTACGTGAACATGAACTACAATTTGTCCTGGACAAAGAGGCTGGTAATGGTATACAAACGGCTCAATTTAAATCTTACTTACACAGTCAGGCACATAATTCCACTGTGCTACTGTTGGGGTGGATGGATAATCACGACCATGGGATAACACTGTAATATGAATTGCAGGTTAGAGTGATGGAATACCACACTAAGCAGCAAAATGTTATTCCAGATTACTCAGATTTTTATGTTGGAGGGTGCTAGAAATCCAAGTAAGGAAAGCTCAACACAGACAGGAGCTAGTAATGCATAAGACATGGGACTATCTGAAAAATGTAAAGAATAATGATTTTTGAGAAATCCAGGAAAAACAAATGTGGCAACTAAAGGAGCAGAGATGAAATTTGAGAAGTACAGCTCACATTTTGAAACAACTAATAGACTACAAACAGCTGTCTGCTGTACTACAATCCAGACTGAAGAAACTGAGGGAACACTAATTGAAACAGAAGTTTTACTCTGTATGCTGTCAAGTAGATAACCAGTGGCAGGTTTTTGATTACAAAAGTTGGTGTCCCAAATGATTATTACCCAAAAAGGTAAATTTCTGCACAGAAGAAAACAAGATTTTCCAATTATGTGTTGTAAAATAAGGGGTCAAAGCTTTAACAGATAAAAGACACCCCCTCCCCACACAGCCCCCTACACACGCTTAGACACCCACAATGAAGGAATGCTCTGAAGAGATAAATAGAGGCTATATGACCTGAAGGCTCAGGGGAGAATAATGGCATGATTGATCACAAACCTTGAAAAGGAAGCCAGACTCATCTCCCTGCCAAGGGAAACCCAAGGGTGCCTTTGTTTTAGACAAACTGACTGTATCAGCAAAGTATTTCTACTGTTTGCCTAAGTGCCTGTCCCTGAATGAAAGGAATGTAGACCCAGAGCAAAACAAAACTAGCTTCAGGGGTTAAGATAGTTTGAGCTAGTTAGTTTGAGCTTCTGGTTACAATAATGTAATTTCTGTATGTACTGGATCTGCTTATAAATTATCATCCTATAATTCGAATCAAGGGTATCTTGTATCATATAACTGCAATAGTGTTTTGATTATTGTTTTATTCTTTTCTGCAGAGGCCAGTCATGCCCTCAGCAAGTGACTTTCCCTGCTGTGATTCCACCTGCAGTGAGTGACTGATGAAGTCCCAATGCAACAGCAGACTCCAGGCAAGTGGGCTGAGCTGGGATACACCTCCTGGGAGACCTGCCTCACTCCCCTGTGGTTTCCAGCCTTGATCTCCAGGCATACACAACAGCTCATGCTATTGGACTCAGAGAGTGATGGAGGAAGGAATATGGTCCCCACTGGGGAGCTTGCCGGATAGCTTTATGTGAATTATATGGAACTCTTAATGAACCAAGGAACTCTTTTGTGAAGAGAGTTGTGGCCTTCAGCTGACTTGAACAAATACATTTCTTTCTGGGGACTGGGAGATGCTCAGCACAGTGATCCCAAGCTTGTTCTAAATAATTAAATTCCATTTATATTGTACCAATTGTATGGTGCAATTGCTGCACTTCACTAACTCAATCATGATTTGAGTGTATTGTTGTGTCACTTTCAAATCAAAAT
This sequence comes from Certhia americana, assembly GCA_018697195.1. Lineage (NCBI taxonomy): Eukaryota > Metazoa > Chordata > Aves > Passeriformes > Certhiidae > Certhia > Certhia americana. Next base: position 80,489,529 of record CM031858.1, on the reverse strand, counting down.
CCCCAGTAACTGCAAGTAACATGAAATTAATTAAATTTTTACTATATATTAAAGAGTCTGCTACATATGTCTAAAAGAACATGGTCGAAAAGTATTACACTATGATAAGCTCTCAACAAGAAAAAAAAGTTTAAGCTGCTATCATCTCTTATCTACCCCTTTAAAAAAAAATTACGATGAAACCTCTAAGAAAATAAAAAGGAGAAAAACCTCTTTGGGCCTCAGAACTTGAATTTGCTCTTTGTGTAGAAAAAGAAAACTAATTCATAAAGAGTAGCAAGAAACCCCCACAAAAAGTCTCGCTCCACTATTAAGCATGTTATAGGTTATACATCTAAAGCCTTCCTCCAAAACAAAGTGAGTGATGTTTTACCTAAAATGCCATGTTAATGCTGAGGAAAAGAATTAGGAATTAAGCAATTAATTTGTCTAGAACTTTACTATAAATCTTCAAAGTCCTTGTTTTTAAGAATAATGTCCTTTGCTGGCAGTTTACCCCTTTACACTGGAAAGATCCCCATCAGAAGCAACTAGAATTCACCAGAAATGTCAGAGATAAACACATTTTCATCTCAGAGGAGGAAAAAAGAGAAGTACCTGCTCCACATGCTGGAATCAATTAATCATGTTATTCTAAACTGGTTTATTCTTATAATTACTCTGTAACTCACAGCTTAGGTCAAGATTATTTTGGTAGTAATGTACCTAAACTCTGGGGTAGACTTCAGTTCAAACTTAGTTTAGCATTTGCTGGGTTCTGGTTTTCATGTATGGGGATAAACTAAATTGTAATTTATTCTGTCAAAACATGCATAGAATTCAGCCTACCCCGAAAGTAGTTTTGCCTAGAAATACAAGAGAGTTAAACTATCCATATGAAGATATAGTTTCATTTAGCAGTAAATGCATCAGGAGTAGAAAATAATGTCATATGAGAAAACACACAGAAACAGATGGGGAAATACAATAAAAGTAGTGAAGTTTTAAAAATTACATAAAAGGAACAAAAATTGCTAATATAATTACAAAAATCAAATCTCCTTCAAAAATCCCATTTATAATTTAAGTTTTAGGAGCAAGCTGCATGAAAAATACTGGCAAGACAACTTAGAGGAAACGGGTCACTGTGGGATCTGGAAAGTGCTCTTTAGTGTTTTTTTTCATTTCCCAAGAAGACAGAAGAAATAAAAGCAATCACTAACTGAAGCCTTCAGTGTATTGCCTTTTAAAAGCACCTAATTTTCTCTGTAGAAGTGTGGTGGTTTTGAAAGCCATGGAACTCAACCCTCAAATATTTTCTATGGAAATGAAAATTACTGTTGATGGATATTGCCTAATTTAAGTGTAGAAAGAGAAAAATGCTGAAAACAGGTTAGATAGCTAATTCTCATAAAGACTGTAACTTGCTTTTAGAGAAAGAAGTGGGGCAGTGTTGAGGGAGAAACACCCAAAACTTCCACCCCCCGTACAGTTATACAGGCCTATTATGTTGAACTTTCTGAGTAATTCCAAATATTGCAGAAAAGTTGATTAAACTCATGGCCTAACGTATATGTTTGCAACAGCCATGCTAAAAAGCCCAACACTTGCAAACAAGTCGACACATTGACCCAACTGCCCTTCACTAAAAGGGGAAGCAACACACTCAACCTCCAATAACCCAAAGCTGCCATCCCATCTTTTCGTATTTCCCACCCACTCAGCTCCCCAGGAGCATTCCCCACATGGCTGCAAAGGCACATGTTTGGCTGTGCAACAGGGGGACATGCATCAGAACAGGAAAAGGCACAACTTGATTTGCTTCCTTGAAGTATTTTAAGCTCAGATCTCAAGTGACTTTGAGGTGAAAGAAATAAAGACTCTCTTCCGCTATGCTGGTTAAAAAAGTCAGGAGTGAAAATAGTTTATGTTTAAAAAAGCCCTAATGAATGATACCAGAGAGAAAGTAATCAAAAATCTGAAAAAGTTATAAATGCAATACGTTAAAATGTTAGAAATGTAATATTCTAAAATTTAAATTATGTTGGCATTGAGATCAATATTATTACTTTCATAGGGTATCTTTATTCCAAATTTGAAATTATTCCACTACTGACAAAAAAATAAGCTAAGGCTGAAATGCTTTTTGATTACCAAAAGTATGTTCATATACTGGCTGTCTGATAAGAAAGGATACTTTGCCTTTCTTTATGACGGCCTTTATTAATGCTTTAAATTAGCATTAGACTGAGCTGTGGCTAAGTGGCATTCTATCCAGCTTCTCTGAAAATTCCTGGCTTTGAAATACTAATTTTTCAACATTACTTCAAGTCAAAATAGTGTCATATTTAACTCTAATTTTATTCTGATAATTAGCATTTTCTTCTCTCTCTTCAAAGATGGTTTTGCTGGGAGGATATATTGCCACAATACTCTTCAATCACACTAGATCTCCACAAGAAACCTTTCCACTTCCAACTCATTTCAAACTATCCCAAAAATGTTTGGGATTATCACTGCAACCTTTTATCAGTGAAGTTTTTTTAGTTTCTTCATACTGCATTTACTATGGTTACTGTGCCTTTGGCATGACATAAGAGCTACAGGGTTCTGAACAGGAGTAACTATTGCTTGTCTAGGTCTTCTGTTTCCTGAAAAGCACAACAAATGCACTCATGGTTGTGCCAAAGAACTGTGTGAAAGCCATCCCAGACTAAATAAGGAACCTGTTCATCTTACAGAGCAGGGTGGATGGTAAGTATATTAAATGATTTCCCTCTTCAACAGGCAATATGATGGTGTTCGTCAAAACTTCTCCACTCACCTTGCCATTTCCAGTAGCAGAGCTGTACATCTCAAAAGCAATTCCCATCAACCTGAAGATGTATCTGGGAAGAACCAGATGTACTCCAAAGCTTCATATTTCAATAATGTGTTGGCCATTCAGCAACTTAGAAGCATGGTATCCACTGTACAGACTGTGCTATTCTAGAGCATATCATACAGCCGGGTCCAGTTGTTGTCTTAAATCAATATATTAATGAAAACAGAAGAGGAATATCTCTCTGGAACACTTTAAAACCCAACTGGAAACAAAGGACTTCTATAACTAAGGAAGTGAATGTACTGACATGCTACTTTTAGAGAGATTATGAAAGAAATATCTATTGATTGACTGTAATTAGCATGGGTTTGAAATAGAGCCACTAGAACTTTTAAAGGGAGAAACAGACCCTGCTGTTTGAGGGGAAGCAAGACATGAATATATCATAAATAAACCTATTTAGAAAACCTGATGAACCCTTGACATTACCGGAGTAATTACTGGCACCCATAAGGCAAGAATGGGGTTTTACTTTGGTGATTATTACATGTTACAATATGGCATGAATTACATTAGGGAAAACATTGTATATGTCATTCTATAATCAGATTTGGGGGCCCGAAACTTGGATGACTCTGTGAAATGATATGACCTGCTGCTCAGACTAGAGGATTTCAGATCTCTTCTGGACTTAAGGCCTTAAAAAAAAAGTCTGAATTGAAACATCCATCTAGATATGTGATTTTTTTTCTAAAACTTCAATCATGATATAAAGACACAAGGAACACAACCTGGCAGAGCAAAGAAAAAATTGTGGAACTTCTACAGCCATTTCTATCTGCAGTTTTACTCACATGTACCTATATAAGATATGCATGGCATACATAACCGTGTTTCCAAGGCGTACTAATACCTAATGTAAAAGTTTACTTAAGTCAGATATATTGCTCTTATTTAATACTGATATGAATAATAACACTTAGTAATTATTGTCTTGTATGTGATTTTTTTAGTGTATTTTGAATTCATAATTTCTTGACAAACAAGTAGCTTTCTTGTGGAAAAGCACAGTAAATATTAAAAGCAATATAAGCCATTTTAGAAAAAAACCACCACATCTTACAAAGCCAAAAAACCCCAAACAACCCGACCTAAATATCCCAAACCCAAACTAAAAGCCACCAGCAACCATAAAAGCCAGACTTCTGTATTCCCTGGAATCAGCAATATGATTTAAAGAACATGTCAATCAATACTTATTTGAACAGTGTGAGAAATATTTCAAAAGGATTAGTCTAAATGTTTTTCTTGAAAGGGTGAACTGAAGCTAGGTAACTGGAAACAGGTATCTTTGTTGGAAATAGGTATGTGCATAAAAAAGGTTCAAAAGAAATATTAAATATTGGCAAAACTTGTTCTTTGCATAAGTTTTCTGAAAGTGAGAGCTGTTCTCTGAAACAGCCTACTAAGATGCTAAAGGAGTCTAGAGCCACAAAGGAATAGAACTATTTCTGAGTTGAAAATAGCTGTCCATACTTCAAGATGTAGCTCACTCCTAGGAAATTAATTTATCTCATCTTTTCCAAGTGTTTCTATAAAAATAAAATCTGCTAAAACAAGGCTCTGCTAGGTCACTACAATCCTCCTCAGCTTCCAAGGGAGCAGTTTTCTGTATGCCAAGAACCAGAGTACTGTGAACCACATATGCCTGGAGACTTCCAGGAAAAGCATCAGCTTCATTACATATTTACTCAAAAGGCTACCCAGCAGCTATTTCCACCTTCAAAAGAGCATCATCAATACCTCTCTTCCCAGGATGCTTTTTAACAAGTGGGCTCAGAAGTATCTTTTGCAGGTGGAAATTCCCCATCAGAAGCACATCATACTTTTTGCAGAAATAGTTGCATCTATCACATATATTCTCACAAATTACAAGTCCTGATATTTCACCTTTTGTTGAGGAATTTTTCCTGTATTTGCAGACACAAAAGCAGATGACAAAGTGCAAAAAGAAATGGCCTTATGTTTTCCAAAACCTATGAAGTTTTGGGCCAAAGGTTTGCCAGTAGAACATAAGAAAGAAAAAACTCCTTATTCATACGTATTATAAAGCACAGAAAACTGAAATTATGTCTTAATTGGTTGATTCCTCTTTAGAGACTTTGATAGTGTCAAAAAAACAACAACTAACCAAACAAAACCCACACATAAACCCCCAAAACAACAGCTTTCATTTTCACAGAAGTTATTTACTGTTCCTATTCATAAGGACTGCTCAAAACCAGCTAAGCCAAAAGTCACTGCTTGGCATCTCATGGTTTCTTAGACACACGGTGAATGATTCTGACCTTGCCTCCAGCAGTCCTGTCTAACCTTAAGACAGTAAGCATCAAGGGATAAAGAATGGATTCATGCTCCATATCTATCAGCTCTGAATAGTATCTCTGAAGTCTGAAACCCAAAAGTGAATCAGCATGCTTGTCCAGAGGTAAAGCACAAATGAAATGGCCGATATTTTAAAGCAAGGAGTTCTGCATTTGCATTTCTCAAAATCTACCTAACTCCTCAACAGCAAAATACAGGTTTCTATTTCTATTTTGACAGATTGAAGAACTTGTGGCTAAATCTTCTGATCAATCATGTGATGACTTTACTGACATATCTAGCACAGTTTTTTGCCCCAGTAAACTTTTTAGACCAAATAAATCAGTTCCTCAAAATATGACAGCACAGGAATATGCATTTTTCAAACAAAGCACAGCAAAACTTTACATTTTCTGAATATATAATTTAAGTTTCACGTAGGAGATTTGAGTGGAGCAAATAAATAAAACATTATTACTATTTCTCTGTGCCTCTCATGTATCCTGCCCTCTTCAAAGACTGCAAACACCTTTTACTTTTTTCAGTATCACAGATACCGTAGTTTACTCTGCTGCTACCACTCAGTGACAGTGTTCTACTTATTTTATGAGAAGTAACACATGAAGTTACCCCGAGTGCTCCAAAAGAAAAAATGCAAGGAAACATTTTAAAGCTAAGCATTGGCACAGAAAAAGAAAATGTAATATACTTGATTTACTGAAAACCACCTTAATTATGATTGATATGTTGAAAAATAACTGAACTTCTCTATATTAGCAGTACTTTTGAATAATTGTATCTTAACTCTAGTTATATTTTTGACCACAGTCAAAGAGCATATAGAGCAAAATCACATACCACACAGTAAAGTAATTCTTTCCTTCTTCTACAAAGCAGGTGGCTATCCATTTGAACAGTCAGTTAGAAACTTAACTTTTTTTTTTTTTTTTTTCTCCTCCCATAATGGAGAACCAGAGCAATGTATTTCATCTCTCTGAAGAACAGGACTCTGGCACTACCCAGAATTTTCCCAACAAAACATTAAATAATGGAAGTGTGTCAAAACACACAATATTGTGGGGAAGAGAAAAAGGAAAAGCAGGTTTGTCTGGGGGGAGGTTCTGGTTTTTTTACTATTATTATTATTATTAATAATATTTATATTTATATTTAGATGATGATGATAATGATAATGGCGGCTTGGTTTTGAGTTTAGTACAGTCTTCCAGCTTCAAGATAGTTCTGACTAGAGATACCTCCCAAGAAAAAAGTTTTCTTAAGAGAATACCTGTTAAATTTTGGAACCTTGTATCACAATAGTTCAAGACATTATCTTTTTACTCAGCAGTACATTAGGTTATCTGGGTAGGCTGTTCTTGGTGATAAGTGAATGCAGAACTACTTTATTACAGGCTCCTTTCTGCTGTGGTTCACAGGAATCAGAAATAACTTCGCTAATATATTACCACTTGAAATCCTTTGCATCTAGTGGATTCAGCAGCAATTCTCTCTGGTACTCAATTAATTGATTTATAGGGGTGTGAAAGTCATTTGCAAAACACATAGCCAGGAATAAGCTAGTGAACATAACACCAAACAACAGAGAAATTCTTATCACTATTCCACCCTGTGGTTCGCATTCCAACACAGATTTATCTTCTATCTACGTAACCTCCCTTACACTCTTTCACTATCAGAGAGTCAAAAAGTAAGGCAGGTATTTTCTACAAAATAATGCAGTGATAATACAGGCTGAAACACTGGCACATGCCCAAGAAATATTACTAACATGGAAGAGAACACAAACATCTAAACCATGGGCAATTTTCAATTCCAATGATGTGCCATAAATCTCAAGACAAAACTCCACATTATAACATTTCTTTTTTGCACTCCTCTTTTCAGAACAGAAAATACGACTAACCTCTAACACTCAAAAGAGAGAACTGGCATATAGCAAAAGAAAAAAAAAAAAGAGCAATGTTGTAATTTTTACAAAATCTCTACGACTCAAGAGCTGAGAGATATCATAAGCTGAATTCATGCAAATTAAGAAGCAGTGAATGTCTTTAGCAGGGAAAGATCAGTACTTGATAAAGGAAGAACCAATTTATACACCTTCAGCAAGGAGAAAGCTGCCTAAAAGCAGCTGATTTTAATGTCTCGCTTTGGAATTCCTGTTGATGCTGTTGAACCAAAGAAGGTAGCAACAGAGATCAGTTGTTTGCATTAACTGAAATATTAACCATCTCATAATGTACAAAAAGGCATTAAAAGCAAAATTTCTGACACTCAGCCCACAAAAAAATTACATTATAATGTCCAAACTTGTCTTATTAGCATCAATCAGACTGTCAAACTCAAGACCTTTTCTGTGAATATTTTTAATATTTTGGTTTTAATTGTCCAAACCTGAGGGCCTCTATCTGTGCTCAGTTTTGCCCTGAAATAATCTCACATCAGGTATTACACAAAACACCCAAAAACATGTATATACATTTTAAAATCTTAGGGCTTTTACTAGCCTTTAAAAATTCTACAATAACAATTCTTCTCCACAATTCATTTGTCTATAACTCTTACATGCCATGCCTGTATGCTGTAACTCCACATGCAGACTGGCAACAATAAAAGCAGAGATACTGGAAAACCACCATCCACAGCAAAGAGCGAAAGTGGAGAGAATAAAAGGAGTAATTCAATTAAATTATACTAAATTTACCATAGGAAAGCTTGCAGAAATATACTAAGATGTGAAGAAATAGTTAACATTCTTTGCAATATGCACTCGTGAACTAAATTATTCAGATACCAGCTATGAAACATCTGTAAAAAAAAGCCAGTAAATCATACTACTGTTTTCCAGCCTACAGATGCATCACTTGCCTACCTGTTCTTTGACTGAAGCTAGAATGGCAGAGGTTGTCTCAGTTTCAGAGCCATCACCATTGGATGTGTTCAACACAGGACTAAGGGAACTTGTCTTGTCAGAAGACGAGGGCTGGTCTGGAACAGGCATAGTTTCTGCAGTTCATGGAAAAACAAAACAATGGATTTGTTATCATAAAGCTGATAAACATTAGACCCATAAAGATATAAGAATAATAACACTCATTTAAGGCAAAAATTTTAAAATATGCTTCTGTTCTGTACTGTAGAATATATCACTTATTTAAAACATAAACCATTTCTGAATTAATAGAAAAATATTAATTTATCTCCCAGTCTTACTCTGAAATAGTTACCATCAGTACATTTGGGAGGATTCAAATAATTTATAGCTGTGATTTTTGCATAGTATTCCAGTGGCAGCACGCAGCATAAAATTATAGTATCATGAAAGTAATGAATCATAAAACACTTTGCGAACAGAAAACCAACAAATGATATGAGAGAAATATAAACTATCTAGTGTTTACTTGCCAACGCACATGTTTATTTAACATGTATTTTATTTTAAGCCTAAGTAACTTCCATACCCATTCTTCTAGTCTAGAAGGTGATTTTGACACTTTATCTGAGTATTTTTATGAAAAACAGCACACCAGTTGTTAAGCCATTTTTGAGACATCTTACCAAAAAAAAAAAAAAAAAAAAAAAAGAAAAAAAAAAAATCAAAAGAAAAAGAAGAATCTTAGCATTTGAAAGCATTTCTAGTATTTCTTTTCAGAGGGCAAAACAGTGGTGTGACTGTGGAATGATTTATCTTTACGAAGGCTAAGCTGTATCTCTGTTTAAATGTCACTACAGGCACATCTCCAGAGGCCAACATGTGCCACATTCCAGAAGTAAAGGAGCAGAGAGGCAGCTTGCATGGCTATGTGCAGGCACGATGGAATAAAATCATGTTCACGTGGGAGCTGGCCAGAATTATTCTGTGCACGAGAAGTGGCCCACAGGCTGTCAGCTGGATGGGCCTCCTAAAGAACAGTGGGGATATTCAGAGCAGTCACCACTTGCATCAGAAGCAAAACTCCTGCCTTGGCTCTATTTGGCTAAATATATATAATAATACAGCTTTTTCTGGAAGAAGTGAAAAGACTGAAAACAGTAAGAAAGGGTAGCGATAAAAGCAAATATAAAATTCAGTACCCAGACCAAGCATCCCTGCATCGGTCTGCCATGGAAATTAGAGCTCTAAAAGAAGGGAAGATGACATTCTATAAAGCTTTGTCTCTGAAGCCAGAATGCTGCCCAAAAAGCCACAGTTAGCCCAGCTGGGTAGCATTTTTCCAAAACTTCCTGAAGCTCAAGACACTGGCATACATATGCATGACAAAAACATGGAAACACAGATTTTTCATTAAAAAGCCAGTTATTTGTTAGAAGAAAAATCTTCCTAAATTTCAGGCTAGATTAGTTTATATATGAAGAATGTGATTGTATATCATTTTAATTAAAGAAGCTACATATTTTCATACAGCTTACTTTTTGTAAGTAAATTTTACTGACAATAGTAAATACCAAATATTTGGCTCTGGTAATGTCCTTGCTCCAGACACAAACACTACTTGAAAGTTAAACTAGAAAACCTTGGGGGACACACCTGCCTTCTTCTACCACAAGTACAAGCAGACTGAGCAAAACTTCTATATAATTCCAATATCTCAATCTAAAAGGACTTACTGAATTATATTTTCTTGTGTTTTTATTAACAAAAGATCTGGCTTGTTATAATAATTTAACTACTTTGTGACTACAATTAAACTTGCTGCTGTCTTGTAAATTACCACAGAAAAGATATGTAGGCACACACATATAAATCCTTATTATGTAATCTTGCTCTCAAACAGTCTAGTTATTTTATTTTCTTAGTAAATTAATAATTTAAAGAATAGAAGTAATAGAAACAAAAGTAGTTTTCTTTTTGGCGTGGTTATTTCCGTACCAAAAAAATAAATTACAAATGACCTAATAATTGATTTTGTTGCCTGATAGTTAATTTTGTAGAGTGATATTTGCTGGAATCACTGTAATGCAACACTCCTTGCCATCAGCTCGGTATCCCGTGAAGTCTGAAGGAGACCGCAGGATCCAAGCGCGTGAGCCAGGACAAGAGCAGCAGCCCTGCCTCCCCTTCTTCCCGAGGTGCTGGGAAGCCGTGCTCGCTGCTCCGGACAGCTCACCGCGGACACGCGTGGAGCCACCACGGCGTGATGCTCCGAGAACTGCATCCCGAGACTGCGCCGGGCTGGGGACAAACACGGCCGCTGAGGATGAGGAGCCTGCTGAAATGTTCTCAGGCGCACTGGCTGGGAGTAGCTGCCCAGCTGCATCCCGCTTGCCCTGCAGCGGGGAGGAAGCTCCCTGGGAAAAGCCCCTTTGTCTGCTCAGCTCATCCCCACGCTCCCCCAGGGCTGCCTGACCCCTCGGCGGGCAGGCTCTGCTGAATCGGCTGTTTCATAAACACTCGCCCGAGGAGGTAAAACCCAGCAAAGAAAACGAGACTGGGAGTCCAGGACTGTGCAAAATGCTTGCTCTAGCACAAACGCTCCAGAATATTTGAAGTGTATTTGAGAGAAGGACTGCAAGGCTGCATGGCCAACGGGAAAGCCGCTCTGTGACCAAAAAGATGCTACTGGTACAGCAACAACAGTTTACGTGAGTTCAAAACAATTACATCCATGAGACACAGGCGGCAACTGCCCGCTGCTGTTGTTAACTTCTATAAGGGCTAGATTCAATTTCAGTAAATTTTAATTTTTAGGCCATAAGTTTTTCTAAATTCTTTATTTTCACCAAAACCCATTTCAATAACTGTTTTAGTAATCTACATTTGCAAGCATCAGTTTAAATGGGGGAAAAAAAATCTGATTACACAATCAACCACTGTCATACATTGCATTTGCTTCAAACAGGCTCAATATCTGGACAGTAGCTAAGATTCTGCAACCACTGCATGTTTCCATAGTTTTTAGGTTTTTTTTTTTTTTTTAAATAAAGGGGGGGTGGGGAAGAAAAAGATTAAAAAAGGCATGCTGCACCTGTTCTCTTCATCTAGAAACAGAGAAATCAAAATAAATGTCTCAGACATTAAAAGGAATGTCTTGTGCCCCTCTCAAAATATTTCTTCTGGACAGAGAATTTCAAACATCTATCATATGAGTTCAGTTTATTACTACAGTTCAAGGGGAAAGATTGCTGCCAATGGCACTTAGAAGGCCACTATCCCTGGATCTACAGCTCTGCAATATCCAGCTGAACTGTTATCATTATAGACTCAAACAGTTATTTTTTCATTACTTAAATTTGCATGAGAAATACCATACAGAAAGGAAACACAGAATGAATTTTCACAAGCAACACAGGCACTCCTGTACTGAAGGTATTTAGATTTAAAAAAAAAAAAACAAACAAAAAACCCCAAAACATGATTCAGCAACGTGAAACAATGTTTCAACAGCATACAACAACAAAGCAGAGTTCACATTTGCATATCTGTTCTGAGGTGAACTTTTATTTTAGCTTCAGTGTAAGAAATTGGACACTCTTGAGTTTCAGTGTGACTTAAAACTGCTAGTACTGTAGAATTACAAAAAATATGTTTAAAGTGAGCCTCTGCACCCCTAGCCCACTACCAAATTTCTAGACAGGGGAGATTTTTTTCTAGTCATTCCACATATTTAACATACAGAACCAGTCCTGGGCAGGACTCTCTCACTGCGGACTCTCTTAGCCACCTCTTTCTGCTCCAGACTTCACTGGCTTTATCAGTAGAAAATTTGCTTTGCTGTTTAATAGAATACTTTTAATCTTCCTGTTTCCTCCACTGTTCAACATAGACACAAAAACCTAATAATTCCATCAGTTGTCTTCAAAAAAGCATTTTCCCACATAATGATAATTTCCTTCTTCTCTGCTTCCCTTCCCTAAAAAAACCCACCCCAATTCTTTTCATTTTTCATCATAAAACAAGTTTGCTAATAGCCTTTTAACCCACGCTTCTGGGAACTTAGAACCAAAAACAAAGGGAAAATTAGAGTGAGTAAAAGAACAAAAAAGAAAGCTAAGCAGCTTAAGAGAGTACGCCATAGCTGAGAAACTACTAGAAGGAAATTGGCTACATTTAATTTCCACAACAGCAACACTACTTCCTATCCGTGCCACAAAAACACAGATGAAATTCTGTAAGTCAGAGCATATACACACTCCTGAGAGAACTGAATTAAAATCTTAGACAATCATAGACAGATGAACAGGGAAAATACTACCAGCCTTTTGGGAACATACTGGGAAGTCAGACATAAATAATTCATGGGTTCCTGTATTCCAAAGCACTGGCAAAATTCTGTCTAGAGTTTGACCCTTTAATTTTCTTTTTTTACTGTCCTTTTGAGAGTACTTAAAACCTTTATCTGAATTTAACAAAAAAAAAAAAAAAAAAAACCAAAAAAAACCAAGTCTCTAAATCCAAGCAAGACCACCCTCTCCCACCTGGGTGCGGGTGTCCGAGTGTTGGCTGTGCCGGCTGTGCCGGTCCCGGCCCCAGGCGGTGCCAGCGGCTGCAGCGGCCCCAGCGCAGGGCACGGCTGAGCCCCTCAGCCACGGGCGGGCCGGAGAGAGCCCCGGGGAAAGCCTGGGCAAGGGAGGGCAAAACGCTGCCCGGCAGCCAGGGCTGAGCCAGGGGAACCGAGCGAGAGACAGCCCTGCGAGCCCCGAGGGGACAGCGGGAGCAGGCCCGGGGGCAGCGCAGAGCCGGCACGGAGGGCCCTGCGGACACAGGGACACAGCCCGGCACCGAGGGGATTTCCATGCGGCTCCTGGGAATGTCCTGCCTTGGAACAGGGATAATGTGAGGAGGAAAACTGCCCCGCAGAAATGGACCTGGAAGCCATGCAAACATGTGTGTGTGCCCAGGTGTCCAAGCAGGCTAATGGCATCTTGGCCTGTATCAGCAATAGTGTGGCCAGCAGGACCTGGGAAATGATTGTCACCCTGAACTTGGTGCTGGTGAAGGCACCACGAATCCTGTGTTCAGTTCTGGGCCCCTCACAGCAAGAAGGACATTGAGGTGCTGGAGAAAGTCCAGAGCAGCTGAGAGAGCTGGGGTGGTTCAGCCTGGAGAGAAGGAGGCTCAGACAAGACCTTATCAGTCTCTAAATCATCTGAAAGGAGGTTAGGGATGGGCTCTTCTCCCGAGTACCATGTGATACAACAAGAAGAAACAGTCCCAGGTAGTGCCAGAAGAGGTTTAGACTGGATATTAGAAAAAAAATTCTTCACCAAAAGCACTGTCAATCATTAGAACAGGCTAACAGGGAACTGGTGTAATCATCATCCCTGAAAGTGTTTAAAACAGATGTAAATGTGGTGCTTAAGGACATGGTTTAGTGGTGGACTCACAGTGTGAGTGAGACTTGTTGGACTCGATGGTCTTAGAGGACCATCAGTTTGTACTTCTGTGATCCAAACTTTTATGACTAGATCACATAAATGTCTGGCAACAGTAATAGCATGGCATTCAGAATTGGAAAATAAAGGATGGCAAGACCACATTCCTTCTGTGACCCTTGGGATGGCAGTGGATGTTGGATGGCAAACACCCTTCCTTGGAGGAGAAGTTCATGCCTCATCTGACATAACACAACCAACGTAGCTAGTTCCAAGGTCAAATTGTAAGAGTCTGTTCAGGCTGAACTCAGGCACAGAGATCCATTCCACATCATAAATAAATCCTTAGACAAAACAAAATATTTATAGGATTTAAAAATGCATATGAAAATGGCAATGTCAGATGTTGAGGTCAACACTGAGGTCACCTTAAAAGTTTAATTTTGCACACACACTTTGCATAGGTTATGGGCAGAGATTTACTAAATAGGGAACTAAAGAAGTATAGCCATGAAGATGTCATTGGTGAAAGCAGTTTGGTGGCATAGTTCTCTAATTACACATTGCCACTCTTTTTGCTCTTTCTCAGATGGGGTAGTTTTGTCTGCCTTTCACTGATCTTATTCTCCTCCTCCACGTCAGAAAAAACAAACTTCATTCACAGAAAAAAAAATCCTGAAGTGAAGAAGCTGCAGCATCAATGCTTAAAGAAGGAGCAAATGTTGCTTAAAGAGGAAGACTTTTAAGTTTTAAATATAGATTAAAGTTCCTTTAAAAGCAACTTTGTTAATGATGTTTATATAGCCTAATTGTTTATCACCCTTTCATGGATAGAAACTGCATATAGGTTAAAAAAATTCAAACCAACCAGCTCCACTATGTTTGAGAATCTATGGCAAAAGCTGTCATTCACTACACTATCAAGTGCATCAAATCAGAAAATCCAAATATCTTTCTTTAATAAAAAGATATTGCGGTAAGAAACTTACTCGGCAGTGAGATTTTCCTGTACAATGAACCATTAATCAGTGAGTGCATTCATTATAAATGTGTAAGTCATGCTGTCTTACTGCACAGTAATCAAATCTGGCATGTTACTGAGCTCATCTGGAAAGCCACAAATGATACTGAAGTAGCCTTGGATAAGAATCAGTCATTTAAAATAATCCAATATGCAATTATGCATCAAGAAAAACTTTTTTCTTCCTTTCCTCTACCTTAGACATGCTGTGTAGAGATTACTGTATGACTAGCATGTAATAATAGGCATTTCCATTGTTCCTATTAGAATTGCTCTTACCTTTTCTCTATTGTTTCAAAAATATGAGGACTTTCTGTAAAATGAAAATAATTTAATTTTTAAATTTTTTTTTTACCTAAAACTATTCCTACACTTAAATTTACTGTTTAGGATATCTAAACTAATATCATGACGTCAGAGGGACCAATGTTGATCCTGTTCATACCTGTTCACTGAGTCATTCTGATAAGCTAAGAATTCAATGGGTATAAATGATGAGTCAGAACAACACAGAATTAAATAGGCCTGGTCATTCCTGGAAATCATTATATATATCACAAGACAAATTAGGTGCAGATATGGATGAGAAAAAGTACCCAAGATAGTAATTCTCACTGTTACATGTTATAAAGTCAATGACACTCAATGTCATTGTTTGTCTACCTGTATGACTGGTAGACTATTAAATATGTTTACATTAGACTTTTAGAATAAGATTCCAACTGGAAAAAGCAGAAATTGGCACTGCTTAGATACGCAAGGAATCACTTCCAGTAGAAAGATGACCTATTTTTCTTTCAGTAATCTCAAACTATGGAGGTGAGTGAAGACCAAGATAGCATTGGCTCTAGACAGCAGGACACGTACCTACTAATGCTGCATTGAATTTTTCTGCAATGAATCTGAATCCTTCAGCTGTGTGACAGCGAAACAGGGGAGAGAGTCTGTAAACATGGGCCCTCCCTCCTCCTGTACAAAAACCCTTTAAAATCACAGATTTCTGTTACCGTCCTATCTTCACTGACAAGCCTGGTTCAATTTGTGTCTGGGTAAGTGTTCTTAAAAATAGGTTGATAATCTCTTGAGTCAACAGTAAGATAAGAAAAGCTGCCAGAACCTGCCAAATACCTTGAAGGCAAGATCTTCTGATTGCCTAAATAGTTATCACAACATCCTACGGCATATATCTCCTGTTCTGAAATTACTAAGGCAGAAAAACAGATTAATTAAAGGAGACACGATATCTTAAAGACCTTTGGAAAGGCTTAGGCTCAATTAGGGAGAAGGGATATGTGCAACCAGTCAGCACTCCTCTTATTCTAGCTTACCCATCATGAGGGCTTTCCAAAGAGCAAGGGCTCTATTTTCTTTCTGGGATTGTTCTTTGTCCATCAGACTCATCCATCTCCCTGCTCACTGAGACAGATGAGTTTGGCTTTCGTCTTCTTTTGTGACTTCAGCTTGTTGCACTCAATTATTTCAACCACACTGTATAAGTATTTAGGGCCTCCTGAAGGTGTGAAAAGGAATTCTCTGATTTAAAATTCAGGCAAAGTTGGGGTTCAGGTTTGTTAAATCATAAAATTTCTCTTTTTTCTTGCCTCCTCTTTGCAGAATTGCAGTAGAAGATATAAAATATCCCCACTGTCACAGTAAAGGATAAAGATATGTTCTAAAACCTGACAGAAGAGAAGCTATACTGGAAAACTTCCTCCAGTATTTTACTTGACTTAGCCTGTTCTAAACTCCGATAGATAAATATGAAATACCTGAAAATTCCTTCTCTTCCACAGATGCCTGACTCAAAAAGGCATTTCCTGAAACATTCCAAACACCATAGATCAAGACAAAAAGTTTCTTCCTTGGGAACTCTCTACTTCTGCCCTGAGTTTTGAATCTCCATTTTCCTGCTCTGCAAAGAGGAAGCAAAATGAAGGGTGTAATATGCACAATAGTCTGAGACCTCCACAGGGTGTATCAAGTATTTTCCTGCCACTATCTATATTAACCAGTGTAAGAACACTGGAAGCCATATGAAACCTGAAGTCTTGATTAGTGCTTACACCATCTGTAATGATTCCAAACTTTTTAGTTCAGTATGTTGCTGCTAAGTATTTTTTTGCTCAAGTAATATGTCATAAGGCAAGGCAGTTTTACTTTTTGTTACAATGTCTACAATTTCAAGTAGTTTGAATTACTTACATAGCCTGCCTCCTTAAAATTAAAGAAAAATTCTAAACCATTTCCAATTAGTTTAGCAGGGTAACTCAGAAGTGCTTATGAGAAAAAAGGTACAGTGTTTGGCTCAAAGGACCTTGAAGAAAAGGTAAAGACTGTCTAATTGTACACCATTTGTTGTTTTTTTCTCTCAAAGCAGAGACCGAACCACTGCTGACCAGTGCATGAAGATTTAAAGATCAGACCCAAACCACAAAGCCAGAGCTGTGTCAGTTCACTACCCCCAGCCCCCTTCCATGTCAATATATTATAGCAACTGAATAAGTGATTAATCAGAACAGATAAACCACATGCTGATTCTTTCTGCTTCATTGGTCCTGAAACCACCATCCTAATCTGTAAGGATTTACCCTGACCATCTGAGAACTGAGCAACCTCCTCAAATTCTTAGGAAAATATTTCATTTGGAGTTAGTAATTCAACCACATAGAGAAACCAGCATAAAAATTCATTCTCCTCTCATTATTTTATGAGGTCTCTCTCGACATCAGCACGAGATTTACATAAATTGCTTTCAGTTTTGCTGAAAAATCTATTCAGAAATCAAGCAAATTTGTTTCATTCATGGAATCCAGTGAAAGAATATTGTTTGCTGCTGTTACCAAGGGAGCAGGAGTTCTTACTTCAGTGAAAATGCCAATATCCTCAAGCATAGAGAGCAAAACACACATCTACAAACAAAAGCCAGAAACAGTCCTTACAATGAATCCTTAAAATCTGGTATTATGTAGAGAATGTAGGAGTAGGTGATACTAGCATAATATGAAGGGTCCCTTTGTTGGTTTCTTTTTCATCAATTGGTCATTTATTGCCTTGGGGTGAATTGAAAAATTAAGTGGCATTACATTTTGTTCGTGCTGGAATGGAGTTAATTTCCTTTATAGATGCTCATATGGTAATACTGTGATTAAAAAACAGTGTTTCCACCACTGCTGAATAGTGCTTGCATAGAATTGAGCATTCTCTGATTCTCCCTCTGCCCCTCAGCAGGGTAGGGAGGGGACACAGCCAGAACAGACGACCCCAACAGACCAAAGGGGTACTCCATACCATACAATGTCATGCTTAGAACATAAACTAGGAGCAGTTTCTCCAAAGTAGCTGTTGCTTATGGTCTGGCAGGGCATCAGTCTGATGGTGGTGAGTGCTTTTGCATCATTTATCACTTTCTTTTCCCTTCTACTTATTAAGTTGTCTTTATCTTGACTCACTAGAGGATTTTTCCTCACTTGTGCCTGTCCAGTTCTATCCCCCAACCTGCTGTAGTGGGTTACCAAGCAACTGGGTGTAGGCTTAGCTGCTGGCCAGAGTCAAACCCCAACCACATCATGACTGAGTAATTCCTCCCAACACCTCCAACAGCAATCAGAGGAAAAGGAAGTTTGTAATGAAAGAGATGGGGTCAATGGCAGAAACACTTAAAGACACATGTTTATTACAAGGAACAGAAATAGCAAGGCAAAAGCACCACCTTATGAGTCTGAGGCAAATAATCCACTAAGGTTCTTGCCAAAATAGACTCTATATTACTCCTGCTTTAAATTTTAATTGCAGTCTGATTCATGCTGACTACTCTTCATGTCTCCCATGGCTCTGAACCTGAAGGATAGACAGTTCTGGTATTGGTGTAATCTCAGGACTAATCTACTTCCTCAGTAATTCCTGCAGTTAAGGAGCTTACTTATATATATCATACTGAATTGCACAGATCCTCTTTGCCTCACATCTCTCCCTCTTATTAGAGCCAGCAGAATGCATTCTTCCGAACCCTGTATAACACTGCAATGTACCTCCAGACTGACCTTCAGAGATACAATGCCTGGCAGGTAGAGCCACACTAGGGAACCAAGACAGCAATAACTGGGGGGTTCTTTCCATGGCTGTACCCCTTAAAAAAGGGGTTGGCAGATGAGCACAGCATCTCCTCACTTACACACTGAAGTAGGGATCTGCTGAGGTAAGGACATATGCTTTTTTAAACATCTGAATGCACCCTGCCAAAGATGAGCATGACAATCAAACCTTTCCTGAACGTTTTCCTGAAGACTACTGTACTCCTAATGGGAACTGTAGGTTCTTGTCTCTGCACTCCTTTTGATGGGCTTGTGCACACAGCCCAAGCCCCCCAAAAAGTAGCAAATCCCAAATCAGTTTTCTTTCCTGTGAAGTTTGGATGTTGTATTACTCTTGTTCTCCATATATCCATCACTTTTAGTTTATCCACATTAATTTTTGTCACACATTATTTTAATTTTTTGGCTTCATAAACTCTTTACAATATTTTGAGAGTCTAGGACATCCCCACAAATAACACTGCAGAATGGGAAACTCCCCGAGCAGACTTTATGATCAAGAAAGTTGGGACAGAAAAAAAACCAAAAACAGAACTTAGGGCTTTTTTCTTCACTCTCTATAGCAATTAGCATGATTTAGGTCCAGACAGGATAGCTGTTACCATAAGCCAGAAAATGGTAAACTGCTCTTTACTGTGGCAAAAAAAGATGAAATATAGCCAGCCACCTGTCCTGAAAAAGAAAATTGATTTTCTGTGCTGAAGAAAACAGGTAGCCAAACTATGCAAACTGCCTGATGATCGTCAAAAAGTGTAGAGATTCTGTGTCTGGAACGGACTGTGAGCAGCAAGAGCTGCAAATACAAATCATAAAAGATCAAGATCTAAAAGGACACATTACCAACATGATATTCCCTGCCTAGTCCTATAACTAAGGATGTTCAATATTGCAGGAAACCTGAGTGCAAAAGTGAGAGGTGATAACCTCATGACTCTACAGCAGCATTAGGGAACACCTCACCAACATACAGAGGACCCAAGAGCACTGGAGGGTGCTCTGGGGGACCCCATGACTCCACACCACGTCTGCACACAGTCCAGCTTGAAAAACTGTGCTGACACACCTGCGTTATTTCATTGACTTCACTGTCAGCCCTGCAGAAAAGATGTGTGAAGCAACCATGTCACTAACCTGCCCAGATTTTCTCCTGGACCAAATCATCTCTCTGATGGGATATCAAAATCATGTGACACTTATAACTGCACAAAGACTACAGAATCACAAAGAGGCAAAGTATCTCACCTAAGGTACAGCAGAAATCTAAAAGAAATCAGAGTTGAATTCAGCTCTTCCAAGGGTCAAACTTCTTTGGTCTATACGACAGTATGTACAATTTAATGGAGGAAACAAACCAGAAATTCTATCGGTACAATCCTAGCCATTTTTCTGAACTCTATACAGAGAAATATTTTATGTGCTACCAAGCATGAGACCTGGATTTTCACAGAAATAAATACTGACAGAAATTTCCGCTGAAACATCAACTAATAAAATCCATTAGAAACACAGTCATAAAAAAAAATTCAATAGAGTAGAAAACTGTTTCTGGATCTCTGCCTGCCAGAAAACAGAGGCAGAAGTCCTTGCATTAATGAATCATTTTCTACGAAATATACTTGACAGACCCAAACCAAGTTTGAAAGTTTGGATTTAACTGAAATATACTTAAATCCACAATGACAATCTTTATAAGAATGTGATGACAACGGCACTTTCTTCACAGTTTGTTTGAAAGTTTGGAAATTACTAACCCCTTCACAGTTAAACTGAACCCAGTGTCCCTTCACAGCATGTATCTTGTTTTACTTCCTTTCTAGCCAAAGATTATACTATCCAGGAGATAGCTTATTGACAGAAAAGAATAAAAATATGTATGCTTAAGTTGTGTATGACTGTAATTACTCTAACAGTTTCAGCCTTCACTCTATCACACTTAAAGAGTATCAATTTACAGTGTTATCATCATACACATATGTTGAGCGCATTCTTAAAATATATTCGTTAAGAATACATTGCTTGCAAGGCTTGTAATAGACTGGCTATGTTAAGTCTGTCTTCTTCCTGTTTTCTGTGCATCAAGTCAGATAATCTGTTAAATAGTAGTAAAAATTGTTGGGGGAAAAGTATGAAAAACCTAAACCTTTGCATAACTCTCTCAGAGCAAATTTTTTTACAGTTGTTTTACAGGGCAGAACAACCAACATTGTCTCCCTAGACTTATTCACAGTGTTTGACACTGTCCTGCATGACATTCTTGCCCCAAAATTGAAGAGACATGGATTTGATGGATGAACCGTTTGGTAGACAATGAACTGTCTGGATGGCAAAGGGTTGTGGTGTGTCTCATTGTACAAGTGGAGACCAGTGACCAGTGGTGTTCCTCAGGGGTTGGTACTGAGGCTGATACTGTTCAGCACCTTTATTGGCGACATGGACAGTAAGATTGAGTTTACCCTGGAGTTTACAACACCAGGCTGGGTGGTGTCTTAGACACAGGGAGGGAAGGGATGCCATCCAGAGAAACCTTGACAGGCTGGGAAGATGGGCAAGTGCAAACCTCATAAGGATCAACAAAGCCAAGTGCAAGTTCCTACACCCAAGTCACGGCAATCCCGGTCACACCAACAGGCTGGGCAGAGAAGTGGTTGAGAACAGCCCTGTGGAGAAGGAATAGGGGGTGATGGTAGATGAAAAACTCAACAGGATCCAGTTGTGTGCACTCACAGCCCAGAAAACCAATGGAATCCTGGGTTGCATCAAAAGGAGCTTAGCCCCCCAACTCTGCTGTTATGAGACCCTGCCTGTAGTAGGAAAAGGGGTAATGGATTCAAACTGAAAGAGTGATAATTTAGGTTTAGGAAGGATAAATTAGGATATTAGGAAGAAATTCTTTACTGTGAGGGAGGCGAGACATTTGAACAGGTTGCCCAAGAAGTTTGTGGATGCCTCAACCCTGGCAGTGTTCAAAGCCAGGTTGGATAAGGCCTTGAGCATCTTGGTCCAGTGAGACCCCCAGCAGGGGCACTGGGAATAGATGACCTTTAAGGTCCGCTCCAACACTTAGTATTCTATGATTCTAAGTGCAGAAACTGTTCATTCAAATATTTTTGTTACTAAGTGATAAAAGACAGGAAGAGGATAAGGATCCTGCTGTTGCTTAAAAAGAAATTTTCTCCAAACACAGGCTGACTAACCTTAAGCAGGAAGGAGGCTCAGACTGACGGTTTGAACTATATTTGTGAAGAATGTACTTCATGTCTTGCTTATCCATGGCCATTTTGCCTACAAGACCACAAGTGAAAAGCAACCTCACATGACATCAACAGACTAATCAAGTGATTCATAAAACAGTAAAGTGACACTATAATTCACCCAAAGGAATGGTCCCACAGCACGATCAGGATCTTAATTAAATTCCTTATTTCAGTGCCAGGGATGTGTTGCCTGAAGAACAACAAACTCTCCCAGAACAGAGACACTGGACCCTTTTTCACTGAGGATAAGTAGCTAAACTAACACAGCAACATAAATTGCCTTTAATTATGATTACATTTTTATTGCACCTACAAGCATTCTAGGCAAGTGAACTTTCAATAATTTTCTTTGCAAAGCTAGGGCCTTCTTTTACAATATTATCATATCACTGTCTTTTATTAGGGCCTGTTTACTTTTGCAGGACTTGTCAAGAACAGTACAAAATTTGGTTCCTAACTAATGAGCCCATTATTAAAGGCTATGCTAAAATACCAGAAACAATTATAAAGTTGCAGTGGCAGTTAAGCATGGGAAGGAAATCAGCTGTCACTTAAATGACTCGGGTTTAAACCAGCTAGTTGCACAGAACTGAAAATCACCAGTAACTTACGTGTACTTGAATTGTAGTATACACTGTGTAACTCTGTTTTCCTAAATCAAAGTTATTAGCAGTAACAGAAAAGAAATCAATATATTCAATTCAGCACACATCCTGCAGCATCTACTTCTTTCATTTGTGTAGCCCTACAAAGATACACTACTTCTTTTTGTTCCCTTAAGCACTCTCCTGGATCGAGAGTGTATCTCAGACTTCATGCAGATTGACTTCTTTTAATCATTCTTTCTTTTCAGAATATTATTTTCAAATACACACTATTGTCCAAGTCTTCAACAGAATTAAAGCCAAATTACTGCAATGTGTAAGTCCTTAAAATTGCCTTGCTGGGTTAAACTGGAGCTGTGTAATAATTGTTGTCCCCCATTTTCATCGTGGGGTTGATTTAAGACAGCACTGAATTCCTTTGCACTGTCTGGAATGGCAGCATCCACCCAAAGCAGATTTTTTCAACGCACATGCAAAGACGTTCACACAACTGTTTAAAGTCATACACATTTTCCAGTGCCGATTTTGGCTGTTTATATTGCCTAGTTTTAACTTCCTACATACATACTTGTGTATATACACCAATCTTTAATCTACTTATATCCACAGAATCTCAGTTGTATTTGTGATTCTAATTACACGTTCATCCTGTCAAATTACACATCAGAAAATTAAATTTCTTTACCATAAAAACACTTTCACAAGTTAAACAAACGTTGTGTTCAAGAATATACTGCCAGAGATGCATTCTATGATACTGGGGAGGAGGCCAAGGATGTGGGCAGAAAGCCATGAAAGAAGGTGCCACTCCTCCCTATGCCTCCTCTTCTTTCCCTCTCCCTTGACTAAGTTGAGAAGAGCTGCTTCCTAAAATGAAACTGGTGAAGAGGGGGAAGGTGAGCAATGCAGACCTGAGACATCACAGCTTCTAGGAAAGCAGTCAGCAACAGCAGGAAGTCTAAAGCAATTTTTAAAAGAAGTTCTGGTGGAATTCCATGGTGTAAAGCTGGTGAGGAGATTTTCTTTCTGGTTGCAGGAAGAACTAGCAGTGTTTAGCACTTCTCATTTTAAGATCCTATTTTGAGCCACTTAACTTTTCACAAGCTCACTGTTTGGGCTGAAATACTCTATCCAAGCAGCTGTCTTGTAATTAAGCACACACACACATACTCCCCCCTGTCTTTAACTGTTTGGGCATTTCCAAGACTTGTATTTCTGGAGAGTATCTTTTTCTGTTTGCATTATAAAAAAATCTCTCAAGAAAGAGGAATCTCTGGAAGTGTTTCTGTTCTATAGGGCACAGCAGCAAAATAATTATCTGTACTATAGGAATATCTAGAGCCTTCAACTGCAAATGAAGATCCACTGGCCTAAGTATGTACAAATTACAAAATGACTAGAAAAGATATAAGAGCATAACATGCAGATCTCTACTGAGTTCAATATTGTCAGTCAAGCACAGAATTTAACATATGTGTTTATTTTCTGACTACAGAATAAATTATTCACAAGGATTATTCATAAGTTATCTGATACTGTTATTTGATAAGATACTTGGGGCTTGTTAGTCCAGACATGCACAGGAAAAAAACCAAAACACTGGAAGTTTACTTGTCTATAGTAAAGCCATCTATAAGAAACCAAGAGATTAAAAGTGACTCAAAGCTGAGGTAGTTAGAACTTCATGATCTCTCTAAAACAATTAAAGAAACATTCTAAAACATTTTAAGTAAGTAGAAAACCATTAATTTATGATCAGCAAACATATGCAAGACTTACTGAATGAAAATACTAAAAATAGTGCCAGTACAAGGTTAGAAATAGCTCTTTACTGGCTAAATTCATGATTATCCATTTCTTTTAAAAGAATTTGCCAGAGATATTTCAATGTACATTAGAACCCATTAGACTTAACACTTACTACAGCATTGCCCACAAAAGAGTAATCTTAACAACATAGACAGCTGTTTCCTGTCCTACATCTTAAACCCTCAACTACATTCTATATTTGGAACTGATCTGGTATTGCTTTCATTGTTCAACTGAAGACAGTCTTTGAATGCTAAGCATTATTGGTATCACCTTCAGCCCAGGAGTTCTAGTTGGGCTTTTAGAAGTGCTTATCAATTACATGAGTTTTCTACGAAGTACACACAGTTCTGCTGCTAGAAAAACAAACTTGCTTTCAATTACTTTCCTAAAGCAAAGAAAGAAGTAATACTTCAGATTTCATCTGGTTTAATCTGCAGTAGATACAAACTCATGTCCTGAAGAAGATTCATATATTGTCAAGGGAGAAGAAAATAGGTATGTATCCAACATCAATCTGCTTTTAAGTCTAGCTAGCAATCGAAAAAAAAAAGAAGCATAAGAAAAGGAAATTCCAGGATAGGTTTGGAGTTTTATTTTACACACCTCACTTCTAGAGTTTCCACAGTCTCCCAAAGATACTGCAGTGGTTGACCTTGGCTGGATGCCATGTGACCACTAAGCTGCTTTACAACTTCCTTTCCCAGATGGACAGGGGAGACAAAAAAAGATGAAGAACAACTCATAGGTTTAGATTTAAAGAAAAAGCAAAAGTTTTCATGAGCACAAGCAAAGAGAAAAAAAAAAAAATTTGTCTACTCCCCTAGCAAGTAATGTTCAGCCACTTCCCAGGAAGCAGGACTTCAGCATACACAGTAGTTGCTCCAGAAGACAAACATTGCAAATAATAAATGCTGCCCCTTCCTCCTCCTTTCCTTAGCTTTTATATCTGAGCAGATGTCATATGGCATTGAATATCCCTTTGGCTAATTTGGATCAGCTGGCCTGGTTGTGTCCCCTTCCAGGATCTTGCCCACCCCCAGCCCCTTGATGTGGGGAATGCTGAGAGACAGTGCTGATGCTGTGCCAGCACTGTTCAGCAGTACCCAAAGCACACAAAGGTGTGTTATCAACACCTTTCCAGTTACCAATGTCTCCCATGAGATATCCAGAGATGGGGAAAATAAAAAAATGCACACACGCACACACACAAAACCCCACAACAAAAAAACCTCCAACCTAAACCAAATCCAAAAACCCCCAAAAAATAAACCCCAAACCAAGCATCACCACTCCATCGTATCCTGCAAAGAACCCAGTCTGTGGTACAGATGGTGCTGACTTCATGTTTCCAACGAGTCATCACACCAGGTATGTATGTGCTCCAGATATGGGCTCCACCTGAGTTGTAATAGAAAATTCTATGCCATAGAAAATTCTATTGTATCAGCTACCAAGTCTAAGAATAGATTAATTAATTTTGGTTTTTTTAGTTGGGCTCAATTCTGTTCCTCCCAGGTATTTCTATGAAATTTGAAGGAAAAAAAGTGACACACGATGAATCTGAATGTAGAGATTTACAAAATAAGCATATTAAACTAGTTCTCCTAGAAGAACTAGATGCCTGAAGTCCCCTCCTAGTTAATAGGATAAAGCAGGTGCTTTGCAGAGTGATTAATTCTATCACAAGTCAAGCCTCTAAGGCAGACAGCATGACTCATGTTTGGGGATAGGAAGAACCATCTCTATTACCTGTAGTGGGTGCCTAGGCAACTATTTTAAACTCAGTGACTACCTTTTCAGGTAGCTAAAATTAGGTAGATGAATTGCATCTGAGATGCATAATAAATATACCAACAAACAAGCTCATCAGGGAAACGCTATATAATCAAAAGGTTATTCAAAACTTCTGGAAAGATGGGTATAATTATCCAGGACTTAGAAATTGTCCCTGACACGAAAACATCCAAGCCCAAGCTTGCCTGTATCTTTCTTTTCTTTTTTTTCTCACACATAGGATTAGGTATCATCTAAGATTTTTTCGTACAATATATTCAGCAGAAATATATGCACATGCAGATTCAGTACAAAAATAATTATGCTAAGTATGCAGCATTTATGAAAGATTTAATTGTTGGATTTTTTTTTTTTTTCCTTTGGAAGAGGAGATGATAAAATACTCCTCCAGTGCAGGGGAGGAGGATTTATTTCAAACTAGAATTCCTTACAAAAATTATATTATTTTTGCCCAATTTTAGTTATGTCTGTATATTGAAATATAAGAACTCAATCATGTGATTGCTGAATGACAGTACAAACAAATCTATTTTCTATAGTACAACTATTTTTAAAAACATTACTTTGCTTTTAGCTAAGAAGTTGAATATAAATAAGTATGCAGTTAAGAAGGTGAATATTAATAAAGAAGCAAGTATAAAATGAGCAATGATCATACAAAATTAATTATTCATATCAGAAGGGACCTCAGCAGGCTTTCTGATCCAACATCTTGATTCAGGCAGATCAAGAAAATCT
This sequence comes from Certhia americana, assembly GCA_018697195.1. Taxonomy (NCBI): domain Eukaryota; kingdom Metazoa; phylum Chordata; class Aves; order Passeriformes; family Certhiidae; genus Certhia; species Certhia americana. Next base: position 80,462,716 of record CM031858.1, on the reverse strand, counting down.
GCTTTAGCCAGGTGATCAACATTCAAGACCATGTTGCTTAGGCTTAGTCCAATTGCCTCTTGAAACAGCTAGGAATGAAGATCCTACAGCTTCTCCAGGCAATCTCTTCAACTGCTTAATTACACTTATGGTGAACTTTTCCTTCCCTTTAAATCAAGCCAAAATATCTCCTCTCAATTAATGAGTCAATATCCAGCCATACATCTCAGCAAAAGAGCCTGCCTCAGTCTTCTCCAAAACTTCCTCACAGATACAAGAAGATAGCTGCTAGGTTCCCCCTAAGTCATCTCTTTCCCAGGCTTAACATGTCCCATTTCCGAGCCTCTTCTCACAGAGCAGGTACTCCTGCCACTGGGCTGGTCAGTGCATGGCACAGGTCTAGGCACAGTCTAACAAATGCTGAGTAAAAGCGAATAAACTTCTCCCTGGGGCTCCCGGCTGTGCTGCTATTAACGAAGCCCAGGATGCAGTTGGTTTCCAAGGCATCCTGCCAGCTCACACTCAGGTTGCTGGCTACAACAGCCTACAGGTCTGTTCCAGCAGAGCTGCTTGCCAGTGACTGCCCAGGATGTACCAATGGCCGGGGTTTGTCCATCCAAGGCTCAAGACTAGGTTCTACGCCTCATTTCACAAGGTCTCTGCCAGCTCTCTCATCAAGCCTGTGTGGGCTCATCTGAATGGCAGACAGGCCTCTGCTTTGAGTGCATCTCACCATTTGTTGTGATCCAGACTTGTCAACAATGCCTTGCATCTCTGCATCCATGTCACTGATGAGGAACTAAAAAAAGGCAAGATACACCTCTGGTCTGATGTTCCACACAGTTTTTCATCCATCTGGTAAGACCACTTATCTGGGATGTAATGTCCCAAGCTGGATGAAACAACGCTCTGTCAACCTGTGCCAAAGCCTTTCTTAAGTCCTTCACTGAAAGTTTTTGGGCAAACTGTAGCGATATTACACAGGATAGAAGGTTCTTTCACGAGTAACTAGTTACATGAGGACAAACAAAAGCAGAGTAAGCTCTTCCAACAGATACGACAGACAAATTCCAGGAAATAGCAGAGTAGCAAGCTAGGGTGTTTAACATATTCATAGTGGTGATTCTTTTTTTTGGATTACAGGTGGTAATGAAAATTGCTAATGATATGAAATTGAAATATTACAGATAATGGTCAATTAGGGAGAACAACAGAGGCCCTTGCAAGACTAAATAACTGGGCAATAAACAGCAGCCTGCACCTTGAATAGCGTAAGTAGGTCTGGTTCTCGTTTGTTAAAAGGATTCATCAGAACTGAAAAGCCAGAGAAGGGCAACAGAGACAATCAGAGGCAAGGAATGGCCCCCATGTCAAGAATAAGGATGGATGCCAGAACTCTTTGGTTAAAAACAGAGTTGAGAGGGTGAATGAGAAAACTCTGAAAGCCTGGGTAGCACATGAAGGGTGGATTAGGATCAAAAAGGGACAGCAGATGAAGTGAGTTGTAAGTTCCACACAGACAAAAGGTATAGGCTCTTTGTACATCACTGAGCTGTCAAAGTCCTTGTGAAATGCTCCTGAAATTTGGCTTCTGGTGAAAAAAATGTACCAAGACTACTAAATAAACACACCGAACTGCACTTTTTCTGGAAAGTGCCTGAGGCTGTCATTGCACTAAAAAGATAGGTAGCACACATTGCCATGTTCAGGCCTTTTTTTCTGATCATTTATATCGGCAATCTTTGGGGCAGGACAGTCAGATCCATTCTTATCACAATACTCAATTAAAGAGTAACTACATTAAAGGTAATCAATAACAGGTGTCTACTGCTGCTTGAGAGGCCTTTGGATAATCCTGCCTGGAGTCCAGGTGGCACTCAGGAGTTGTCTCTTGTAGGTCCTGTATCGTATCTGCTATACTGGAAGAGCAAAAACTTGGGCTGTCTCAAATGGCATTAAGCATCTATGTTGAGGTAACTGAATTGAGCACTCCATTCCAAGAACATAGTGAAACGAGAAAAACACCACATAAAGAGTTTAATGCAGGGAAAATTTATGTATTTTTCATGGAAAGCCATTATTTTTTCAGCGCACACATGAATTGGGGAAACCAGAGCTTGCTACGGAAACAAGACATTTGTTTTTACTCCATGCTGTGGAGCTATGGAACAGGTTTAATGCATAACCAAAGCAGCACTGCAACCTCTCAGCACTTGCAAGTCACATGAAATTTAAGCATTGAATTGTTAAAAGCTGCAAAGGCTCAAAATAAAACCTTATTAACCAACAGTGACAAAAAAAAAGCCACATGAGCTCATGATACAGAAGTCAAATTGAGCAATATGGATACGGTAAAATAGAAAAAGTAACCTTGATACTGGTAAACAAGTTAATTTAACCTCAGGACTGTGCCAGTGATAAATTAGTCCATTTTAACCAAGAAGACAAAACAATTTCTATGAAATAAAATTCAGTCTTCTATCCCTCCTTTTTTAAAAGGGCCTGACAGGGAATTTGAATATAGTTTTGGAAAGATCCCACACAGTGATACAGTCTACTAGATTATTGATTTGGAATTACTTTTTATAGAAAATAAACAGAATAACAATCTCTGTAAATTCAAGAATACTTAGAAAAATACTATTTCCTTTGGTTCCAAAGTAATTTTACTGAACCTCTTCAACTTAAAAATATCCACTTTTAAAGATCAAAAGATCTACCATTTTGTTAAAACAAATTATTTTTCTCTTTCCTATTCAGGCATGCAATAATAGCCAGCATATAAGATCCAAGACCTAACAACAAATGCTGTTTGTTGCAAGTACACCAAAAGGAAGAAAAAAATCTTCCCAAACACTCCATGACCCAAGAATCACAGAAGTGGCCAGCAAATTACTCAGAATTACTGGCAGGTACCAGTGGAATGTGGCCAGAGCACTCAGTGAATGAAGCAAAGCTGCCTCCTTCAGATGGGCTGGTGTTCAGGAGTGACAAGGCAAAGCGCCATCAGTCTGTCACATTAGACAAGCTCTCTGATTGCAACAATCACACATTATTAAGCTCTATTTGAGCTGGTGGATGTGAACTGAACTCTTTCTGTATACAAAAAATCCTTGACACAACTTTGCATTCCATGTTTTGTTTCTGTGATCAGGTATAACTGCTTTTGAGTCATATATTGCAGGATGATGTATATAACTTTTAAAAAATCAAAATTAGGATAACATTTTAAATTAGGAGTGGTTACTTAGAGACTAAGGTCCAAATCAAGAAATCTGCAGGAAAACGAATGTAAGTAATACTCATAAAACTTAAAATTCTACTTTTACATTGCACATTTAGGACGTTACACGTACAGAGCGTAGAAATAACAAACTGATTACACCATGTTATTGGCTGTATTGGAGAATACAGATTTAAATTGGTAATTGTAATGCCAAATGCTTCCTCAGAAGTGAGGTTTTGCTTGACTATTTGCATGAAGAATTTTTTTACTAAAAATAATAATTCTCTGGGCAGAGAAGCAATGAGGCCCACATAAATTATGTAACAGATGGTAGAAAAACAGACTCTTTGTTTCTCTTTAAAACTCCAGGTGTCTTACAAAGCTTCTGGCTATCTGAGGTAGCCCACATCCAGTACAAAGGAAGGCACAGTATTCACTGGGCATGAAAACTGTGCTGTCTACTGTCAGTGAACCTGTGGCCTCTTGAACAAGATTGTAAGAGAGGTGCATCAGGATCAACAGTGGTGCACAATCTGCTTCCTGCTCTGTACTGTCTTATACATGCATTCATCAATATCTGCCAACTGATAAACAATGGTCAGCTAGATCTTAACTGTTGGACTGAAAATTAAATACAATTTCATTATCGGCACTTCAAATTATTCTGTTTACAATGGAACTCTCCTCTTGCCCACAGCAGATATCTCAGTGTAAATAAATAATTTATCAAAGTGATGCTACAATGATTTTCACAGCTATGGAATTTGTATTGCATGAATTACCTCTTCTGGAAATAAAATTTTCTCTATGAAGAATTTAAAGTATGAAATCAAGTACATCAAAAGACACGTACCAAAGACAATGTACAACAAAGATGAGTAGATGCACTGAAGTTTTATCATAAATCTAGGCTTTACAAATGCCTGTGTACACGTTTTGTAATGCATTTACAAATTTGCAGTATTACTATTTTTCTTAACTGAACACAATTTGCAATGCAACACCACAGCATTCTGCTTCAAAACACTTGCCTTTTTTTATTGTGACTTGGTTAAGAAAAAGTTAAAACAAACACAGGTATTTTACCATGCTTAGTGTTTGCTTATTGGTATTAACAGGGTTTCTTTATCCTTTACAACCTCAAGTCTTGAGATCAGCTGGATAGACAGACTACCTTGAATCGAAAAGAGAATTTCAGCAAAGTCCATGCAAAAACTGCTATACTGTAAAAAGAATGAGTGATTTTTAAATGTCTTCTTTAACACTACCTTCAAAAGCAACACAAAAACAGCTATTTTAGAAAAACATAAATACCACAATACACTGCAAATTGTGCAAAAGCCCTCTGAAGAAATTCTTCCCCACATATCTGATTTTACTGTAAACTTATGATATATTTTAATTTAAATAGTGAATTCTGTTAATCTGTGAACTGACAAATTACCACACAAGTTCAGAAATCCTTCATATAATGTTCATATAATGTACAGTTTTTAAAATGCCTTTTTTCTGAAAATGTGCACCTGTAGGGAGCAGCAGTTTTTCCAGACCGTTTCCAGTTTTTCCGGATTTTGTTATGTGCAGAGTTAAAATTCCATCTAAACTTCATCAGAGTTAAAATACTATCTGAACTTCATCCGCATATTTCTGCACTAATTCTAAACTGTGGATTATATTTATAGCACATAACGATCACAAAAACATTGTTGTACATGGCCATAAGAGTAAAGCTTTCATCCATCATGAATAACAGCAACTGGATCTCATGGAAATCAGTTTTAATAGAACTCAAGAAAAACAACACATAGCTCAATTGAAAACAACTAACTAATATGTACTGACAAAGATCAGGAGAATATTAATGAAGTCTAGGATTCCAACACTTATAATCTCAATTCCTCAAAATATATAAAGATAAAAACATTACTGTACAGAAATCCATATCTTTCTGTATCTGAAATTGTTCTTCAAGAATTTAAAGGAAGTGCTTACTGAGTAAAGTTTTGGTGAAAATCAGTCAGGCCAGAGATTGCAGCACTGTAAAAGTGTCCTGTAAAAAACCTGGGAAGTTTGTCATGTCCAGTTGGAAACCATATGCCAAATAAACCATTTACTGGAGTAATGCAGCACTTATTACTGCTGTGAGCTGACTTGTGTTTAGTGTGGTCAACAGACTGTCACAAGACAAGAGAGAAGTAATGAAATTACTAGTGACAGCAGCCAGTCTTTTTGAATATTGCTAACAAGACCAGGCAGAGAGCAGGACTGATTAAGTCAATAAACGAGGCAAGATTTCCACCAGAGCTGACACAAAGAGGCACGGAAAAGTACTTCCCTGCTGAGGACAGAGCTGTTGAGAAGCAGGATGCTGTTGAGAAATGCAGCATCTGAAATCAATTCATAGACTGTTCGCCAGAGATTGAAAGATAAATCAGAGAAGGAATAAAGCTATAGAAGATGACCATGTCACATTGGCTCATATCCTTTCACTGCAAAGGATCCTCTGAAGAATGGGGATTTGTCTCTGTGCCTCCAACAGTGAATAAGATACACTTTCACAAAAGCTTTGAGACCTATTTCAATTCCAAAATGTTCAATATGCTAAATATTTTCTCAGGGAAACGCTGAGCTGTGATATGTTGGGTAGACAGACACCATTTCCATTCAGTATGCAGTGAGAACCCCATTTACATTTACTAAAAGCATGCTAGTTTTCATGTATTCATCTTCAAGGAATATTTAATCTCTAAGTATCTTCTCAATGGAAATAATTAACAACTGCAAAGTCTAGTGCTTTGATTTAACCTTTTTGAAACATTTCGCAGTTGCACACAGTTGCAAGGCAGATCTGGTGAAATGCAGTGTACAGCAATACTATTTCAGCTGGCTACGTGGAATCACTTTTCTAGCTTGCTTAGTGCAATGCTAGTATGTCCCTTTCCTCTAACACTAAGAATGATAAAAAGAAATAATTTTCTTTCTCCACCTTATTTCACTCCCTCGGGATATAGATGAGTCATGTAATTTGCACAAAAATCCATTTTCCAAGGTACCTAGCACAAACCTTACAAGGAAAGAAGCTTGGCTGGGAAAGAAATATTTTCTGCTTTTTGGGGTTTTAAATTACCACAAAATTATACTTCTGTCCTATAGATGGAATGGAATTAAATTCACTAATTATTTTAATCCTTACAAGAAATAATTTCCTGATTTCAGAAAGGTTTCTCTATTATTACTTCATTGTGTTTATAGAACTTGTTTGGGTTTGTTAGCTTCTTTGTTTTATTTCCCCTGCCTCCTTTTCTGTGTATAAATGCAATCTTTTCTGCTTTTGATCTTTAATTGACAATTCCTTATTCCATGGCTATCCCATATTCTTCTGCTACAAACCTGTGTTTGTGAACTGCAGCCATATTTTTACTTTTTCATTATTTAGCTGCATCAATATCAACAATTTGCTTCAGAGCAAATTACCACCTTGTTGGCTACAAGTCCCTAATCAGTTGCACAACGTGCTTTTACTATCTCTCTTGGCTGGTTCTCAGTTTGTGAATTGTGCATCACCCTCAAATCTGATAAATTTTCCTTCTCTCCTAAGATTATACAAACATTTTAAAGTTATCCTTAACATAAAGGGTTAATTTGATTTGTTTCAATTAGTCGTTTTTCAGATGCTTCACAGAGACAAGAAAGATCCTCAACAGCTTTCAAATAAAATTTTCTTTTAAGGTTTTCACCAGTGGGGATGACCAAGCCTATTTATATCTTCGTCACAACAAGCTGATCTACAATGTCCCAAGTCCCTGCAGTGTGGAGATTCAGGGCTGCCTTTTAGATCTGCTTCACAGCATCACTATAATGTCATTTGCTTTTCATTTCAACAAGATTGCTTAAACATAGACCTGCCTATCATATCTTCTTCTTTTTTTTTTTTTTCCCCAGATGTGGTGTTTACCTCTGTAATCCTCCTACATTTATTTCAGAATAGTTCTGAAGTACTGAGAACATCCTTTGCTTTTCTAAATGCCTCGTTACTTCATTATGCCTCTTTAATTCATAGATTTTGTTTACCTTATTCAAAGGCCCACATGCATTTGTCTCTCCTATAAACCTTTCCACAGAATTCTCTTCAACATTTTAACTTTAGCAATTAATACCTCTCCCTTCCCTTTTGCACCTTCTTCTACTTTGGTTCTCTTTATGCATAAGCTTATCTAACATCTGTAATATCATCTTACATCTTTAAGCAAAGTCACATCCAATGACAAGATGCGAAGTGACTTCTGAAAAAAGAGAAGCATTAATACAATTTGCACTTATCCCAAGAAATAAATTTCAGCCTGATTAAAATTCGTTCAGAGCCTGTTTAATTTTTCTTCTGTGAAACTCAAAGGAAGAACCATGCCGTTCATTTAATTCAGAATGGCATAAGAAAGGTGAAAAATAATTTCTGGTTTGACTTTAGTATTCTTTTTCCAAAATATTTCACTGGTATTATATGTAGTAGTATGATGGTTCTTTGCCAGTGGGTGGCTTTAAAATTAGTTTGGCACTACTCTCTTATTTTCTGACTACAAGTGGGTAAGAGAATACACGATATCTGTGTCTTATGTAACTATAGACACTTTTTATAGGCTAACAACTATATTACCCTCAGCATAAATTTTATCCATGAGCTGTGGTTCAAGAAAAACAGACATGATGCCCTACTTATGTTAAAATCCACTTGAGCATTGCTTATTGGTGCAAGCATAAACAAATATTTCAGGAAGGCATTGCATTAAAAGACTAACTTCAAAATCAATCAGTGTTATGGATCTTAATATAACCAGTATTATCAAACCTATTTAAAGGGCAGTATCTCACATACAATGGATAGCAATGAATCCTTCCAGAGGCGTATACAAGAGGGGAGAGGGAAAGAAAAAATAAATCTTTGGACATAATCTCAATTGAAGTAGAGTATGTCAGAGATTTTGCCTTCATTTTCTACTTTGTGTAACTCCAAGTCTCTTTACTGCCCTTGTCCAAACTCCAATGAACATTAAGTTTTGATTTCTGCATAATTTCCTATTTCTATGCAAATTCTCAAATAATCAGATACATAATTTGCTTCTCTGATGTACATGATGTTCTCTTTCCAGCAAACCCCTAAAATTTGCTTCACTAAGCTAATTTGAATAAATTTGTATTTCAGCTTTTTTCAAAACTGTCCATGAATTTATTCCATGAGATTAGAATCCTCTGCTCAGTGCATAACATCCTACACTGGTTCTGCTAGGGAAAAAAAATCTTATGATATTATATATAACAGTAAAAATGTGAGAACATGATGATGTTACACACAAAGTTGCTTTCTTAATAATGCTGAATTTAAGACTGACAAAGCAATTTGAACTGCAGTCTGTAGTACACAGACTCTTGCAGTTTAATTTTTTTACAAATTAAAATAATAAATCACTAATCACTGCTGAAAGCTAAACAAGCTTCTCTTCTGTTTCCCTTTTATATTTCCACTTACTCTATCTTTCCTTCTCCCAGCTTTAATTTCCCTGTTCTCTTGCTGCCTGATGCTGAAGGCACACTTTCTCACTCACAACAGAGCAGGTACCTATCAACCTCCATTTGCAAGGGTGGCTCAGAGCTTTGATTTAATGCAGTAATGATTGCAATGCTGTAACTCAAAGCACAGGGAGGCAGGCAGCTGACAAGCTGAAGTATGTTGACACCGAGAGAATTACTTGAGAGCTGGTTAAGCTTTTATGTCTACAAGGCCATGGTGAGAATCACCTCTAAACAACAGGAGGTTATGACACTTCAGGCAGATAAAGTAATAATTTTCTTTAGCAGCAGTGAAAACAGCACTTACACGAGGCAACGATTTTTTACTGTTCACATGCAGAATAAACTTTAGCACAGCTTTTCTGCAATAGCTCCAGGTAGATGTAAAAAATATATATAAAAGGAAGGATGTTTGAATCTACACTTTGAGACACAAGTGATGAAAAAGTATTCTTGAATACTCCTGCCCTAAGTTCAAAATAAGACACTGAAAACCCAGTGCCCAAAAAGAATACTTCTCAAGGGAAAACTGGTGGGGGACTAACACAACATATGGACACACAGGAACAGGCCACAGACAAAGCAAAAAAAAAAAACAAAACCGGAACTTAGAAAGATTGGTCATATGTACTGCATCACTGAGTAAATGAGGTAAATGACAAACCCACAATTATTCATGAATTAGCACAATTTGCAAATCAAAATTACACCTTAAAGTCTGGCTCAGAATTCTAACAAACAGAAAGCAAGTATCATCAGACTTTTAGCATATCTTAAGAATAATTTGCTTTATGCATATTCCTGCACTAGTGTGAGGAGAGACGTAGCTACAAATGCTGGACAAAATCATTCCTATCACAAGAGTAGCCAAAATGGGATCTTTAAACTGCCTCTCACTTGGATGCTACACAAACATGCAAGATGCAGCCAAATTCTCTCCCAAGAAATTTAGCAAGAACAGAAACTAGCATCAAAGAAAATTTCAAAAGCAAAATGAAAATTCCCCAGCAACCAGGTTTCCTTTACTGCAAAAGCAATTTTTAGGCTCTGTACCACTATGCCAGACGGTAACTGGACTAGATGGACAGTGTTACAAAAGGCATCTCATTCCCATAACATGAAAATGCCAGTGGATATACTGGAATATTACCTCCAGTTCATTTTTGAATGAAGTTTGAATTTTATTTCAGTTGAGAGGCTCAAAACAGGTGAAGAAACTAATATCTATGATGACATAAAGAAGAAAGCAGGATGTAGGATGTTCTAGGAGGATGGAAAAGGGAAAATACAACAATTATCTAAATAAAGTGATAAATGGAAGATTTTTCTATCATTATTTTTTTAACTCGGCGTAGGTGACTCATTAAGGACCCTAACTGAAATGGTTACTTTGCATCGATTTCTGACTGATAATAAAATAAAAGCAATACTCTGACAGATGACGCTGATTTAAAACTGTCAATCCTAATGAAGAAGCTGCAGATTTACAACAGCACTGTTGAAGGCAGAAGAATAGCATTTAAAGTACAAATTTTGAATTCACAAGCTCAGTCCTGAACCAGATGTGTGTTCAGAAGGGGACAGTCACATTCATTCATTTCAAAAGCGGGGGGAGAGAAAAAAAAAAGGAATATTAAGAGCAACATTCTGTCAATTTCATATTTTCTATTGGTTTAGATGTCATCATGTTATTTTGAAGCTTCCACAAAAAGAATACCTGTTGTAGGACACACATTTTAGCACAAAATAAAACTGTCTCTCAAAGGCAATTATTTTGAATGAGAACCATAATTTCAGCTTTTCATCTGGCATATTTTTACAGAATATAAAAACAGAAACAAATTGGGCAGATGCAGATTATTTTCCCCCCCTTTACACAGGATATTGTGGCACGAAACAGTGAACTACAGCATACTATTCCTCTGGCCTTGTCACCTAAACTGACATTTGCACTATGCATATGCAGTATTTATAAGATAAAAGAATCACACATGCACCATTAATTCGTAAAAGCATCACTTAAAAAAAAAGAGAAGTGGAAAAAGGAGGGAAATTGTTTCAAAGCAGTTTATGGTCCCAGCCTGATTACAATTTGGCAGTGATTCCCTCTCCAGTTCTACTTCAGTTATGCAGTAAATTTGCAGTATTTCAACCAACCACATCAGTCTGTCAAGAAACAGATGCACCTCTTTTCCATTACTTCCACAGAATTTGAGTAACTTTCAGAAAAAAATATTCTGAAAGTCGAGGTACCTACAATAAAAGACTGCTGGGGGAGAAAAAGAAAAACTCAACCACTCCTTTTTTCTCCTGTTTTGACCAGAGGGAGAATTTCTCAGCTGTATAAATGCTGGTACAGCAGGACTCTATTGGGAAGCCCAGCATGGCCACCATCCACAGTGTGCAACAGGTTTCACTTTATGTTCAGACTTCATTTATCTGTCTGCTCTTTTCTTATATTACTTTGTCTGCTTCTTCAACTACCAACCTCCATGGCAACATTCAACAATACCACAAGGGTGGCTTGCAAAGTGGGAGAGATTTTAGAATGACTTAGAGCAGAATGTTGGACCCTGTCTTCACATAATCAGATTTCATTCTGATCATGACCATAGCGACTATGCATAATATCATGAATAAATTAAAAGCCACAGGCTTATGCATTTTAAAAAAACTATACATTTACAGTATACTATTAAGCCTTTGTTTTCTCCTTCCAGGTTTTTCTTTTAACAGTATAAATTAGAAAGTAAAATTAGGTTTGCAGTTCTTTACAAATATGTACTCTAAATAATTAGTTTTCTAAAAATAAGATCTCCCATTAATATTACTTGAATTTATTGCCTGGCAAATGTATTTTTATTTTAAAATATACAAAAAATGCTTTAATTTAAATAAATGTACATTTAAGTTGTATGTGATTATAGATTTGTAAAAAGAAAATTAAACTTAGTACAGTTGATCAGCCCACTTCATTCACTATTTGAGGAAAAAAAAAACATTTTCCAAGATCATTAGCATCCAAAATTTGTCAAATACTGTGATAATGAACCACTTTCCAGGGAACGAAGGCTGACAGAATTGGTAAGATTCAGCCCAGAGAGGAGAAGGCTCAAGGAAAACCTTACTTCAGCCATACATTATTGAAAGGAGGCTTATAGTAAAGAGGGAGGTTGGCCTTTCAGCAAAGTATGTAGTGATTGAAAAAGGCAACAGTTTTAAAAGCAAAGAGGGCAGATTTAGATTAGATATTAGGAAGAAACTCTTTACTGTGGGGCCGGTGAGGCACTGGAACAAGTTGTCCTGAGAAGCTGTGGATACCCCTTCCCTCTATATATTCAAGGTGAAGTTGGATGAAGCTCTGAGCAAGGTGTTCCTTACCCTGGCAGGGGATTTGAACTGGATGATCTTTAAGGTCCTTTTCAACCCAAACCACCCTGTGATTCTGTGACAATGTGACACTGTTCCTTCTCCGAGCTTTTGCCTCTGCCATAGAAGAAATCCAAATTATGGACTTGCAGCTTTCCACAACCTGAACATACACCTCTCAGCGCACAACAATTTTTTGATTAAATTCATACCTCCAGGTAGCAGACAAGCACTCCAACCTGCTTTGCCCTCTATTGTAATTTTTTCTTAAAACTGAAAATTGAACAGCCCATGCTTTAGTTTCAGGAGCTGGCTCTCTCATTCCAGCTCCTGTGTTTTATCTGAGATGGGTAGGCAAAGAAGGCAGCTGTTTCAACTCGATTTGGCATATAAGAATTTCATCACTGTATAAATATAATGGTTGCTACTGATGGCTCTCTGCCACCTTTGATAATCTGCTCATTCCAATACTCCAGTGGAAGTACTTTATATGCCAAATAAGCTGAATTTGGAATGCAGTCTTTCAGGACTAGCTACATCTTAAACCAAATACAAAATGAATGCCACACCAAGCCTCATGGTCACTAAGCAGTACCAAGAAAGCCACAATAGAAAACCAGAGTTTCTAATTTGATGCATATCCAAGCTCCTGAATTACCAAGGGGAAAAAAAATAGGTAACAAAAGAAAAGGAAACACAAGGTGAAAATGTATTGCTTTCCAAAAGACAAAGGAGACAAAAGGAGGCAGTATATCTAGAGGGACTGCTTAGGATCTGAGGGTTTCTTATAATGCTCGTTCTTAAGCCTGGGGGCTTGTGAGGAAGCCTGCTTCAAGTATTTTAGATTATGGATTTATGAGTTCTATTTATGTGTTTTTTCAGGAAGCAGATTCTCTACAAGGTCTAGTGTTTCTCCCACAGATAGTCTCAAACACAGTCAGCCTACTGACATGGGATTCTTCAGGACAGGTCACCTTGCCACACCCCAAGAAACACATATGGATGGCAACAGCAGCACTTCAGACCTCATTCTCCCTGTGTCATAGAGAATGAAGTGGCAATGCTGAAGTAACTCTCAAGATATGAGACGACTACTAAAGGGTGGGAGACAAAAAGCATTGACAAAGGACTAAAGAACTCTCCACCAGCCCAGCACAGCACTTCACATTCTGCCACAAGTAGAAAGTTACCAGTTTAGCATGAGAACTTTTGGAGACACTGCTGATGAAAACGATAAGCAAACAAAATTTTTTAATAAGGAATCAATCTGTAGCAGCCAGACATACATGAAGTAAGTTGCTTCAAAGAACTCTCTGGATATTAAGAAAAATTATAGAAGATAAGAACACAAAAAGGAGTATGCAGTATCACCCACAAGAAATATCTGGCAGCAAGACCGGTTTTCCTTTTGAATTATATTATATGAGGGTGAAGAAAACACAGACACAGAAGAGGAACAGGAAGGAGTGTCAGCAGTAGTAGTTCACCAGCTAGCAAATCACAACAGAATTATGCTTAAAAATGTACTGTAGTATGTCTGTTCAGTTTATATGGGAAGACAGAGACGACACAGAGCTGAAATACGTGCAGAAGAACACAGAATTTTGCCAGACCTTTACAAGGCAATCAATTAAGAGAGAAGGATTTTTCCCTAATAGGAAAAGCATAAGTCTTTTTCATATCTGGAAACAAATGCTCTCAATAAATTAGACTGTTGAGTGCTTTAGATGCACATTATATGTATTTTTTCATATAAACATTAAATGAACTGCTAAAATTAGGATGTCAGTTGATCATGCTCAATATTATTTTCATTTCTTATGAGGAAGAAGGCTGTTACAAGTAGTTTTTCAGTGGTGCTCTTAAAAGTAAATTCAGTAATAAAGTTATTGATGACTTCCATGTAAAGGTAATAATAGTTTGAAAAAGTCTTACAGCAGACGAGAGTCTCTCTAAACACTTTTTTCCTATGAAAAATGTGTACACAGACACACCTGTAGTACAAGAATTACAGAAATCTGAACCTAACTCCAAAAATAGAATGAGAAGTCTCATTCTGTTTCTGTCTAAAACTCAAAATTTTGGCTCCACAAGAGCTTTCCCCAGTATAAGGAAAAGCTTTTCCCTAGGTTTGAGGCATACTGCAAATAGTCACTGTTCCAGATGCTTTTCTATACTTGCCACTCCTATATCAGAAGTCCTTTACTTTCTGCAGAATCACAGAATGAGCTGAGTTGAAAGGGGCCCACAGGGATCATTGAGTCCAACTCCCACAAGCCATCCTGATTGCTGATTTATATCACACTAATTCTTCCAATAGGTAAGAGTATGGGGGGGAAGCTGGGCTGACCATGGTGTTATGGACATTGTAATTCTAATATCCATATCATTCAGACTTCCATGATGATTTTGAAAACAATATTCAGCACAAGTGAACTGCATATTATATAGTACTTACTCAAGATAAGATGATTTTCATTCTGTTCTGGTTTTCACTATTTCCTTATAATTTATATATCAGCAAACTTAAGACCATTTTAACACAGGCTCTAAAAATAATACTTGGTATGGATACATATTAAAGCACTTCATTGCAAATTATTCCAAGCACACATTAATCACATGCAAAGGTTGTTGAAATATATTCTTTTTACGGTTACTACCCTTGTCCCAAAAGTGAATGATCAATAAAAGGAAGTCAAGACCTTGACTACAAAAAATCCACGTTGTAACACTAAATCAACAGTCATTCAATTCACTTTGCATGCATTCATTTATTCAAAATCTTGCTTGCATAACTTAATGACTTTACATTTTTGGTATCTTCCTCTACAGGAGAACAGCAGTTGATATTGCAGCAGCCCTGCCAAAGTACACACCAAGATTATGCACTAGACCGTGACTTAGAGGAATGGGAACACGATGAATGAAGATTTTTGAAGGCACAAGAAAGATGAATAAGAGCAAGACACAGAGTTTTGGAAAATGGGCCAGGAGTTGCCAGAAGTCCCTTGGTGAGGGATGTTCTGCCAGGCAATCTTGAGGAGCAAAGAAAACAAGCAGACAAGACAAAGGCAGCAACTTAGTGTTGTTTGTCTGAGCCAAATCTCAAAGCAAGAAAACTCACATTGCACCTGGTTTTTCTAAAGAGGCCCAGGGAGGGCTCTTTTCTTCTTATGAGTTTACCAACTTGCTGCAAGGAAGCTTTCCATATTCGGTGGGACCAAATCTTTATAGCTCTGCAGAAGGAAAAGCTTTTCCTATTTCAACTCCACTAACTCTGCTGAGGACCTACCCAGCTCCCCACAAAAAGCATTAATCATCAACAGAGGGAGAAGTTTGAAAGTTTTCCCAATAGAAGGGTAGGGCACTGTGTAACAACAACCAAAAAAATTTACAAGCCTGTCTAAGCTGATTATAGGATAAAGTTTAGATACCAAATTCTAATGTCTCCTGTTTACTGAAAGAGCACAACACTGATAATGATATTTCCATTTTTTAAATCTTAAATGTCAAGGAATTTAAGTTCTGCTTATCATGCACTACTTACAGAGCCTCCTTAACTACAGAAGTATCAGATACTGTGGCTTTTAAACTAAATGGTATCTGCCATTTTAGAAGTATTTCAGGTGCTATTTGGGAAGATAGCATTTCTATGGCAAATGAAGAAATAGCAATACTATTTAAAGTCAACTTAGTAAAAGCACTTTTCACTGCTAAATAGACTACCAATTTTGTTACTGCAGATGGAAGGACAAGTAGTCCAAACTCATATTCCTGTATTACAATAATGTCTAAAGTTTTACATTTAGAAATATTTTATAAGGCACTTTCAATTCTAATAAAAATAGCCAAATTTACAAGAAAAATAATTGCCCAAACATAACAAAAACTTACGAAATATCAGGATATTGATTGACTGCTCTTGAAAGCTTCCATGTGCTGCTTTTATAACTGACACTTTTTCCTCCACTCTCTAAAGCCAAATCTGTCTCCTCTACCTTGGAAAAGAAGGCAGTGGATGAAAAATCAAGCATCACTCCATCCTTGGTGAGTAACTCTTCAATGGCCTGGATTTCAAAACATACATTTGAGATGAATGTCTGACAGAAGTTTGTTGTTTGGAGCATGAAAATGTTGACAGGAAACTGAATTTGTCCAGCCTAGATCTATATTGTTTATTTCTTTTTAAATAGCAGGACATATATTAAAAAAATGCTTATCAGTAAGATGTAGATGAATTTTTTTGTTTGTTTGTATTTTTGTTACGCACAGAAGTCAGTGAAATGGTGCAATGTTCTAGACCTAGGACTTTGCTGTAAAAACCTGTATCATGCTTTCCATAATATGGTATTGCATGGGAGGCAAAAGCACAATACATGTTTTAGGCTGTGCTGCTGCTCTGAGGCAGCTGGCAATATTCTGTGTGAAATATTGCTGGGCAGTCAGTATAACTGGCAATTCCCTGGATGCAATTGCCTTTGTGAAGACTCACTGTCTACCCTTCTTTAACCCACGCACACCAAGGTTGACGGGTTCCAAGCATTCTGGTTTTATGCACCCAGAAGAAGGGAATTCTTGGCAGATCATACCTGTCTCTGGGGTTTGCTACTGGCAGAAATTAAATCAAGAGCAAACTTGGCTATAATTGGAATGAATCACAAGACTTCTCCTCCCTGGGTTTCCTTCTGACTACAGGCCATGACATCCTGAAGCTATGTTTACTGAACAGATGCTACTCACATCCTGATATTTCAAGTTGTAGGCAATGTGGGCAGTATTTTAATTTTTCTCTTTTTACAGGAAGTATTAACACCTCAAATGTGTAACATTGAGAGGTTTACACAAATAGCGTGGGGTTTGTAATTTTCTAAACATACCCAGCACACATCACCTTATGAGATATTAACACTTATGAAATGTCTCCCAAAGATCCAATTAGCTACCTTCATTTTAAATCACAGATTGAAATAGGGGAGAAGCATGGTTAGTTCCAGAAAGGTACTTTGTCTAAATTAAATACTGCCTCCAAGGAAAAACATAAATGCTTTGTAAATCTACAGTTCCACTATTTGGAAAAGAAAAACAAACTACAAAAAAAAAAAAAAAAAAAAAAAAAAAAAAAAAAAAACCCAGCACAGAACTAAACACTAAAAAGAAAACACAAAAAAATCCTGAACCAAACACAAATAACAAAATCAAACCCAAACACCTCCATCCTCCATAAACCACACTAACAATTAAAATAGTGCTGCTAAACAAGTTTTACTTTTTCCTGTTTTGTATGAGGCAAGACAATTAAAGTAGTTATTTCTGACTTCTGTTTAAAAAGCGATAAAAAAGGGCAAAAAATGAACTTCGAAACTTAATTTTATATGGCAGTATTATCCAACAAAACCTCATAGAAATTAAACATATACTGTAATTTTCAATTATAATTCTTTTGAAGCCGAGAGAAATGATGCTGCAAACTGTATCTTGTGAAGTAATTCGTACAGACAGTGTTCTTATATAATGGCCTATAAAACTCTTAACATTCTATTTTTTTATGTTTACCTTGAACGCAGGAAAGATATGTCTGAAAATACTTAAGTAAACTAATCGGAAACCAAGCTGTTTTGCTAAGACAGTCCCTCCCTAGAAATGTCTTTTCTATAACACAGACATGTTGTTAAAGTGATTTAAGTCACATTAGGACGAAAGCTCTTTCCCCCTTAAATCAAATGGGTCAGATTATGAAATTACCAGGAATAATCCAATAATTTATTTTCAATCAAGAATATCCCTATTACTTCAAACTGTACTTTTTAATGCCTATTAATGATGAAATACTGTCACAGTGGTTTATAAGCCACAAGCTTCTGCTTTTAATCAGACCTCTGACTTTCATGAAAACTGCCAATCCTGCACTACCACCTCATTTTCTTCCCAGTTTGGCTGCCAGCAGATGATGTAATTTTTTTATGGAAGACCCATAGTTTTACGATAAACAAATCTTTTGCTATATGTACACTGCACTATAAGCGTGATTCAGAGCCTACACGTGTATCAAAATTCTCCCATCACATATGTACTGGCAACACCAGGCTGCACTGCCCAGAGAAACCAATGGGCACTTCAGGGTCTGGCAACCACACAAGTTTAGCCTCTTTAATCATGAAGGCAAAAAGATAAAGTACTTCTCCTAAATATCCTCTTAAGGTGTTCAAGGAATCATCATCCTAATGTGCTTAACCTCCATGCAAAAATAAACACCTTCTATGCTCGGGATGAAACAATTTTTTGTATCAATATGCACATCAGCTGAGGCCTGGTATTTGTTTTTTGATAAATGTCTCATACTCTAATGACATTTATCTGGCAGCATCATTATCTACAGTAGCATCTTTATCAAGGAGAAATCATTATGTTGCTATAACTTTCTTTTTTTGCTGATAGTTTTTGTGATAGTCATCACAAAGAGTACATCCTGCTAATTTTATATCCTTGGAATTTAAGTGTTTATTAAGGGGTTGTTTTAATTTAGATGGAGAAGAATAAAGGACCACAACAGTAAAATGACATCAGAGCTTAGGTTATAGGATCCTCAAAGTAAAAATACTGAGAGAAAAGGTGTTTTGTTAGCCAAACCCAGACTTTTCTCATTTTATAAGACCACTTCAATAATAAGGACGCATTTAACTGAGGAAAGGGCTTCAAGTATCAGGAATACTTAATTACTTAATTACTTGATTTTCTCACAATCCAGCAAAAGCAAGGCAGCAAAGAGCAAGCACAGCTTGGGAACTCATTACTAAACCCACCCCAAAATTTAACTTCTGAGTAGCCTGTTCCCTTAGGCTCGTGCTTATTAATATCATCATGAGTACCTCCTTTTCAGTTTCATACCCACTAATGAAATTTGAATCCAGTTTGAACAGAGATTGAATTTTTCTACACTGATTTCTTTTTCTCTTCTTGGGAAACTGTTTCTTGACTTTGTTCCTGATATAAGCAGTCACACAAGAGCAAACATAAAAGCTATTTAAAACTCCAAGAAAGTAACACTGTCTTACAAGGGCAAAGTATAAATGGACATATTCACAACATCACCTAGAAAGACACACTGTCCAGGAAGTGTTCTCATTTGTTCTTGCAATGAGTTGCAGGACTTTGCAAGATTTCAGGTTAGTTAGCTATACCCTTAATTGAAACCCCTGAATATAGAAAGTGCTTTATCAACACAGCTTTGAGGGGAAAAAAAAAAAAAAAAAACAATCAAACTTTTTTTTTCTTCTTCTTAAAAACAAACCTCTCAAGAAAATCTCCAAGAATTGCCTACTTGACATCCATGGTGTTGCCAGGAACTGAAAAATTCCCAAATAAATAAGAAGAGAAAAAGTAGAAAAAATACATAATATCACAGTAAGTCCATGATTACTTCTATAAAAAAAAGTTTGTGTTATTCAATCATCTGCCATGAAAACAACAGATATTTTGTTCTTTTGCTGGTCTCAGAGCAAACACAGCCTAATTAATGCATTAAATGTGCTATTGTTTAAGGTAACAATAGACTTCATAATTCCATTTTTCCTTTTAAAATTACATAACAATAAGGTGTCATATCCACATATATGCAGATGACAAATTTGCTACAAACTGCAATTATTGGATTTCAACATTATGACACAATCTTATTGCATCTGCAATAAGACACCATTACAGTATATACTTAGAGGTAGGACTTTTAAAATTTACCTAAGGAAGTGTAACAGGCTCATTTATCATTGTACAGAGAAAAACTGAGCAACTGAAGAGTACATATTAATGATTAGACTTTGAATTGCATATCAAATTATCAATAACTGACTCTTTCTTTGGGGCTTGTTTTCAAGCCACATTAGCTTTTTACTTACTACATTTTTAAAATAGATAAAATTTATTACAGGAAAGAAAGATACAAAAATGCTGCAAAAAAAAAAAAAAAAAAAATTAGAAAAAGCTCCTGAAATAAATGAAGGGTAACTGCTGCCAGATTTCAAATAAGCATTTTTAGGATGTCTGGGCAGGGGAAGGGAAGAGCTTGGCAGGTAGACAAAGGCCATTTTTCCCTCTAGCTTTCAAATGAGCAATAAACTAAAAGCTATTCACTTCCATCTCTCACTTAACATAGCCACAGTCAAAGCAATGATTTCTTTGCTCAGATGAAGTGCCCTTTAAGCATGCCCTAGATTTGCAATGAATTCAGTGTGATTTTAGCTATACAACTTCCCCTGACTTAAATGGAAAATGCATGACAAAAAGACCCAGCAATTTTATATAGAACTCCTTGAGATGATCACTACACTCAAGTCAGGTTTTGGAAACCTAAGGACATCTCTTCTTTTCCAGTTCATACCACCAGCAAATTGTAACACATAGCTTTTTTATTTCAGTTCATGCATATAAAGAATCACAGTAATTGTACTTAACCTACAATAAATACATACATTTAGATGATTAAATAAGATGGAATACCTCTACATATTAGTCAAGCAGTTTGATCAATTTATTATGTAAAACTAGATCTGAAAAACTTTAAAAAACTTAATTCTATAGAAATATACAATAAAAATATGATATACATAACACAGCAGTGGTTTCTTGCACATATCCCAAGACAGACGCTTTCAAATCAATCTTGAACTGCTAACACCACATCGTTGAAATGCTTCTATATTGTTTTCTTTTTCTGTTTATGCTTTTCAGGAACTATGAATACTTCAGTGAAAATATGGAAACTTTAAATAAATAAATATAAAGGAAAAATAAATGGAATGTGTGTTGTTTGAAAAATAAGTTGAATGTTTGTCTTTTTTTTTTTTTTTTTTTTAATAAGACATGTAGGGAAATTATTTAAAATTAATAATACTATCCATTTGGACCTGTTCAGCTAAAGTTGAAGAAGATTTCAATGAGAAGCACTGGTGAAGTCAATCAAACTCCATGCATGAATGAGAATAGCATAATCAGTTTGCTAAAGTAGATCCTTTATTATAATTTTTTATACTTTTGCATGAGGTCAAACACTGACTACAAATATTTAATATTTTAAGAAATACATTAAATACTAATTTTTTTTAAAAGCTATTGCACTGGAAGACATTTGATAACAAGTCTTCGTTCACTGCTGAAGCATTAAGAAATCTTAAAATGTCCCCTAAGTTGCTTGTCTTTAACAAAGTTTCCCATCAGAAATGGAAATATTTTAAGACAGAGGGCAAAACCTTAACCAGAGATGAAGAATAATTTTTTGTAACTATTACATAAACTTATATGTCTGGTACTGTTTTGTCTAAGTTTCTTTAAGAGTTTGACTGAAAATAACTACAAGAGAAATCAGTGGGAAATGAAAAAAAAGAAGAAAAGATTACATACATCTGCAAATCAACACCTCAGTCTTGTTGTCAGGGCTGTCACTGCTACCTTTGAATCTCTGATGGTAGAAAATCCTAAGGGAAATGTACAGCTAATGCTTTAGAAGAAAACTATGAAAGCATCACTTTTATCTGTTAGAAGATGGAGCAACTTAATGAGAAATAATCCTTCTTTTTCATTGCTTTAGCTTTGTAGTTCGGATACCAAAATAGTAGGCTGGAAGAGACCTCAAGGATATATCTGGCCGGAAGAGACTTCAAGGATAAATCTGGCCCAACCTTTCCTGGCAAAAGCACAGTCTAGTCAAGATGGCTCAGCACCCTGTCCAGCTGGCTCTTATAAATGACTTTGGGGAATCCACCACTTCCCTAGGGAGATTATTCCAATGGGTAATTGTTTTCATTGTGAAAAAGTTTCCTCTTATGTTCAACTGGAATCTCCCCAGGAGAAACTTGGATGCATTACCCCTCATCTTTTCCACGTGATTCCTCATAAAAAATGGAGTTTCCATGTTCTTTTTAGCCAGCCTTTAAATACTGGAACATAGAGATAAGCCTTCTTTTCTCCAGACTGAACAAACCCAGTTCTCTCAGCCTTTCCTCACATGGCACACTTCCCAGTCCTTTGATCATATTTGTGGCCCTTCTGTGGATCCTCTCCAACTTGTCCACACATTTTTTTGTATAGCAGAAATCAAAACTGCACACAGTACACAGGTGTGGGTGCTGAGCAGATATACAGCTTGTTTCTGGAAATACTAGCAAGTGCAAAAATGCAGTAACTAAGAGACGAAAAAGATGTCTAAGGAAGGGGAAGATTGTGTATTCATCATGCAAGAGGTTTTTAAGCTTAAAAAAGCTGCAAATATATATCTGCAAATACACCCCATATTACAGCCATGTTTATGTGTGCATACATGTGTGTATGTACTTTGCATATGTACTTTGAAGCACTCATTACGTAGTAATCCATATCCTGGCATACACTTTCGTGACAGATTCATCGCAGCCCTTCACTGCAGGCTGCCTCTTCTTGTGCAATGGACAAACTCAAATAAGTTTATATTGATACGTACAAAGATCTTTGAATGTCACTGTTCCACAGAAAGATGGATGCTGTGAGAAAGGACTACTGTGAGAAAGGAGTCCTCCTCACTAAAAATCAGTGGGACACCTCATCTGGGCAACTACAGGTTAAGATGATAGTGGTCTGGAAAACTGCAGTATTGGTGTCCCAAATCTCACAGACATGTTGACAGGCAGCATTTTGCTCTTCAGAAGCTGTAGGACCACACTTGAATTCCTCAGTAAGAAAAGCAGGTCACTAGAAAAACAACTGTGAGGGAATGGTTATCAGAGGCTACATTGCTCCTTTAATCAACATGCTGGCAGATTTATTTCCCTCTACTTTCAAGAACAAAATACTACGAAAACCTTAGGGATACTGGTCTTAAAGTAACAGCTGTGCAAGTTTTCAAAAAGTATTGAGGCACATGTTCTCTGCTATAACCAGAAAGGTGGGAAGTACACTGCAAGTGTGTTTTTCTCAGTACAGCAATGGAAAGCAAATTACTTTCAGTAGCAAAATATCAGTGAATTTAAAAGGTAAGACCCATGCCTATTACAGCTTTCTCCTGTGTCATGCCAGGTGCTAGGCTCACCTGAATGAATAAATTAGATGTCCTTTAGAAGAAACTTTCCAGACATAAAGAGCTGACATCCCAGTCATTCATATTATGAATATCCTATGGAAGACTGGGTCACTAAGTTTCCACCTCATTTTCTAATCCTGCTGTAGCTTAGTGGTAGTTTTCAGCCTACCACTAAGAACTTCATGTTTCTACCTTGAGAGCAATGAAGCTGATGAAGCCCCTCCTAAAGGGATCAGAACAACTGAAACTAAATGGAAGCCTAACTAAGAACTCTCTCTTTGCCTGCATTAGTAGCTCCCTATAGTCAGGCTATAGGAAATCTGTTGATGTGAATCTGATTCATTTAGAATACTGAGTGCAAATGAGCCTAAATTCTGAAACACATGGAGAGAGTCCAAAATAATTTTTGCACTTTTTGAAGTAGATTTCTAATTTTTGCACATTTCCTGACTAGAAAAAGAGAGCATGTGGCTGCGTCCAGAAATCACAGTGCAGTGTGTACTTTAAACACAGCTGAAGGCTGCTCAGAACACAGCTCGTGCTTGCAAGCCAAATAGAGCAAGTTGTGTGCAAGTGTCACTCTTGGTGAGAGTTAAATTGCTCCATGTCACTTCAATAGGTTTTTCCTAAAAGATATGTAACAAATACATATCTTACCTTTCGACTGAGTAACAAAATAAAGAGGGGAAAGTATTGCTTAAATGCAGCCAACTTGCAGATTCAGAAAGAATAAAGGGAAAATGTCAGGACAAGAAAAACAAAGGGGAAAAAAAGAAGACACTACAGTTCATTGAGTCATTCCTTCATAGTCATTCAAGCATAGTGCTGAGGGGAATGTTAAAAAAATGGATCTTTTTTTTTTTCTTTTTTTAAATCAATGCACAGTTTACCACAACTGTTCTTGGATTTGAACTGTAAGTCCTTCCTTAGTCCCTGGCTCGATTTATTGGTGATGGAAACCAACAAGCCAATTCCTTAGGCCCCAGATTACCAAAGACATAAAAGAAATGCCTCAAAACAAGAGCTCTGCAGATAGCGCAAGCAGTGAGCTGAAGAGGATGAAAGCTGTTTGATCCCCTCTAGGAAGAGGGAAGGAACTGGCCAGGAATAAGGCAAATCAGTGAGACTGCTGAACAAAGATAACACTGACTGTGCTCTGTCTCCAGAGAAAAACAATACAAACCAAATAAACAAACCAATGTTCTTACAGGACACATCCTCTGTCCTCTATCTCTCAGATGATTAAAGTCAGCTGGAAAAACAAAATGAAAAGAAATTAAGGAGACAGCTTTAGCTTTATAAATTTCACAGGGACTGCAAGCAATTTTAAATACATGAACTTAACGGCAAAATGCCCACTCAGTGCCCACCTTGCCATTTCCTCCTAGCACCTGTAGCCTTCTGTTACCATTACTTTTAAAAAAAAAGAAGTCACCATGTTGGAGCGCGGTTCCTGCTCTTGAGAGTGTTGTGAAAACTGAGTGGACATCAATTAGTAATCCCAACACATGAGCATATGCTGCAAATTTCAAAACACTGTGTAATTAAAGTGACTACTTTAAATTGCTCACATATGGTGCTGTAGTTCACCTCTAACGAAAAGTCAACAGTTTTCAGCCTCTTGGTTTTAAAAATTACAATGTTATGTTTTCTCCTCTTCCTCCTTGAAGAGACATGTTCCTACAGTCATGTAAACCTCTGACCTGTCTGTCTACAGATCCCTGATTGTGGATGAAAGTCTGAAACTGTAAGCTTTATTATGCTTAAACAAAAAAAAAAAACCACCAAAACCAAAAACCCCCCAAGAAACCCCCCAAACCCCATACACAATAGAATATCACATGAAGACAAAACTGATTTCAGGATGACAGTAACGATATTTTAGCATCAAAAGAGAGCATCTGAAAAAATACTATTTTCTGGTTGTCCCAAATCATTGAATCATATGTTTAAATTGGAAGGGGAGGTAAAAATCATTTAATTCCAGCTCTTCTGCAGTGAGCTGGGACATCTGCTATTAGACCAGTTTGCTCAAATTCCCATCTAACTTGGCCTTGAACATTGTGAGGGATGGGAAATTCAAAGCTTGTCTTAACATTCCATTCCAGTGTTTCACCACCCTTAGAAATAATTTCTTCCTGGTATCTAATCTAAACTTACCCTCCTCCAGCTTGATGCCATTTGCCCTTGTCCCATCACTACATGTCCTTGCAAAAAGTCCTTCTTTGGCTTTCCTGTAACCTTCTTTAAGGTACTGGAAATCTTCTATAACGTTTCCCCAGAGCCTTCTCCTCCAGAACAAACACCTCTTATTCTCAGCCTTTCCTCACAGGAGAGGTGCTCCCTCTCTCTGACCATCTCAGTGGCCTTCTATGGACTGGCTCCAAGTGGTCCATGTCTTTCCTGTGCTGGGCCCCAGAGCTGAATGCAGCACTGCAGGTGGGGTCTCACCAGAGCAGAGCAGGGAAGCAGAATCTCCTCCCTCCCCTGCTGGCCACACTGCTTTGGACGCAGCCCAGGACACGTTTGGTTTCTGGACTCTGACTGCACATGGTTGGGTCGTTTCCAGCCCAACCAACATTTTTGCATTTCAGAAGGGTTGAATAGAAACCAGTGTCCTTAATGATTAAATAAACTGGAATATGAAATTGCAGAATTTAAGGTCCTGCTGAAGGGACTCTGGCATCCTTTTCTCATCTCCCTGGTTTCTTAATGATACCTTAATGAAGCTTAGAGATAGGACTAGTTCTATTTAATTAAAACTAGCATTGCTTGAAAGAGAATTTGATTAAGAATAAGGAAGGTAATATAGCTGGGACTACAGACACCTGGGTCCTGTCACTAACCTTCTTAACTTACCTTGAGTGAATAACATTTTCTTTTCTCTTGTCCATTTCCTTATCTGTAAGCTTGGGAATTAAAGAGAAGGAAGAAAAAAAAAGACACTGACCTCTTTCACAAAGTGTCTGGATAATAAAAATATTTTTTTTCTTTTAAATACCAAAGTCATGGACATTTCAGATAACAGGGGTCAGAATGGATTTTAGAAACATCAGCTTATATATCCAACTACTAACATGTATTAACACACGAGCATTTAAATCAATGTTATCAAAAAGTATAGTGCAAGGTTGAGTTCCCTTCAATGTAAGCTTAAAGCCATTATAACAATTTTGGAAGCACTCCATTTTCATGATCTGTGCTGTAAACTGGATGAAGCATACTACACAAATCCATCGGCTTTCTCTGTCTTTAATATGATTTACTTTTTTTAATTGAAGGTGAAATTTACATTTTCCATAACTTGTGGGAATAAAACCAACTGAATTTCTATTCTCTTCTTAACTGATAGAATGCAGTGCCTTGATAATAGCATTTGCTTACAATAACATTAAACACTGCACAAACAAAAATACAGATAGATCAACTTCACTGTCATTGTAGAAAGTTCTCAAATTAAAAAGCAAGTTGTATTAAAATAGACAGCAAACTTTAGTTCTGAGTCAACCAGTGAGGAGGTCCACTGATTTTATTTTTTTTAATTTAAAAAAAATACAAAGTAGAATTTAAATAATAAGCATCATCATAAACAAGATCAAGTTTTTCAAATATGTGCAGTCTTTATTTTATATACATATATTTCTAACAAAGAAACCTAGTTTCGTAGACTAGGTTTGAGACCTACATTAAAAAACCTACTAAAGTGCTGAAAAAGATCTTTCCCCCAGACAATGCATTCTGCTGGCCTTACAAAAACCACAGATCTTGATTCAGATGTGAAAATGGTACCTTTGATGGAAACCTTATATTTTGCACTAGAAGAAATCTGCTCATCAATCAGATTTTTGGCTCTGGAAAGCCTACCAGCTGTTTAACCGCACTAGTTTCAATATCCAATTTAAGATATTTCACTCTCCAGGAAGATATAGTAAGTCTACTGAAATCTTCATAGTCCTGCATGACTACATAAGTTAAATACTTCTATTAGCATGTCCTGTGAGTGTGTAACCTAGGTATATTTATTCACTCGTTCTAAAGCCATGTCTGAGCAATGCAATTTATCTTTTGTCACTAATTCAGATTAAGAAGTCTGTTGCATTTAAGGCAGATTTTGCACAGGCAACTCTTAACTTCTTGTAAAAATTACAGCAGAAGAGTATTAAAATTTCAAACTGGAAAGCCTTTACACCTTCTCTTTAAGGTCACCTTCACAAAAATAGCACAATGGGCTTGGTTCAATCCATATAATTTCCCCATTAAGATTCTGAATGGATTCCATAATCATATAAAAACAAGCTCAATACATAAATAGAGCTAACTGTTGCCCTTGTAACTAAAATGCACAAAGAAATTTGTAAAGAAAAAGAAAAAACCTTTTTCTTTCCTTTTCTGAGGTTCACTGCTTCGAAAGATATTTTACACATTAAGTGACATTTCTCAGCATAATTCTGAGAATTAATCAGATTGGTTTCAAGAAAATGTCAAACCATTGCCCCAAGCAATGTTCTGAAAATTAAACTTACATTTCATTCAACTCAAAAGAAATGGACTATTTTTTTTCTAATGAATGCTTTTCTGTATATTAAAAATGAGCATATTTGCTGCGTAATATAAAATGTTTTCAATTACAGTCAGTAATTTACTGTCTTGCATATCTGCAATGTGATAACCAGAAACTTTGATTCTAATGTTCCACGTAACATGAAAGCAAGAAATGTTTTTGTGATACTGTTGCATAAAAAAAAAAAGGTCTTTTACTTGATAGACAGTTTGTATGAACTCATTTTCATGTGAATTGATAGCTTTGCTGTAAATTCTACTCAGCACTTCCGAAGGACAGGACTAGAGACAAAACCATGTATTTTGAGCATACTCAATGAGCTAGAGACCTCAAGCGGCAATATCGTAGAGCAGAGAAGATAGGGCAAAGCAAACACATATTTTACTCTCCCCTCACAACAAAAATGAAGTTTGGATCAAGTGTGGAATAGGGAGAGAAAAATGGGATGTGACCAGATCCCACACAGACAACTGTTGGATTCCAAGTAGAAAACTAATTATGCAAAGATAAGAACGCAACAGCAAAAGAAAAATCAGCCAT
The DNA here is from genome assembly GCA_018697195.1 of Certhia americana. Lineage (NCBI taxonomy): Eukaryota > Metazoa > Chordata > Aves > Passeriformes > Certhiidae > Certhia > Certhia americana. The sequence continues at coordinate 80,434,432 of CM031858.1, read as the reverse complement.
GCAAAGAAAGGTCAAGTAGCTACCAGGAGAACCTGTGCTCAGTTCAGGTGTCAGTCTCTTCTCCTATGTCACAAGAAACAGGGCAAGAGGAAATGGCCTTAAGTTGCGCCAGGGGAAGTTTAGTTTGGATATTGAAAAAATTTCTTCACTGAAAGGGCTCTTAAGAATTGGCACAGGCTACTCAGGGAAGTGGTGGAGTCACCATCCTTGGAGGTATTTAACAGGTTTGTCGATGTGGCACTGGGGGACACGGTTTAGTGTTGAATTTGGCCGTGCTGGGTTAAGTGCTGGACTTGATGACCTTAGAGATCTTTTATAACCTAAATGATTCTATGAAATTCATTCTCATGGTTGTGAAAACATCATGCTGACATGTACAGGCAGCAGCACAGCTACCTCACTTGCTTCTTAGGGCTTTAAATTGTCAGCTGGAAATCTGAATGTGGCCAGCAGCTTCACCCTGTTCACCCCTATCAGACCAGGATGAAAGTCCATGAATGGGAAAACCATGCTGTGCAACTCTCCAGTAACTGACCTGAGATTCTCAGTCTGCCTCTGCCCGTATCTCGTGTCTGAAGCCTCTTGTCTCCAGTGGCCTCATGCACAGACACTGCCACACCCCCACTGTCTCTCTGGGAGTTCCCCTGGACCCTCCGGTCACTCTAGCAGCCAACTCCTGCTGATGCTCAGCACACCTGCCTCCCAAAGCCCTCAAACTCCTCACCAGCTTGAAATGGCCTTCCACTGCAACCCATGATTTGCCCCATATCCTTGGGCAGCGACTGCACACAAACACTGCAATGGGTGCTCACAGAAATGTGTGTCAACCCTAAGCAATTGGCTGAAATAATAGGGTTTCCCACCTGCCATCACACCTCTTCCTTCATGCGTGTGAAGATGTGCATTTTCTTATGTAACTTCCTATTTTGAAAGAGAGTCATCAGATAATGAGCTGTAAGAATGTGTATGAAAAAGTGAAGCATGGGATAACAAGTCTTGTAAGTCTTGTACAAAGCAATAAATATCTAGAACCAAGTATGAGGTTTTTACCTCATACCACAGTTGCACTTATTTCTGTACTTAAAAGTTTATAAGTACCTCATCTATTGTTTCTTCTAGCAAGTCAGTCTACTGAAGAAAATAAAGTTTTCATGGTTTTCAAGTTCAGATTTGCTAGGAACCAAAGGCATTTCTTCCCCTTCATCAGTTCTTAGCCCACACCATTCCAGGTATTGTCTGCTCTCATGTTCTTTGCTTTTATCAATATTTTTTGTTTGATTTATTGTTTTATTTTGTTTAGGAAAGGGAAGGAAAGATCAATGCCCATGTCAAGAGACATGTGTTACTCCAGCAAAACATTCATTTGCTCAGTTTTTCTGGCGCTCTAAAGTGTAGGTATGTAATATTTTCAATGATAAATGGGAATGGAGATAAGAAATGTAAGATGCCTGCCTAAACTGTAGCCTCCCACATTTTCAAGTCAGGTCTGAATTCACTTCCCACTAGGAATTGTAAAGGAAAGAAGAATACTCCAAGAGTTTTCATGTCACTGTCCAAGACTTAGCCACAGAAGCAAACAATTTCCATTCAGAGACTTCCTGTCCCCTAGTACCTATAGGCAAGTATTCTGACCATTCAGTTTTAAACACCTGAGTGTTAAAGAAATTAAAATTCCTCTCAATCCGCCAAAGATAACTCTTATTACATGACATGGAATTCCACCAAGAGAAGGACACCAACTTCTCTTATTAATGTGCTCTAAATTAAAAACAAAAATTAAAAAATCATTGTGTTGTTTTACAAGAAGCTTCAAAGTCCTTTTGCACAACTGTTGGGGAAATCCAGCTAGAGCTTCTGAGAAGCATGGTACTGTATAGAAATAATAAGGTTTTGAAACAAAGGTAAAAACTTTTTTTTTTTTCCAGTGGCATTTTACTCTTTTTAACATGCAACAAAAAATTATCAAATATTTTCTCATCTGAGCAAGGAACACACTCTATCCAAATTGCAAATTTGAAGACACTATTTTCTCGTCTCTGATAAAGGACAGCATGTTAGGAATCACACCAGGCATTTCTAGCAAATAGGCTAGACATCTCATTATCTCGAGAAGCTAAATGAAGTACACAGTTGCTAGATTATCTTACCCTACTTGATGGATCTCACTGCTTCAGCTAGCAAAATATTGTGAAAATCCTCTGGTGGTTCTACACTGTGCAATAAATATAAAGGCCCTTAAGGAGTATAGACACAGACTGATAGGAAGTGTCAAAAGTGAAGCCTGAGCAAAGTACTCAGGCTAGACATCAAGACTTATCCGCTGAGAACTTAGAACTTCCATGGTAATTTGCTCAGAAATACACAGCAGTCTGCTGGCAAACACAAATGTACCTTCACAGTCACAAAGCACACAAGAGCCAGAGTTATGGGATGGAGCAAGACAAGGGCTATGTATCACTCTGTGCACAGCAGCAGCTGGCATCTCCCAGACCATCAGGGGAAAAGAAAACAGGACAGCTTTTGGGTGATGGGGATTTCTTATCACCCTTCCTACTCACAAAATTCTTCCAGTCCCAACAACTGTTGGGGGGGCAGGGTGAAGGGAAGAGAGTAGAGAAATGAAAAACCCCAGTATGTCCTGCTTTCCTCCTGTCCCTCTGTGCCCTACCAGACCAAGGCTACCACAAACACGATACTAAGAGTAGTAACGACTGTACTAAAAACAAGGCAATCATGATCAACAAAAACAAAAAGCTAAAACACACAATCAAACCACTGGAAACTCTTCATTGCCTCTGCAGATGGCCTTAGACATTTAAATAATAGAATATGAAGTCATTTGTTTTAAAGATCTATTATGCATATTGCAATTCTTGCAAAAAAAAATTAAGTAAAGTTTTACACTATTATAAATATTATAAATATTATAAATATCCAACTGCTCTCCTGTTTATAAGAGAAAGACTTGGTGCTAGACTGCAGGGCCAGTAAAAGTAACCTGTAAACACTGCAAACAAGAAAAATTAAACAAGAATTGCTAAAAACAGTATTTAAAGATCTCACAAGTAACTCCATACCAAATAGTTCACTGATTTTCCAGGTCTTTTAGGTCTTTTCTGGACATCATTCTGCAGCAAGATCTTTGAGTTCAGTGCATTTCTTAATATCTAGAAATCTATCACCTTCCTCCAGCTATATCTCAATTCCTATTTGTTTCAAGTGCAGAACACATTTTTTCACCAGAGGTCTGCAAAGACAAAGCACGACCACCTGTGACTAGCTATCCTTTCAGAAACTGGGAATCAATAAACTCCATGTATTTTCCTCATATACTGCAACATTTTGGGGCTATCAAACGTGATATCAAAAGGCAACTGGAAAAATCTAAACATTCGGGGATGAATGTTTTCCTTCACTAAGCATTAAATCTTGTTTCTTTCACTATCTCTATACAAGGTATTAAAAGAGACCTGTAAGTGCTACAACACAACTACTTTGCTTTCAGTAGCAGAAGGTGACTTCAGCTGCTTTTCATAGAATCAAAAGCTAAATGAGGTTGGAGAGAAAATCATCAGAAAATCACCCAGACCTACCTTCTCCTCAAAGCAGTATCAGCCACGAAATCTGACCAAGTTGCTCATGGCTTCATCCATCTGGGTCTGGAATATCCCCAGGGGTGGAGGCTGCCTGACCTCTATGGGCAACCTGATCCATCACCTAGCTATTCTCATGGTCAATTTTCTTTTTTACCAGAAACAAAATTTTCCGAAATTGTGTAAATAATGCTGGATTTAATATTTGTGGTGACAGTGTATAATGATAATGATCTTTCTATGTGAATTTTTAAGGTTTTTATATAATATTTTATATAATAATTTTATATAATAGTTATCGGAATAATTTGGTTTTCTGATTTCAAGGAGTATTAGTTCTGTGCTTTGTTATTTAAGATACTCATCTCTAGGTCACCATAAATAATGCCTTGTTTAGAAGCTCTTGTTGAGAAAACTAATCTGTCACTGTCATGGGATGATTTTATGAAAAGGTCCAAAAATGCCAAATATAAGGTAAGCTGGAAGACAGAGATATATCTTAAAAATGCTTTAGCACCTGGATTCCTCTGTGCCAGCGACCATCATACAAATGAGCTTGAAAACAGTGTTTAATGTATAGCTCATGAAGAACCTCCAAGAGTGGCCTAAATGAACCAAAGGACGGAATGGAATCAAGAAAAAATGAAATTTGTACAGCTGTGGAGGCAGGAGAAACACTTGGAAAACATGGGTTTTAAAGGTTGTGTCTCATGCTTGTAACCCCCTGGACTGATAACATCCAATAGCAGAAATTGCCCACAGGAGTAAGGAAACACTGCAAAAAATTATGTATGCAGCTTGAGAAGATGAAAACCCTTTACAAACATAGGCCTGTCATTCCGTAAGTGTATCTGAATTTTTTGTTGCTGCCAGTACACATGCAAAACCAAAATCAAACAGAATCTCAATAATCCAAAACACAATATCTCACCAACCTTGCTAAAAATACGTCTCTTCAGTGCTAACTACTAGACTGTGCACCTGAATAAAAAATGCAGCAAACAAAAATAAGACACTTAAGCAAATCCTCCGTTATAAAAAAAGGTTTTCATTAGGTTATCTATTGCAACTAGTAAAAAATAAAAATCAGAAAATATTAGATTATTTATTTTGAGTAATTTATTCACAAGGAAAGATACAGCACTTGTCTGCAAAAGAGATTAGAATGAAAAAAAAATTAAAATCCCATCACTGTGAAAATGTTTGCTGCTGCATTTATTATTTCCTACCCTCATTTATTTGTGGCACGGTCAAATGTCACCATCAGGCTGCAGTAGTGAACTCTTCACACTAACTGAGAAGGTTTCTACTGTCATTAAAAAAAAGGTCAGTGAATGACCAAATCCTGAAAAAAAAAAAAATTACATTTTCTTCATTATGAAGAAAAAAGTGAAAGAAAAAGGGGACATCTGTATTGTTTGGAAGATTCAGAGATTTCACTATAGACTACAGCCACAGCATGATTAAAAATCATCTCTGATTTCAATCACAAAATGTAGGGGACTAAGGTTAGAGGAATACATACTGTCACCATTTCCCCCCCCAGCCCCCATATTGAGGGTAGGAAAATATATGCTCAAAATACGTGCTTAAGCCATAGCTTTGGCTAGCCATTTAAACAGAATTTGCAGTAAAATTCTCAAAGACCTTAAGACCATCTCTTTGTGCTATGAATATTTGTCCAGATAAGGATTCCTTTGATTTAAAAAGGTGGTTCAGGAAAGTTAAGATATATCCAGAAAAATTATTTGAAATTCATAACCTGAAATGAGAACATACATATCTAACAATCTAAAAATGCTCTGAAGAAAAAAAGTATTTTAAATCACATTATGCATACAGTTATGAATAGGTACATGTCTTGATCTGTGGAAACAGATTTTTCTTCAGAATTATATAATGTACTATCTGTACTATCTGTCTCATTTATAACCAAACAGAATGAGAAATACAGCCTTAAAGGGCACACTTTTGCCTTTTTTTTTTTTTTTTTTTTTTTTCCATAGTCATTCAGGATATAGATTCGGACACAATCAGGGTCCCATTTAGGATATGGATTTGGAACTCTGTCAGTTTAAATTACTGGAATAAGGCTTACACACAAAATTTGATTTCACCGATTTCGGTGTCTTTTCATTTGAATGTCCACCATCAGGAGGTTACTGATACATGGACATTTAAAAACAATTTTATTATACTTATACCTAAATCACTTACAAAGAGGGGATTACTTTTCCTTTCATATTTACAAAATGTGACTTGTAATGTGAGCAGAAATAACCATAATTAGCAGTCTCAGTTTACAAAAGAAACACTGCAAAACTTACATGTTACGACTTTTACTACAAAATATATTGATTTAAACCTTACAGATGTAAGCAGTCAGCTTAAATATGTGCAGGACTGAGGTACATTAAAGGCAAGGGGGAGCATGCCAGATTTAAAGAAGCACTTAAATATCTTAATTACTAACAGAAGCACTTAAATATCTTAATTACTAACATGGGAAGAATTATGTAAAACTTCAAGCCCCCCAAAGCCAGGACAGATCACCTCATGTATTTTCATTGTGAAGGCTGCCTGCCTTCATACCCTGAGGTAACCCTGAATACAGACCCAAATCCCTACCTGCAATTGCAATGCAGGGCAGTTGCAGTGCAGCATACCTTTTCCATATAATAGATCAATCCATAAAAAAAAAAAGAAGAGCTGCATAAGTTGATACACACAAGTTAAAATGCCACTTAGAATTCTTCCCTGATAGCAGATTTAATTTTACTTTGCAAGTGAAATTACCAAGAACTGTTCTTAAAATATTAAGTAGGCTGAATGAAAAGAAATACCCTCTGTAAATGCTCCATTGATAAAATAATTATGAGTCTATCAAGATAACATTTTATATTAAATAAAGAACAGAATACAGAAGGACAGTTTTCCTCTGCTGAAAGCAGTTGTAATGTTGGTGTTCTTCTCTTAAGGCACACCTTTGTGTACATTTAAATATTCCAAAAATGGATCCCCATGGAACACACTGAATTGATATATACAGGTATGTAGAGAAGTGACATTTTATCTTCAATAGGAAGGAACACAGATGACACCCATGAACTGACATGACAGTGGAAAGACAGTTAATAAATCCAAAGACTCACACGGTAAATGTGTTTTGATATTCATAGTTAAAAGAAGATGGACTGAAAGAGAGCCAAGACAACACATCAATACTGAAAAAAACCCCCTTATGTTTAAAATCAATTATCAACAACCTAGGAGGTTACAGAAAATCTTGACCTCCATAAATATATAGGAAGATATAAACAAGGCAGAAGTATTACCTTTATGTGCTAGACCAAGAGGTGGACCTCAAGGACAGTTAGACTGATATTCTGAATGCATTTCAAGCCTTTAATGAAAAGGACAGCAGTTTAGCAAGGATATTTATTCACAGTGGACATTTTGCTTTACAGGTAGAATACTGCCTAAATAAGAAATTTTCTGAAAATAAAAATTTTCTATTTTTTTTTTTTTTTATTTTCAGAAAAAAGAACAGTTTCAGTACAAGACAATTAAGTGAACTCAGTTTTCCTTTCCTGGATTGAATTTATTTCCTGAAACTATCTCACGCAAATGATTCTTCCAGTTTTCTTACTCTACTGCTGCACTTCAAAATCAGAAAGGGAATTAAAATAAATAAGAAAAAATTAAGGAAAAAAATAGACTACAGAATGTCCTTTGTTTTATTTAAAGAATTTTAGAATAATTTACATTCTGCCAAGAAATAAAAAACAAAAAAACCCAACCAAAAAACCCAACATAAAAAAAGTCACTCCCCCCACCACCCCCCCCCCCCCAAAAAAATAAAAACCCAAAGAAAAAAACCAACCAAACAAAAAAATAGCAAATTGAGGACCAAGTGAGACTATGCCCAAAGCTACAAAAATTTGGCTGTGTGCAGTGTCCTTTGAGGAATTAGAACATAAGTATCAAAGTCTTTGTGAGCTGGACATTCAACTCCTGGGCAAAATAAATGTATTTTAATGAAGGATTACATTATTACTCAAGCTCAAAATATTCCCCCCTCAAGGTATATCAAATAGTTTTCACTTTAATAAGAAGCATAGCAAACAAAGTTCCCTCTTTTGTAATTATAATATTTCAGCTGATTCTAGGTAGGGCTTATCAATAAAAGTTAAAATATCACACAGGCTTAAAAAAAATCAACAAGTACCAAGAAAGTAAAATGATTACATTTAAATCTACTTCATTCTCTTTCTGCATTTCTAATACAGTGTGCATATGCCATGAAGGCATATTCTTGGAAGAAATCTGAACAACTGATTAGATGAGATCCAGGATAAACAGCAGGCTAAAATGTAGGCTTTTCTGAGGTGTTTTTCCAGGATTTTCTCATTCCCGCTATTGATCTTATTTGTTTGGGTTTTAAAGCAAGCATGCATCATATAAGTACACCTGCACCTGTTTCATCTTTACCTTCTACCTGAATGAACAGAACAATCCATTACCCCAAAACCAAGTATTTTAGGATTATTACCAATGCAAACAAACATTAAAATAATTTTTGGACCACAGAAAGCAGATTATGGAAATCTGTTGTATTCTACCATTGAACAGAAAGAAATTTGTGCAACTTCTATTGGATCTTTATTACTCAGAGACCACTGATTCAGTGCAGATGCCTCTGATATTTAGCCATTTGCATTCACTCTTTGAATAATATAATTTACATTTTAGTTATTTTTTTTCTGAGAAATTACAGTGATTAACCCTATTCAGCTGGATTCAAGTTCACCTCATGCAACAGCAAACAAGTCATGTCTGTCTCAGAGGGACTAGAGAAAAAACTGGAGTGTTGATTCAAGGAAAAAAGGGCTACCTAGTAACACTTTGGTTTCTTTCAACCATATATTCCAAGTGAAACCATCTGCAAGGTGCCAGGCAACATTCCAAGAAATACTCTGAAGTACAAATCATTGTATCTCTCTTTTAGCTGTTGAGTCACCAGCCATTCTGAACATTTAGAACAGATCGCATCCTGGTCGAGGTATCTATGCTTCTGGTCTAGTCTGTTCCTTCATTTAACCAATAATTATAAAAATCCTAGGTAATTTCCATGAAAATTTAACTTCCATGTTTCTCTCAGAGCAAGGGTATCTGGCTGTAACCATCATATAAGACAACTGAGATCTTTCATAAACTGCTTAACATGCAAAAAGACAAACCAGAATCCCCATCACTCCATTTTCCAAGGATCTTTTCATACTGTTTTGGTTTTTCTTTCCCCATAAATGCCAGCTAATACAATTGTGATGTTTTTGTATTGTGTTCAGTCTCAGGTAAGGGTAGCATAATTCCAGACACTTTGTTCTGATGCTTAATGCATTCTGTATCATCCTCTCACTGTTATCTTTCATTTTTCACATTCAGTGCATCCAGTCTTGAAAAGAAAAACAAAAAACCCCACACAACCACAATTTGGAAATTTGGAATAACAACTATGTTTTTTTATAGACCATAAGGCTGCTGAAACAATGAAAACACAGATACTCCCTAAAATACATTCTGGCATTTCTGTGTACACACTCATAACAATTAAGAATGAATAATTTTTTTCACTTAAAAATCTTCTGTGTTTTTAGAGCAGAAAACACAACTTTTTTCATTTGGGAGTGAATTAGAGAAAAGAGAAAAAAAAATTCACCTTTTTCTACACTAATGTTTGAGAATGTCACCCTGAAATTAAAACTAAACTGAGAGTAGATACAATTCATCCACTATCACACAAAATTGATGAAAGAACTGATTCAAGACATGGAATGAAGTGTTGATTCCTCATAAAAGGGTATGTGTATTTGGTATTCATTTTTCTGAAACTTGTCAGCAATATGGATAGAGCGTAAAGTTTTGAAGCCAAGTCTATGCTGCAACAGGAGAAGAAATAAGAAGAGAAGAAAATTGGACATGATGATGTTCACTATATCAGCAACCTTCACTTTGAATTTGAATTTTCCTCACATAAAAGCAAAGTCCAGAAAGTTTTATCTTTAATACAGACTCATTCCTGTCATCTTGTAATTAGCCTTTGAGTTGCTTTTATGCATCCAAGTTCCTTGAACTGACATTAGACAGAAAAAAAGGATGAAATTATCTCCAACACCCCTATGCCCAATTCTTTTGACATCCTTTGCTCCCTCCTCTAATAACAGTTCTGAAAACATTGAAGCATTGTCCTGAAAACAGTCACAGGGAAAGATTTGCAAAGTCATCCTTTTAAAAATGGAATCCCTATTACTCTTTTTTTTTCGAGCTAGGAAGCCTTTAATACTGCTTTATCTGATATCCTTTTCTTCCCCCTTTTGTCATTCTTTATCAATTTGACTGATGCTGCAACATCCTATCCCCTTTGCTCTTGATTTATTTGGTCACGGTCAACTTAGGGTCCAGTGGAACCCCATGTCCTTTCCTGAAAAGCTGTTTTTCAGCTGGGTGGTTCCCAGCATGTACTGGTGCTTATGGTTGCCTTTCATGTGAGCTACTTAGCCAGCAGACACTAGTGAAGTCATACAACAGCCTGCTCAAAACATGACACAAGCTAACTGGAATGGTCTTCAGGCAGTAACTCTGAAGGAACCAGAGCTTAGGTGCATTGCTCTTGCTAAACATCTCAGCTTCTGTTAGGGTTTAGCAAGTCCTACTTCATTTCCACCTAATAAATAGGGTGCCTACAAGCCTTGCAACAGGTAGCCCTGGCTATGTATTCCTCATTGGTTTGTATCTCTCTTTCTACTTGCCCTTGATGCTTTCCTTCTAAATACTTCCACCCTTTCAACTGCATTCATGCTGGCACGTAGTGTAACGTAAACATCTTGTCCTACCCTAGAATAACTTTTCACTTGGAGAGGGAAATGTTACTACTATGAAGCAGGAAGTAGGAAAACAGACATGCCACTAAACCCACAAACACAATCTGTGAAGAATGCATCAGCGTTCAAAGCAGAGCAGCTTTCCACTTCCCCAAAAGAACTCACAGAATTTGTCATAGCAGATCACATTGCTGCTCCGGAAAATCCAGCATGCTGCCTCCAGCACTGGCCAATACCTGATGCTACACAGAAAAGTGAGTAGGAGCATATTGCACCTGGCTAATCTTGAGAGATTTGCTCTTTAATTGCTAAGCAGAGCAGAAAAAAAAAAAAAAAAACAAAAATGCCCTGAACTTCCTCTTGGGCTATGTAAGTCATTTTGCTCATGTTTAAATTTAGCAATATAGACACTTTCAGGTGACACTGCATTAAATGCAGTCAATTAGAATTACGTTCTTGCATTTATTTGATAGAGCCAATTTAGACAAACGTTCAAGTAGCTACAAATAATATAGCACTGTCTCCCATAAAAGCTAACTTACTAAAGTGACATTTCTAGTCACTACATGAACAGGTAATGCTCAAGAATTTGTTTTATATTTCTTTTCCCCACAGACAAAAGGAAGGGTGCATTCCACAGGCACTTAGGACTGGTAAAATTGTGATCTGGGCTAGTAGAAAATTACTGACCTTAACAGTAAGGAGGTTAGACTAATTCCAAAACTCAAAAAAAAATCCCATGTATAAGACTGCAGAAAATAACCATAACAAAAAAACCCAAAAAAACATTAAGGGTTATCATCTCTGGTGGTGCAAGATTTATTTCACATGTTTATTGTTGCCCTCCCTTCCCCCTCCATCCCTACCTTGCCCCCAGTCCTTCTTATCTTCTGTTTCTGGCTCTATCAGAGAAAACTCTGAACAGATAAATTTCCACAGAAAATATTACTCATTGTATCCTGAAAGACTCAGGCAGTGATAAGAAACAATGAGGACAGAGGAGACACATTTTTGTAGTGAATGGTTACAACAACTATCTTTGACAACACTATATGAAAGTCATTTATTCATCCCAACACCAACATAACTATTTCATGGGAAAAAATGAGAACCCTTCATAAATTACTTCTTATGACTAAATTATGCCACATTCAACTCACATTTTCTCAAGTTATCTCATTTGCTTTATAGATTGATGATGGTCTTCATCCCTAAGCCTCCATATTCTGCAGGATAAACATTTTCAACCTACTCATCAATCTGTCACATTCCTTGCATTTTATGACCCTCTTCAATTTAGTCAAAATACTTTTGTTGGCAGAGTAGGGTACAGTGCAATTGGTTTTCTCACCATTTGAGATAAACAAGATGGACATTAGCCTTCTTTTCTCAAGTCTTTCAAACACTTTTGTACAGATATGATTTTGGTCTTAGAAGGCTGTTTTTGTTTCTTTTTATAGGACTAACTTTAGTAAGTTTCAAATGGACAATAAATGAATTTGAAGCCAAAGAAAAACAAAAAAATTAATGCATTTTTTCAGGTCAATCCCACTACATGTTTCCTCTTACAATTAGGCCTTCACTATAAAAGAAACCCACTTCTGGAGGACCACTTCAGCTGAGATCCTTAGACTCAGGAAAGAAAAATTCAAAGTTTTTTAAAGTCTGTGGACTGTTTTTAGTTTTCTGATATTGGCATCAGAAGAGGCTACTGGAATGGCAAATACTGAGAACGCCTGCTAACTTAGGGCAATGTTAACACACTATGATTTTCCCCAAAAAGGAAATGGCAGATAGTAAGTGTCCAGATAAAAAGGGATTACTATTTAGCATTGGTGGGTTTATTCTCACTGCTGGTAACATTGTCTTAGTTGTCAAACTATTTGTCTATTTTTCCCATCATGTTTCTGAAAAAGCCATTTATTTTTTTATTGTATTAGTTATGTAGCAATCACACATTGTCCAACCCTTTTAAATGTTTTCATTCAACAGAGGACTTTATATTCAGCCAATTACAGAAAAAAGAGCTACCTATTTTATATACAAAAGCTCTCATTTGTAAATGCTTTTATCTACTAAATGTGGTGCTAAGAGACATCAAGATACTTCAGTACACAGAGGAAAACTGAAGAGTTTCCAGGAGCCTCTCACTCATCCCCTCCAATGTGGGGAATTCTAAGTATCATATCCTTATAGTACTTAGACAAATCAGAATATTTTGATTAACCTGAAACAACTTTGGCTCCAGGGTTTTTTTAACTTTAAAGTGAAGAATTTCAAAAATTTCACATTCATTACATTTAGTGAAATATGAGTTACACATAAAAATTAAACCAAACCAAGGAAAAGTCACAATGAAATTGATAAATGTTAATCCTCATATCTTCACAGATGTCAAAACTTGTTTGCAGAAATCCAAGTCTGTACTCTTCACCTTAATAAATTGGTGAGTAGCAATGCTGCACAAGCCAAGATAACCAACTAGGCCTTCTAAGCTGATGTCCACCCAACGTAACTTGAACATGCTTAAATGTACAGGACTAGAAACTCAGTAGTATAGCCTAATGTCTAAATGTCTGTTCATGTTGGCAATACTTTTCTTTGGCTGACAAAAATCATAGAACCATGGAGTATCTCAAGTTGGAAGGAATCCATAAGTATCATGGAGTCCAGAATCTCATTGAACTCTGTCAGGCTTGGTGCTCTGACTTCTTCCCTGGGAAACCTGCTCCAGAGGCTGACCACCCTCTCAGTGAAGAGCTTTTTCCTAATGTCCAATCTGACTCTCCCCTGAGATAGCTCAGATATTATAAGCTAATATGAGTAGACAAATTATTATGCCTGTCTAAAACCCAAAAGCCTGGCACAATCTTGTGTCATCCGGTAGAAATGTACAGACTTCATCTGCCAGGAGTTTGTAACACACCATAGCAGTTATACCAACAATAAAACATTACAAAACAGTGGTGTTTCAATACAGTGCTCAACATGGCTCAGTCTGTATTCAAAAGGTTCAGCCAAATTACAGCTTTACACTGCTGGATTTCCCCTTCTCCTACATTCCTTCTGACCTCCAAAAGGAAAGACATCCATATTTCAACATTTCCAGCCAACTCCATTCCCCACCATCATTGTTCTGCTATTTTCCTTTATGGCCATGTCCATCTCCTTAAATTGATGTTGTCACTTTGGCTGTCAGCACTGATCATGTCAGATATCCTTGAAATGGGTGCATTCAAGAAGGGTGAAAAATACAATATTACAGGATGGGATACTGCAAGAAAAGGACTGCATTACACTTATCTTCTAGGAAAGAGAATCCTGAAGGTAAACATTCAAAAATTGCTTCTGGAGCTGTAGTGTCTCAGACTTCAAGTAATCCTTGTTTGGAAGTGTGAGGAGATTACAATTTTGTGGCACAACTTGATCTCAAGTAGGATCAGCATTGCTAACCAGATGGGAACCCATATCTATTATGCCTCTGCAGTGGAAAGCTACCAAAGTACAGTACTTTTGAAAAGATGTTCACTTTTCAGATTGAAGAGTTACTTAAAGCCTGAGGCTAATTAACATTTTAGAGGGGCAGGGGATGGAGGACACCAAACAGTCAGCAGTGTTGTTTACAGGCTTGACTCCAGCAGTCAGGTTACTGGTCCAAGACTGACCCCTCTTTTACACAACATACCTGAACTAGTTCCAGGGGGACTATACTATTTATGTTAAGGCTATAGCACAAAAACAGAGCGCTATATTTTGCAGCAAAGTGCAATTCATCATGACATATTACAAGAAAAATTTGGAAACATGACATCCAGTGAAAAATCCCCATTGCATTTCTTAACCTAGAGACAGACAAAGGGTAAAGAAAAGTCTGATCGTGGTTATACACAAGGTGATGACAAGATAAACCTTTTTAATGTATCTACTGTTTTCTCTGCTCTACTGTACTACATAACTACATAAAATTGTACAGACTCCTACATAGCATTCAGGAAGGTCTTTTTTGCTTTCTAGTTACATATCTAGTCATATTCATTTATTCACAGATAAGGATGAAGTATACTGACAGGAATCAAAAAAATATTATGAAATTGTATCAATCCTAACTGCTCCTGCCAATAGAAGTGATCACTTGAGCACCTCAGCAACTGCACAGCTATCAAGGAACTGTCACCATGACACAAGCAGCAGGAGCTGCATGGCCACTCTAAATTGAGCCAAGGACTGAAGAGGTCTGTGATACAGATGAGTAACAAAACCATGCAGTACTTTCCCTCTCCTTCTTCACCACCCTTCTGGAGTTCTCAGTCTTGGAACTCATGTTCAGGATAAATGAGACCCAGTCTTCCTCACCTACCATTGGGCTGCAAAAGTAACTATGGGATAAATTTTTGAGTGAACAGGATTTCACACCATGCACAGGCAGCTTCTCAGACAACTGATTTTTAATTCTGCTACACATAGTTCAAACTGTCAGACTTGACCTTCACCTTTCACTTTCAAGTTCCCACCCTGTTTTATTCGTCTTGTATCTTTTCCTGCTATAGAAGGATTTGTAGCTTTCCATATCATGGTTATTCAGCAATTCAACAGCTCCTTAAAAAGCTAATTTGGGATTAAATACCTCTTCTGACAAGTGTTACATAACATTTCCTATTTAAAGGCGGTATCAGTGCCAAGTAATTTATGATTTCAGATTATCAACACTTCGAAAAAATGTTATCATTAAATTCCACACTCATAAGCTTTCTTCATCTTTTTGATAAACTTGCTACAGATAACCTGGACTTCTCCTCTGGGTGGTAGCAGAAAAGAATCCTTTTTCCTCATCTTATATGCACTTATATAACTTTTTAGAGGTGTTCCCCACATCAGTACTGATGGCACCAAAATGTGAAATTTGACATCAATGCTGCTATCCATGTAATAGAGTGCAGTAGCCAAACTGTAAGAGGGAAAAACATAGCCATTTTTGGGTAAATCATTTTTCATTTATTCCTTTTAGGTAAACGAAACCCAAGTAGGCCACGTCTCCATGAAGGCATGCATGAATAGGTCGATGTTCTGCCACCAGCTACCACAAGAACCTCAGCTGATAGATACGTGTCATTGTAGCAGACCATATTCAGTAAGGTCTTTACCCCTAGTGAATTCTTTTTTCACTGCCATGACATATATGGACAGTTCCTAAGTCAGATCTGAGCAATGTTCACACTAACAGCTCTTACCACCACAGGTGATTTCCACTAGCTGACAGAACTGAAACAACAAACTGCTGCCACTGCAGCAGCAGTTACGCAGGCAGAGTTGTGGGTTTGACACCATTACTTATTCCACAAAGGAATGTGAAATAGACTTTCAGCCTACAGTAGACTTGCCAGCCATGTTCCACTGCTAGAGTCTCATCACCAAGCTTCTTCAGCTTAGACGTATCCTTAGGAGACTTTTAAGCTCAAAAAATCATAATACAGGTGGTAGTTATACCCAAGCCCCTTAGAAATTTTCTCTTTTCTTCATCCCAGGATAAGGGCACTGACTTTTGAAACTCAGTTGTTTGGGGGAGTTTTTCTGTAGGTGGGCATTTTTGGGGGGTGGTTGGTTGGGGGTTTTTTGATGCTACTTGCGTCTCATTTAAATCTATTTTAGAAACAAGAAAAACAATCTACTTTCACCTAGCAGAGATGCATCGCTGGATGGAGTTAACATGTTCCAGCCTCTTGCTTGCAATATGATGGGGAAATGCTGAAGAAGAAGGAAAGGAAGAAGACTGAAAAGTAGACTGAACATGTAACAGCAATAATTTAGGAATAAACAATTTTTAATAAAACATGATACTGTTTATATTCAGTTATGATTTCGGAATTCTGGAAAGTGTGATACTATACTGAAACAAGCTAAAAGAACATAATTCACCTTAAGATTTACCTGTCAAGAATAAGGTTTATGCATAATAAAGGCATAAGCAAAGTAGGCAAAAACTCAGAATTTCTTAATACCATACTTCAAAGGCATCTGAAAGAATCATTCTGGTAACAAGTGTGAGGTTCTGGGTGGGAAATGATTTTCCAACTTACTTAGAGATGTTCATTAACCACGACAATTAACACTTCATTCTGAAGTTTCATATGTTTGGGTTTGGTTTTTTGACTTTTAATTGAAACCTTTAAGCCTCGATCACTCTGCCCACTCTCAGTATTTTCCATTATCCTAATCAGTTCTGGATTTCAACCTCTGAAAAATAGTTATCATTTCGAGCCTTCTATTATTGTCCCTTAATTTTTCTTTCCTTTGACTAAGTGACTGGTTGCAAATTTAAGTTCCACACCTACACTCATATGCATCACCAAGAAATCCTAAAGACATAGCAAAATAAATAGTTTTTATAAAAATTCGTATTTACAAGCTTTACAAAGGTATGGTATTAGAGCAAACTGATTGGAAGGATACAGATTCACTTGTAGGAGTTAGGGTTATGTCAATTTTCCAAGGCTGTTGACAAAAAAGGGGGAAATGGACTTGATTCTGTCTGCACACCACATAAGATCATTTTTGCATACCCTGGAGGGTAGGGAGTAGACAGAAAGAATTTTAAAGACTTCAATTAAGACCTTGATGTTTTGATATTTAAAGAATATCTGCTTATTCTGCTTGTTTAAACAAACAGAATCTAAACTGAATCTAAGCTGAAAATCTGTTGAGTGCTAGTAAGCTAAAGTAATTATTCCACCTGCATCAAGTAATGCAAATACTCCTTAGGTAAGTCTAATTTGGAGCATAAACTTGAAAGTTACTCATTTACAAATTTACTGGCTAATTTGTGGTTAAATGATGAGCCAATTAAATAAAGATTCTAGACTCTGTTTTCAAAGAGCAGGACTTCCAAGTCAGAATGTTAAAGCAATCTGGAATGGGAGCTAATGAGGTTCAGCATCTTAATAACGCTTAAGTGACTTCTGAAGGGAAAATGTCTAGCTGCTTTCCTGGTCAGAAAATAGGGTGGATACCTACAGGTCGTATGAATTAAATGTCTGCAGTAACATTTTTGAGCTTTTTTTACACTTTAATTATTGTACAGTTGCATGGGGAAAGATGTCCAGAAACGTGCTGCCTAGTTAAAATGAACAGCTGTAGCAATAAAAGCTCCATGCAGGGATTTCTGTGTTTAACCTTCAACAACATTTAAAGCTTTCCAAGATGTAGAAGAGTTTGCACTGGTCCCTCATGACTAACAACTCCATAACTGCTGCAGTACGTGCCTGGAGCACCACTTGGTCAGATCCACAAGCCTCGGGAGAACCAGCTGTTGGCTGGAAGTCCAGCTATTATTGACAGAGGCTTAAGCGATCTCGTTCTCTAATTTCTCCCTGTAAGTGTCAACACACACTGACTGAGATGTCCTGAGATGTATCTGACCTCACAGACAAGAAACTACCACTGAAAGCCATGGCACTGCAGTGCTGACCAAGTGACACATCAATAAAATGATGCATTTCCTTGAGAAACATCACATTAACTGCATGCCCATGACAGAACTGAGCTTATCTTTCAAAAGCGTTTGTAAAGGCAGCTTTAAATGGGTTGAAAATGGCAAAATGGCACAGCAATTTACATGTCTCACACCTGAAACTGGTAGTACAGTCTGATAACTACTTTTAAGAATACTAAGATAACTACTTGCCCCTCCCCCAAAGGGCCCTGGGTCTACACCTGATAGAAATAACTTTTGTCCCAATGAGATAACAAGGTCATGTCCTTGAAAACTCTGAAATTAAGAAACAGGACAGTCTCGCAGGGGAGACAGAGAATAAGAGCAATAGCAACCGAACCAGCTCATTACACAAGGATTAGAGATTATACACCACCGAGTAGTGCTTACATTAATCAGCCTGAGGTATACCACTGCATCAGGCTGCTCTGCAGCAACATGCCATGACGCCTCTCAGTCTCTCATTTTCATAGGTCTGTTCAAATGGAGAGGGCAAATGTTTTCAACTGGGCCCTTTTCAAATAAAATCTGAAAATTAACAGAATACAGCTGATACAGGGACTTATGCAGGCTTTTTAAAGACAGTTTGTTTAAAAATTATCAGGCAAAAAATGGTATCAAGTAATTCAATGAGGTACGGAGACTGAAAGAAAAAAGACCAGGGAGGGAGAGATCAATATAGTCTACTCACACTAACATTTATTTAAGACACATTTCATTAGGGACACTGTCATATTTTCATACATCATCTCAGTAGACTTCTTTTCCCCCAGCAGTGGATCTGAGGGGAGTGGGACAAAGATTTAACAGGGTTTTCCAAGGTTTGGAAATTCATTAAAGTAGACTATTGTAAAATTCAGAGCTCTAAATTGCTGAATCAAGATTGCTACACAAGATTAAGCTCACAGACATTTGAAAAAAAAAAAAAAAAATTCCATTAATTCCTCAAATGCATTTAGTTAGGGAAATAAAGCTTAGATCCAGATTTGGTTATACTCTCTAAAAATAGAGAAGGAAAAATATATTTCTTAAACAGAAAATATTAGTCAATATTAAGTCACGGCACTAATATTTTAACTAACAAACACTTTTCCTCTATCACATTTGTACAGAACTGCAATTAAAGACTTATTTAAAGCAAAAGATCTTATTAATGGGTTGTTACATTCTATAAAATCAATTTCAGCTCAGTAGCCCTGATTAAGTCTCAATTTATAAACGTGGAAGAGGCCAACATAGAAAATCGGTGTAACTCCCTAACAACATAGATTTTTTTTTTTTTTAGAGAGCAGTTCTGAAACAGATTACAAAGCCTTCTAATGAAAATCAATGACATTTTAAAGTTAAAGTCTTAAACAGCAATCAAAGATTTAAAGTGCCAAAAATGGAAACATGTGCTTTAACTCTGATTTTTTCTTGTTTCCCCAAATTGGCTTGGTCAGTTCATAAGCTTAAGGCAGAAAAGTGACTTTTTGAACTGCCTCTCTCTGACATAGGATAAAGAAAGGTCTCCATAGACCTACGTGTGGAGTGCTGGGTAACATCTTTTGATAGACTGTCCATGGCTGATGTGAAGTTGTATTTTGTTTGCACCCAGTCTCAGAATCCTCTCCCTGGACACATCCTCGCCTCGGCTCACATGGCGTTCATGCCCCAGCCCGCGGTGCTCTTCTTCCCTACACCTGCAGCACCAGCAATGGACATCAGAGACCCCCAGCAGCTTCACACTGCTGGCCCTGGGGCTTCGCCAGAGACTGCTTTAAATGGTTAAGGGTCTGCTTTAGCTGTAACTGCAAATATCGATAAGGGTCAGGAAAGGATTTTTTCCTAGACAGTGATTCTGAATAGTACTAGCAGTCCTGAGGAGCAAGTCTCGGAGGTCTTGGTGGACAAGAAGCTTGTCATGAACCAGGAATGTGCACTTGGAGGCCAGAAGGCCAGTAGTATCCTAGGCTGCATCCAGAGCAGGATGGCCAGCAGGGTGAGGGAGGGGATTCTGCCCCTCTGCTCGGCTGAGACCCCACTGCAGCGCTGCATGCAGCTCTGGGCCCCAGCATAAGAAGGATGTGGAATTGCTGAAGTACATCCAAAGCAGGACCACAAAGATGATCAGAGGGACAGAAACCTTCTCCTGTGAAGGCAGGCTGAAGGGTTTTGGGGTTGTTCAGGCTGGAGAAGGTTCCAGGGCAAACTTATAGCAGCATTCCAGCACCTAATGGAGGCATACAAGAAAACTGAACATGGACTTTTAACACAAGGGCCTGTAGAGATAGGACATGAGATAATGACCCTCAGCTGAAGGAGGGTAAGTTTAGATTAGATATTAGGAAGAAATTTTTTATAATGAAGTTGATGAGACACTGGATCTGGTTTCCCAGAGAAGGCCATGGCTACCCCATCCCTGGCAGTGTTCAAGAACATGTTAGATGGAGCTCTGAGCAACCTGGTATATTGGAAGGTGTCCCCTGCCCACATCAGGAAGATGGAACTATCTGATTTTTAAGGTATCTTTAAATTGAAACCATTCCATGATTCTGTGACTCTACAATGACCTATTTTCTAGAGCTTGGCAGGAGATTCCTCTGCTACTGCTTCATGCCAACTCCCACGATGTGCTTTAACCTTGTTTTGATAATGGCCTGAATGTGTCCTTGTGCAATCACCCTTTGACTCATTTAGAAAAGAAAGAGCAGCAGAACAGACTGCAAATACATAAGCCAGACCTAAACAGACCAGAGACCAAGGGGGAAGCTTGCCCCACATGCAAACAGTATCTCACCACTCCCAGAGAAAGGCCAAGGACATCAGTGCTGCCCTGTCCCCCTGTCCTCAGTGCCACTGATCTCAGGACCCAGGCTATGTTACATGAGCATGACATAAAATTAGCCAATTCAAGGACATTTATGAACAACTTTAAACATAATGAGTTCTTTTGAGTCCAAGATAAGCTGGTATTATTAGTCCAATTAAAATGACACTTCTTGATTAGTCTGCCACAATTTCAATTAGACTAACAATAAATTCTTGTCTTTGTGTGTAAGATGTTCTTCTTTGACCTACAAAAGTATACCAGGTGTAGTGCAACAGTGTACACTTCTAAGCATGGTTGCTTAGCTTCTGCTTTCTGTATTCACGAACAGCACAAAGCCCTGTTCTCTCCCAGCAGTGCTCCTCTTCTCTGCTCTCCCTTCATAGTGGTAGAATGGATGCCTTAAAATTTTAGCTTTTATATTTTTCAAATCCTGCACTGCATTAGTGCATAACTCTAAATGCCATACAAAGTGTAGTTAACTGTCATCACATTTTGGTTAGACAAAATCAAATCCCTCTGTGACTCAAGGACACACCGCTGCCTCAGGCCCCGAAAAGTACAAACACAAGTGAACTGGGTGGGGAGCAAACTGGGGGTATATGACTTCATTACCTGAAGCTGTAATTGGAGAATTAGCACCTGTCATGCAAATAAACCAGACTTATATCTGTCTGAAAAACTCGTGACCACCGTCCATGTTGGGTGCAGCCTCTGCTAGGCTTTTGACTTCCCAAGGTGTACCTGTTAAAGGTCTTTAATAATTACCCACATTATTCTCTTAGCTCTGTCTAGCCTCTATTCTAGGTAGCCACTCCAAGGCATCAGAGTAACTGGCACAGTAACAACAGTGTCTTCCCTGTGCCTCCACTCTTTCTGTTGGCCAGAAAAAACAACCAACTAAAACAAAAAACACGCTTCCTCCACCACCATGCATTTTTCCACCCACAGTTAGCACAAGCACTGATTCCAAGGTACTGTTCAACAACGCTTTACCGGGGGAAGAAGGGATGGGTGCACACTGCATTAATGCAGTCAAATATAACACAGGGGTGCAGCATGTGTTA
Organism: Certhia americana; assembly: GCA_018697195.1. Lineage (NCBI taxonomy): Eukaryota > Metazoa > Chordata > Aves > Passeriformes > Certhiidae > Certhia > Certhia americana. The sequence continues at coordinate 80,412,596 of CM031858.1, read as the reverse complement.
ACAGTAGAGATGCTTTGTTCATGCTTCACTGCATGGAAAATGGATGTGCTTGCCTGCTCTGGATAAACGTACTAACTCCATAAGTGAGTTCTCATACTTCTGAATGAATGAATAAGTGAATGAATGAGTGCCAAAATGAACACAGAATACTAACAGCACATAGAAAATTAACTTTCAGGAATCACCTCCACATCAGTACTAGGAACTTTATGCAGAACACTGGATCCTTTAGAGCTTCCTTTTCAGAATTAAAAATCTGAGAGGTCAAGTAAAATGTGTTAGCCTAGGAACATCATTCTTCATGTATCATAGAGATCAATAACATTAGTCTATCAGCCTGAGAGAGAAGTAGTTTTTAATCTCCGCCAAATCTCTCATCTGCAGAAATAATTAACATTTTTGAGCTTTATATCACAAATTGAAACCATATGAATTCAAATGGAGTCTTCTCTGTATGAACTAATAATTTTATTTACTTTTTGACTACTTAATGTATAAAAATGTTATTTTATACACATGTATATATGTCTATTACCGAACAAGACCACTGAATTAAGTTAAATGTCCTTCTAAAGTTACTAAACCTGTTTACACACTCACATGCCAATATGATAGTACACTACATGAAATTTCACCTTCCCAAGATAATAATTTTTATGTCCACAAAATGTTATAAGTACAAGCTTACGGAAGGGTACAAATAACATCCTGAAACATTAAAAAATAAAGACCACAAACACCCCTACCAAGTGTGTTGGTAAAACACTTGTTGGTAAAAACCAAGTCCAAATAATCAAGACAATTCCCAGAACAGAAAGAGGCAGCAGAAAGACCTGGAGAACAAAGTACATTGAGTAGCAACCTCAGCACCTTCTCCACTAGAAAGAGAGGAAAGGAGAGGACAGGGAAAGGGAGAGGAAGAGAGGAAAGGGGAGGCGTTCAACTTGTAGGGACCTACTGTGCACATCTAGTCCAACTGCCTGACCACTTCAGGGGTGACCAAGAAGTGAATCCCATTATGCAGGGCATAACCAAATGCCAAATATTTTTCTTTTTTAGGCACTGACAGACATGGGGCATTGATCACCTGTCCAGCAAGTCTGTTCCAGTGTCCACTCACTGAACTTTGGTCAGCCATAGGAACAATTCTATGGTACAGTATGTTGGTTTTTTTGTTTGTTTGTTTGTTTGGGTTTTTTTTGTTCATATAGAAGATAAACCTTCCATTTTCCTACAGAGAGAGTAAACACATTTATCTAAAACACTGGGGTACACATTCAGATTCCACACTCTTCAAACAAAGCTGAGCAATTTCAGCATTGTGTGTCTGTTTTCAGACCAGATATAACTAGAGGAGCACAATCTATTCACTCTTTGTGTCAGATCAGCCTAGTGTTTCTTAGCTTTGATACGCCTCCATGCATAAAACTAACTACCAAACTTATTCTCAAACTAAATGGTTACTCCTTCAGCTTTCCAATTCTGTCCAATTGCTTGTGGCAACTCCTACCCTGACCTTCAGCACATATTTCCAGACAGAAGAAACACCCCAAGCACCACCCCAATTGCCCATTTCATTAATAAAAGCACAAGCAGTCCCTTCTAAAAAGGAACATTTTCCAGAATCAAGGAACACAGAAGAATGGGGTTTTCCATTTCCATTCAAAGTGATTTTCTCCACCACTTAGAGAAGTCATGCTAAAAAATGTGATCTACTTTAAGCTGAGGGAAAAAAAAAACATTCAAGAAACTCAATTTTATTTTAATAAAATATTTGATTATTAAAAATTTGTGATTTTTTTTTTTCTCATCTGCGTCCTTAATTGCAATATCTCTTTTAGTTACCAAATAGGTTACTAAATTAAATGGAAATTTCTCATAGGTGATCAACCTGCCAATTGTGCAGCACTGCTTTTTCTCTACAATTACATTTCACAGAGAAAATGCTTTGTTTTACCATTTAATTTCTATTATAGTAGCAATGAGGAAATATTAATTATATATTCCCATTGCAACTATGAAATTTAAGCTCTTCCATTCTTTCACAGACAAATGCTCCCTTTTCCAGGTGGATAAAACATTTTTAAACTATTTCACTGGTAGTACTGCAACAAGTAGCTCCCTAAAGGTTTTTAAAGAAGAAAAGCGAGTTTCACAGTCATTGTGCATCTTTCCTTGGGCACTGGCTCAAAAAGACAGAACAAAGCACTAATTACTGAAGCAATCCTGAAACTAGGTGTCTGCTCAGAAAGCTGTAGCTTTTTGGCTAACTATACCATCTCTTCACCTGCCCTTTGTCTTACTATGTCATCAGTCAAACAGAGTAAAATATTCCACTGAACAACAGGACAGTTTTTGCCATACCCATGCAGCAACTGGCAACTTAAGACAGGACATTTCTGATTAAGACAGAAGTCGTACAGCAGTATGTGCTACATATATACAAATGCAAGACATGATTATCTAATGATGAGGGACAAAAATCACTTAAAGAACTGATTGCTAACAAAAGAACAAGAATTTTGTCAAATCTTTAGTGAGGGAATGCAGGCAAAAAGGTTCCTGCAGTTCTTTCTCATGTCAGCAATCCCACTGTTTCTACTTAATGTCTCAGTTAATGAAACCAATTCCTCAAACTTGGCTTAACAAAGTACAAAGCAAAGAAACTTCAGAAAAAAAAACACAAAGAAAAACAAAGATAGGAAAAGGGAAACTCATTGTATGCAAACTACAGGTAAGTGAACAGAACAGAGAAATTAAACCATATATATTATTCCTCGATATGAGAAACAAGATTCTTGTGTGGTATAGCTAAAGTAATATGTTGATGCCATCAGAATGTATCTTACCACTAGAACAAAAAAGTTGCTGTCAAGATTTTGAAGAAGGAGTTACCAAAAGAGATTAATTTCCAGATTTCATGTTACATGTTGAAGATCTTGCACAGAAATCTTGAAGTATTTCTTTAACCATATTTCTGCAATAAGTCACTGTTTTCACAGTCATATTTGACATCAAGGAGGAAGCTGAAAAACAAGCTGAAGCCCTGATACAACAACAGCATCTGTATGAGATCAACTATGAATATTCTCACGTGCATGGCTTTGAAGTTTCATAAAATTACAAAACAAGATATGACCACATTTAACAGTGAACGTATTTTTAATCATTTTTTTTCAGCTGATGGTTGTACATATCTTAAACAGCTTTTGAAATGACAAAAAAAGTAGATGATCTAGGAAGGATGTTCTGCCTCCACCATCTTCAGCTGAAAACCTTTTAGGGTTCCTATTCTAAAACATCTCTGAACAAACCCAGCAGCTGACAGAAGTTCTGACGGAGGCATATGAGTACCATACACAGTCCTTCTCTCCTTATGACTGATGTTCTCACTGTAACACAAAAATTCAACCCATACCACCAAAGGACTTCAAACCATGTCTGCTTCGCTTTGACCAGAATGGTCTCAGAGAGCCAGTTCTCACTTTTCACAATTAAAATCATAGATGACTGTAAAATGGACACAGACAGTCAGCTGCAAGCACTATGATCATTTTCCAAATTAGTAAAGTAGCTTGGAACACAAATAGAATTTTTCAGAGTCCTCTAGCAACTAATTTCTAAATGCAAACCAAAACATATTGGATGAGTGCCCCACTACCTCCTATTTATCTTCTCTCATTGACCCTTTTCCAGACATGGGTATTAAAAAACTCCAAACAACTGCCATGGGCATCTAGAATGACAGTTTTCTTCCAGCATAACAATGACTTTGGCTATGTTATTGAAACTGGTCATGTTTCTGATAATCACTAAATATAGAATTATTGCCCTGGCTTATTAACATCATTGTTAAGCAATTGCTTCACCATGCCTTCCCCTGCATTTCAGAGCAGCACTTGTGTTATTTAGGACTACTTTAACATCAATTAATAGGCTCCGACAACAAACTACCTTCAAACTACTATTTGCTTCAGTTAGAAGTCATCTTCCTGCACAGAGTGATGTCATTTTTGATTCTCACAAATAAATTATAATAAAGATATTTTTGTGGCAGAGAGAGACATTCAAATATCTCCTGTTGTCTAAATCAGCCTGTTAAAGTACCAGCAACTATCAGGAGTTTGGTAGCTATTTTGCCATTTAGGACATGTACAAAATATGAACTGGTTTGGAAGAAGTAGTCACTAAGCACATCTGACATTACCTGTATGTCACAAATATCTCATCAACTCCATTCTGAGACTATTGCATTATCCCCAGAAATGTTTCAAAACAAGCATTGATTATTCAACATTAACAGACTGCATATGTGAAACATGACATTGTTCAGAACACTTGATTTTCTTTCTCTAAATGGTTTCAGAGTATGCCCACAAATTCCCATTACAACATTCAGGCTATTTATTAAATTCTTATTTTTGCTGTTTGGGTTTGTGTGTGCGTGTTTGGGTTTGCTGGGTGTTTTTCTGTTTGCTTGGTCATTTTAATAAAAGCAATTCTAATTGATGCAAACGAATAAAACAGGACCATCTGAGTTGAAACACTTACCATTACATGTGGAGGTTAGGGACCACCAATATAGAGACAGATAAAAGTAATCCAAAATCTTTAACACATTCTTTTATACTGCAGCTGCATAAAGGAGTAGAGTGTTTCCCAGCTGAACACAGCTGAACACAAGTGTCTGAGCTTACAGTTTTAGGAAATAATCTTTTTATACAAATTTTTTTTTGTTGTTTTAAGTAAAAGATTGTACAATGAGTGTTGAATATTTTGTTTCACTGCAAATGTTTTCAAATAGCACAAAGTAAACAAAATTTAATAATTGTATTTAGGTGCTCTTAATTATATATAAAAATAAAACTTTTAGTTATGAACATCTGTGATAAAGTAATAGACATAATCCTCTGTTGCTTACTAGGTCTCTGGGTTTTTAAATGGATGATTAAAGTAAGTATGTAAGATCAAAACCATCTGAACAAAAGAGCGTATTTGCTTAACAGCATCACATTTTTGCTTTTATAGTATATGCACATAGGTGCTTGTTTCTTCCAAGTGTTGTCTCTTTTCATTAAAATACAATTTAAATTACTTTTTGGCAAGCCATGTAAAGACTGTACTAACAGCAGCTTTGAGGATACTTTAAAACTTGCAGATACAGATATGCTTTCTACCTTCTCCAGATGTAGCTCAGTGCAAAGGGTGCAGCACATGGGAAACAACCATCTTCCAACTACAGGCACACTGTGGTGACTACTAACATTTGTGACTGGACTGAAGGGAAGATGAAAACTTTGTGTCAAATACCAACAAAGAGCATGGCAAGACACAGCCTATCCTCTCTTGAAAAGGCTCATATGGAATATAATCCCTTCTTCAAGTTTTTGTTTTATAAAACATGTTCCTGGCAGATGTAGTCAGGGTCACACTTCCTTTTCACTGTCCTCTGCATCCCACCCACACACTTCTCCAAGGCTGGATGCTGTACCCACAAAACAGATTCAATATAAATTAAATCTGAAGTGGAAAAGAGTGCACAAAGCTCTGGAAGTTCCTTAGTATTTCTGGAGTTCTCTTCCTTCATCTGAAGCAGTCATCACATATTTGCTATTAACATAAATTTATTGAAATATGAAGACCCTCTTGCAGCAATTCTCTATCTTCAGTTCTTGAAACACATTGTGATGATTAAAAATCCCACACACATCAAGAAAAATTTACAGTGCATAAATTTGTTGCAATACCCTCATACGCTATGCTCATTTGAAACGCTCAAAGCACACTATGTTAAATTACACACTCTTGAGTCTGTACTGGGTATTTTCTATAGATTACATCCTGCCACCCACTACATTGGTCAAAAGTTTGCTAATTTAAAAAGTTCACTTTCTTGGTATTTGGACTCCAGTTGCCTACACAGATTGTCCAATGAAATCTGGATTTTGAGTATTATTGAATGTGATTAAACATTGGATACTTAGTATGTGTATGCACACATTCCACTCCTGCTTGATGTGTTGCCCAAAGGATAAAGTAGTCCAAGCACAATTTTTTGCTGTCTGAAATAGTTCCCTTCTGACCTTATTACATCAACATATCATAAAGTTACTGCTCTAAATACCTCTACATATATGATATGCCTATTGACATCTTCAAAGGATGTTTTTTTTCTTAACCAGAGGAAAATCAGCTTACAATAAGATGAAAACTCTGTGGAAAAGATCCAGTGATAAACCACTTTTTTGCAGACTGAATGCTGAAAGACTCTTGAATGTCAACAAAACCAGCAGCATGGAGGAAACTCTGTCCTCTTGCAGTAAAAAAAAGCCTTTTTATTTCATGCATTTATGACCATTCCAGGCTCTCAGATCATTGGTATTAATCAATAATCAATCACTTGTGGGAAATTCTGAGCTGATACAATTCACACTTAGGTAATAGACTATTCCTTTAATCAGAGTACAATAGTACTAATACTCAGGTAGAGAATCTTCTCCTGTCTCCAGTGTTAGTCAAAACTAGTTTTTTCTCTCACATACTCTTGTCAAGTCTATGGTGGACCACCCGTAACTGATTTTTTATCTTCCAATATTTTTTGCCAATTTTTTAAAGACATATTGAAGGTTATTTATTTATTGACTTATTTTTAAATGAATGGCTGCAGCAAGCAGTCCCACCCAACTGCCGTTATTAGGGGAGAACCAATGGCTTGTATTTTCAACCTGTTTCTTGTTTACTGCATTTGATCACCATGTTTGCCTGATAGTGGAAGAGAGACAAGAGCTCCAGGTTCAGATCCTGCATGTTTCCTGTGATTTACCTTACCTTTGTTCAGTTATCCATTCTCTAGCCTGTAGGTCCCAAACATACACTACCCCTCTCAGGGAAGTTCTGCCCTACCTTGATAATTATTTCAGTTTTCTCTACTTTCTTGATCACTGCTATACTCTTGGAACACTGCATCATTCCAGTGGTCAGAGGGATGAGTCTCTCAAAAACCTGAAATGTGGCCTCTTAAAAAACATTTGAAATGTTTTTTGCTACAAGGACATTTGCTACAAGGAAGCAAGCCTATATTTTATAAACCACAATCTTTCACAGCAAATCTTCTTCGCAGGATCTTCCTTGGTGATCTTCCTTGGTTCATAGAATCAAATTGTAAGTCATGTTGGAAAGGAATTAGGTGGTCATCTACTCCAATCTACAGAAAGCAGAGTCAACTCTGAATACAGATCAGGTTGCTCAGAGCTTTGCCAGGCAGGACTTGAAAAATCTCAAGGACAGAGATTCCACAGCCTTGCTAGGCAACCTCTCTCAATACTTAATTATCCTCACAGTGAATGGGTATTTCTCCTTAAGACTGAGCCTCTTAAATCTTGATTTACCTACATGGTGTCTCATCTTCTGGCCAAGCATCTCACTGAAGAGCCCAGCTCTATTCACTTGATTGCCTCCTTATCTGCATGGAAGGGTGCCATTAGGTTATCCCCGCCTTGAAGCATCTTCTCCAGGCTGAAAAAGCTCCATTCCCTCATCTTCGCAAAGGATGTACGCTCCAGTTTCTAACTGTTTTGGTCACCCTCCATTGAATATATTCCAGTCATTCAATGTCTGTCTTGAACTGGGCTGGCAGAAAGAGGGGAGGTGGTGTCAAAACCTCAACACAATATTCCAGGTGGGTTCTGACAAGTGCTGACAAAAAGGGGAATGGAGCACTTCCATCAGTGTACTGTCTAACACAGCACAGATGCTGTCAGCTTTCACTACTGCCAGGGAACACTGCAAGACCCTACATTTGTCTACTGAACTTTAAACAAATTTGCTCATCCTTTGCCCACCTCTGATGACACATTTGGCACAGTTCCATGGAGAAGCTTCTCTTTTATGCATTTGTAACACTGTCCAGTACTTGACTTCCTAGATGGCACCGCAAAACCAATTGCTATTACAAAAAAATGAATTAAAATTTCCCCTTACTTTATGGTTTAACAACATCCAAATGCAGCATGGAAACACGCAAATTTCTCAGTTCAACTTACAGAACCACATCTGAAGTGTTGGAGAATGGTCTAACTTGAGCATTAAGAAGAGAGAGAGAAATCACAGGCATTAAAAAAAACCCCTCCCTCACCGCAAGAGCAATCCTACTTGTTTTCCCTGCAGTGTTGGAGAAGTAATTCTACTGTTCATGAGACTGAGAAAAATGAGATTGTAGAAATTTGATTCTGGCTCTGATAGGTATTTGATTGGGGAGATTATAGGCTCTAAAATGTTTGGAATAGAGATTGTACTTCAGCATTGCCGATGTTTAGGGAATACATTTGCCAGACAGTAAACACTACAGAAGAAGAAAATCACAGCTAAATAAAATAATAATTTAAATAGCAGAGATGCTTGTCTTAAATTTTTGTCAAAAATGCAGTTGCTCACTGTAGTCTGACACATTAGAGGCTAAGTTCTATTGCTTGAACTGTTCTTGACAGATTTTAATGTTAATTAGTTTGGGGAAGATGCCAGGCAATCTAAAACATTTGCTGCAAAACAAATGTGAAGGAAATATGGCTCAGGGTGCAGAGTCTCACAATTCACTTACAACTGCAGAGAACAATAAGCACCATTCTCTACAGAGAAGACAGAGTGAGACAAAGAAAAAATTAATTTTAAGAAGTGGCAAGTAACAAGCAACTGTGCCACAAGATTTACATCCTGTACATTAAGCAGCAATCAAACATTAATTTCACTATAGTAAAAATGCTGACTATAAACTTCAGCAAGGTCTCAGCAAAAATACAAAGCTGTTGCAGTCAGCAGGATCTTTTCTGTACACAAATTACCATTTATGGCTAGCAAAAAGAAAATACTCAAGAAGGTAAAAGTAATGGAAACTGAATTGTGAACAAGTCCCTGGGAGACAAGGCAGCGAGTGTTGGCTCATCCCACATATTAACTCAAAGCAGTCATCCCCCTGCTCATTCCCCACACCACAGCTGCAGATGTTAAGCTAGAACAACTGACCTACAGACCACCCACTTTTATTTTGGGATCTCGCAATATTATTGTTCCTCAATACAATTAACAGACCAACAGGAACAGTATTTCCAAAGGAAGGGACCTTTGAACTGCATTGGTGTACAACACTCTTGTGTTGGATGTGAAGCAAGTGGAATCTCAGACTTCTCAGGGCACATTCAACCAACCGGTCTGCAATTTCAGGACAACCCCTTCTCACACAAAACAACCATGTCTTACACTTAACAGAAGGATTTGGCATCCCAACGTGAATTGGAGGGGGTGGTCTGAATCACTAAGTAGTCTGGATGCCCAGTTCTTGTTCATTTTCATTAACAGAGTGTGCACTTGTCTACTTAACAGTCTCACAAACTGATGAAAAGTTGAAAAAACAGTAAGTTTGAGTAAAGCTGCAGAGACATGGAGGTTAGCCAAGAAGATTTCTCTGTCTGGATGGACACCTGCTTCCCAGATCCATTAAGGACACATGAGCACACGTAGTCTGCTGTCTATTCTTTGTGGAACAGAATTTTAGTTCTGCATTGTCTCCACTTGCTCTTCTGCCTGCTTCTAAAAACCAGCAAGAATGCACTTTTCCTTCAAAATGAATGAGTAAAATACTTCCATAGGCATAAGAGATGCCAAAAAAAGGGAAAAGGAGGGAGGAGAATGAGAGTCTTCGTGTAGTACTTTTGAGTAACAGCTAGACTAAATCTATTTCTCCAATGAGTAATCAATATATCAACATAAAGAGGTTTCTAGCCAAAAAGAGAAAGAAAATCTCATTTGTGCCAAATGCAGGAGCAGTGAAACACAGATATAACCAAATGCAAAATACCATCCTTATCTTTCAGAAAAACAAATAGGCTACACAGACTATCAGTCTGTCTACCATTTACAAAGAAACCCCAGCTATTTATCCAAACCCAAAGGCTCAAAGGCAACCCAAAGTTTAGCAGATAAAGGAAACAGAGAGATAACAGAAAAGGAGCAAGAATTTTGTAATGGCAGAGAATTCAAACAAAAGTGAAAAGCTTTACTTCTCTTAAGAACAATTGAGGACTCGCTGAAAAAAACCAAGGAAATTCTTCCATATATCTAAATTTTTTTTCCAAAAGTAATAGACCTTCCAGTACAAGTAGATTATAGTAAACATTTGCTGAATTAATTATCTGCACATACAATTCCTACATTTCTTTGAAAGCTAAAATTTATCATTAAAAAGTTGTTAATTTTTTATCCTCTGAAGTTATTTCCATCTTTAAAACCAGTGCAATTTTTAAACCATTAAATTTAAACCTAAGTTTAAAAAAAATTAGCAATTAACTAATTCTGCACAGAACCACTGACATCATGCCACCTGTATTAAAAAAAAAAAAAGTTTATTTAAGAAATTGTAGTGATGACTTTTTAAAGCCTGTTACAGGTCATACTTCTGTAATTTATTCTTTATATAGTACCAATTAAGCATTACTACTTGTCATTATAATGAAATGGTATCTAAGCATTGTAAGAGGATCATCTTTATCATAGAAAAAAAGTTTTAAATACAGCTTACTTCATGAGACTGCTACTAATGAGCTATTATGAACTACTGCAAATTCATTAATGCTATTAATTCCCCCTGCCCCTCAACATTGCAACAGAGACACACCTGACCTTTCTTTCCAGAACCATGTACTCAGAAAAGGCATCCTCCATTTTACAGGGAACAAAACCCCTGCAACCAAATCAAGAAAATACCAGCTTGCTCAACCAACGTGCTCTTCCATAAAATATCTCCATTACCACCCTTTTCAGACTGGTCTGCAGGAACTGGTTAGATTTTCCAGAAGAGAGACTGGAAAACACAGAGATCTGTTTCATTATTTTCCCTTTTCTGGATGCAGTTGCTACACAGCAGCTACATAAGTTTGTAAAAGAATTAGCAAGTCTCATATACTTGAAGACATACACTCGTATGATATTGTGACAACATTTAACTCTGTGCCCCAACAGGTGAGGTTTAACAACTGGGCTGGCCCACGTGTTGCCAAGCTTTCAAATGTTTCACAAAACCATGCTACAAAACCAGAGAGCAGCATTTATAGAGTTATGTGGAGACAGCTGCTTCAGACAGGTCTCTCTTATCAGGTTGGGAATTCAGCCTATTATCCATGACATTCTTATTGCTCTGGTTTACATGCAGACTGAAAATCTAGTTGCTCTTTCACCTACAAGAGAGAACTTCTGAACTAGAGAGGCACAAGCCTGAAAGAAACTAGTCGGCCTCTGGGAGGGCAGATGTGCAGCAATGGCTCCATTTCCTACACAATAAGACTGCAAACCAAGAGAAAATCATCCCTGTAAACACCTTTCCTAAAGGGACCCAATACCTTTCAGGGCTTTTTAAGAAGCCATTTTAAGAATTACAGCACCATATTTGAGACTGCCATAAGAAACCTGACAAAACAATGATTAATACAACCAGCACCCTAAAGACAAAAGCCATGTCAATTTTAAAGAAATATTCATTGAACATATTTTAAAACCAAATTTTTCAGTAGGTGAGATCTGATTATGATACTAATGTTCCCTGAAATCTCCCAAACTAGGAGAAATACAAACCAAATACTTTACCATTGACAGTTTTACAAACCAAATATTTTATACTCTCAATTCAATGTAGGCTTTTTATTTTTTTTAATGTCGATTTTTTGTGGTCACTTTTTCTCAAAGGAATTAGAAATACCATACTTACATTTTTGTGACCTTCCCCAACCCCAGCACAAGAACCCTCTTAGTATTTACAGGCTTCCACAGGAGAAATACGAACACAATGTTTCTGTCAAAGATTCAGTCCAGATATGCTTTTCTCAGCCAGCTAGTCTTGCCTGCCAAGGCTAAGCAATTTCTCTCAGCCTTGGTTTTCACTAAGGAAAGTGTTTATTGCACGTGCAGTTAGTCAGTGCTGTTCTCTACAATTAGGGTTTACTGCCACATGAGGACAGGCATGCTTTACATGTCAGTGGTGTGTCCACCCTTCTAAGAAGTCAGTTCTTGAAGCAACAGAACACCAGTAAAATGTTGTCTGAAGCTGTTAGCATGAATACTACATCTTTTTACTCCACCCCAAAAAAGAGCAACAATTTTTTAGCAGACTGGGTATGGTAACAGCTGACTCCCTCCCACTTAGCATCCACGAAGCTCAAGCAGATATTTGATGTCTGAGGCAGAACAGATAATAGCATGTCCCTTGTGCAGGGCAAATAGATGCTTTGCCTAGAATTGGTACTGATTAGTTTTTTGTTGATTTTTTGGGATGTTGGTAGGGGTTTTTTGAGTTTTGTAGTTCTGGGAGTTTTTGGGGGGAGGACAGTGGGTAGGTTGTTTTGTTTTTTAAATTTCTAATCTGTTCAAGTAGGGATCTAACAGAGTCTTCACTTTAGAATCTTACTTCACTTGAGTAGGGTTGACTGGTCTATGGATTTAGATCCTGTTATTTAGCATATGCCATGCCTGCATAAGTCCCTTGTGCCTTGATCTCCCAGATTCTCTATCTTGCATACAGGCTCCATAATTGATCTGAGGGGAATTCAGGAGCAAAATAAATTTCAAACAATTACCTCACAAGAAATATTACTGTAGTGGGACTACTGTATAGGATATATTTTTGATGGGGCTCTAAAGTTTATTCAACACTAGGCAAGTACATTATTCAATAAACCGTATCACACATTCAGCATTTCTGTAATTGAGATGCTCTGCCCAGCTAAGAGCCAGTTCAAAGTCCCACTGAAACCAGGCTCAATGGCTCTTATTAGTCTGCATGAAATAAGTCAACAGTGCTGAATAGCATGAAAACGACACTGCTTTAGGTAATACACAGCATTCATAGAAACCATCACACCTTTCCATTCAAAGGTATCACACCTTTTTTTAATTTAAGCATTTTGTACAGGTATAAATTACATTTCATCAATTATTTCAAAACAGAAAAATAGAGAAATTAGAATAAGAGTATTCTTAGCATTTGTTGTTTATTTTGGATAGCAAAAGGCAAAGATAATTGCCTTTTTTTTTTTTTTTTAAATACCAACTGTGTTTCAGGCAATTTACAAACATTAGGATTGTTTTAAAATGAAATGACCTTGCATTTGCCAGATTTCCACTGCCAGAAAAAACAATTATGTGCAAAAAAGGTTTGAGAAATTATTATTAAAGCCCGTAACAGTCAGAGCATTCAAAGAGTCCAAACACAGCTTAATGTTTTGCAACACAGCATTAAAGAACAAATGGAAAAAACACTGATACCACACAGTAACAAAGACACTATTACAGCTTTCTGATTCTGAAAACACATCATATATTCAGAGCTTCATAACACCACTTAGCAAAACAGGTAGTCCATAAGAGAGGCAAATCACTAATAAAGAAATACCGATGAGTTTCACATAAACTTCAGGAACAGCTCAACTCCCACAGCCACCTGGTACATCCAAGCTCATCAGCCAAGAGTCCAGCACATAAGTAAAATCTCCAGATCCAGAAAACTGCAATAGCAAGGCAGTATCTGTGCAATTTACAGTCACTGTCCAGTCTTCAGCAGTAATTCCCTAGACCATGCAAAGTAAAGAATATAAAGCATGGAAGAATCACAAGTAAGAGCAAGAATTAAGGTTGTTAATACTTACGTCCATAAACATTTAATTGTCATAAAGAGATAGTATTTATACATCCTAAAAATCAAAAAGACAGATTTAAGTAGTACTTCACATACAACTCCTTCCCAATCAATAAGGCCAAAGATGTTCTTTTCTGGACAAAGCAAGACCAAGAATTACATTTGTTCCTCTTTGAGAAGAAATCTTCTCTAAAATCCAAAATTATTTTATGTTTCTTGTCACTGTGATGTATCTAGGCTTACATCTTATACCTCAAGCAAAATTGATCACACAAACACCCCCCCCCCCCCCCCCCAGTTTAGTTTAAAAATAATAATTAAATTCCAACTGAGCGACGGCAACAATAGCAAAAGTCTGGTTACACAGGATATTTTCCAAATATTTGCAACTAATTTTGCACATCAATTGATAAGCATCAAAACAGAGCAAGACATTTTTCTCATCTTCAGCTTTTGCTCAGTATCTCTTGGTGCAGTCAGACATTTGCTTACAGAGAAGTTTCCCTATTCTGTATTAAACACAGCTGTGTATTTTCCTGTCCAAGGCCACTGGTGTCCACTACACCTCCTCTCTCCCTCAGGTAAAATAATGCTACACCATCCTTACAGGCTGGGATCCTGAAACTAGTCAAGTTTAATTTCAATAAATGAAACACAGTCTAGAGGCTTACACTCTATCAGTGGGAGCAAACACATTTGTCAAAGCCTGGAGTCAGTAACTTTCTAAACTAAGTTCTGTAACATGCAGTAGTTTTCTGAAGAAAAATAAAGAAATAAACCACTTGTGTAAGCACTTAATTGGACAACATTTTATTTTAACCTAAACTGTAAAGTTTCTCAACTACTGAAAATAAAAAGCATTTAATTTTACTTTCTGAGTAAAAACATGGGGTTTTTTTCTAACCCTGTGAGAAAACAAGCCTTTGTCACTGTTAAAATGTGGGGGAAACATAACACTATATCAGTAACTGTGGGTTATAAAGCATAAATCAATATTGTTTCAACGCTACATGCATGTTAAATGTTTTTTCTATTGACAGCCATATTGTATAATTATTTGATGGTCATGTTTTATAGTTATTTTTCTACTTATCGCAAGACTATATTGCAAAATGTGTAAGCAATTTACATCTTACATCTGCTATGCAAGCATTTCAGGAGAAAAACTGTTCTCCTAAAGCAACAAAGGACTCCCTTAGTCTTTTACTAGTATCATAGTCACTGGTTTGGATCTTCATTATGAAATTCAAGTTATCTTAACTCTGTGGTGAGAGTCCTCTTCACATAGGAACAACTAGCAGGAAGCCAGCTAAACAGTAAACTTTTCTATTCAAATGAAAAATGAAAACTAATGGCTTAACACTGGTTCTGCTTCGTCTCTCCTCATCCTCCTCCAGGATCTAAATGAAATAATACAATGCTTCTTTCAGAATCCTGGTGAATAATACATAGTAATCCTGATGAAGAAAATTTCTTTGATGTTGTAGGAAATCACATTTTAAAGGAATTTAAATAAAATATGTTAATTTGAGGCAAAAAATTAGAAATACCTGAAAAAAATATGAAAGCCAGTAAACCTGAGATTTCATAAGGTTGCCAGCATGTTAATTATTCATTTACCTTGTAATCTTTATGTCTTCATAATAAATGCAGTATTGAATGGATTATCTATAACGTCTTTCAGACAACTGAATTTGTTCACCATGAGTAGGATGTACTTCCAATAGAATCACTTACACAGAAATCTCTCCTACTTGAGAAAATTTTCAGCCCACGTCCCTGCAGCTAAAAGAACAGATGACTAGACTCAGACTAATAAATGATCAGTTTACTGCTGGTGAAAATATATTTAACATTTTTAGGAATCAAATTTGAAGTTAATTGCATTACAGCAAATCAAAACTAATTCATGTAAACAACATACATTTTTTTCCACTATTTGCTTCAGTGAAGTCTACTCCTCCAGACTGATGTATGATGCCAAACATTTTTCTGCCTAGGTACGGTATGGCTTACACAGGCATCCCACTGAGTGAACTTTCCTAATGCTATTGCTGTGTTACAGTCCCCAGTCTCTCAGACTCCTTTCTTACACCAACAAGCAGATCCACAGTACACACTTCAGCAGCTTTGGGGGAACAGTGTGTCCACCACACCTCTTACCTCACTACTGCGTTTATTATGAAGATGTAAAGATTACAAGGTTAATGAATAATTAGTATGCTGGCTCAGATAGAACTGTGGCCTTGTCACTACCTGTGTACAGACCTGGGAAACTTCTGCTACCATGGATCCATATAATAAAAACCAAACTGCACTTGTTTTGGGAGAACAAAGCATCTTCACACTAATAAGAGAACCTTGTGAGAGCCCAACTTAAAGAATAACTGAAACCCCTCAAATTTAGAAAGACTTTCTAGAGCCTAACAGCGATGACATAGAAAAGGATTCTCCATGCATGAAGAGTAGCATGTTTTATAGAGATGTTATGGAATGCAAGTACAAGTCAAACCACTGATTTCTTTTTCCTATTAATTCACCAGACTCATGGCAAGGGGTGGAAAAAACAAAGCAAGAAATTAACAGTTACACACTGATTAGACCAGGGATGGCTGTGAAATACATGAGTGTTTATCATTTCTTTCCAGACTTTACTTTTCAAGTACCACATACCTATTCAAACAAAAAGAATAGAGTCCTGAAAACACCACAAGCAAACCACAGCTTTTTTCCCCAAACATTTGAGGAAGATGAAGCAAAACTTCTGCCTTTCTTTTCCTTTAAAAAACCCCCGAGACCAACTTTTGTTACTGCTTTGACCTGATACCTATGGCAGGAGGGTCTCCTGCAGGAAGACACAAAGCAATGAACCCCCCCTCCCTCCTCAAACCCCACTCACACCCACCAGGCAGCACCACTGTCACAAGCAGCGCTGCAGGACCAATGCACTGAAGAAGCATAACAACATTTCGGTGATTGAGTTTCTCTGTGTGTTTTTTCTGCTTTCATTTGGGTTTCTAAGTGTTTTTCCAGTACTTAACTGCTCACAGATGGGATATTTGCGAAAAACATATGCAACACCCCACCGAGACCCCATAAGACTGCCATAATCTTTAGTTACGTCAGGAGAAATGCATGCAATGGTTCACTGGTGAGCAGATGCCAGTTGCTATGTAGGGAATGCTGCTCCATTATTGTGGTGTTCCTGTAGCAAGCCTTACAGGCAAATAAGGCAGGTTTGTTTTTAAACCGAGCTGCCTTCACTCACTCACACTCTTGCTTTCATACCCAAATATTCACCAACACCAAAACTCACTGGTCTGAGCAGCCTGCCCAGTGGTGAGGCTGCAGGGTCAGAGTGGCACTGGCATCCATCCATGGCTTCCCAGGATGATTTAGGAACCAAGGTGCTCGCAGAATGAGTCCTCTTCCTGTTGGGATGGCAGCCATGGGCAGCTACATGGGCTTCTTCCAGCCTTCAGGAGCTGCCAGTGACCAATCTTTTCATCCTGGGAACTACCAGGGCCTAATCACTGCCCCTTAACCCAGGGGTCAGGAAAAGCTGCATTTAGACTTGTCCCTTCTTACAGACCCTTTCTTGCAATTTATTCCTCCTGATGCTTTCATACCCATACATTTCATGCATAAGCAGATAATTTTTAACAATGCTGCTGGAATCCTCTGCACATGCAATAGGAGGGACCAGATCCCACAGATTTTTCCAGCTACATCTCAGTCCATGGCTAGTACAGGAGACTATGGGAGGATACCTTCAGAAAAACAAAATCCATTCTGGGTGAGCATGCAAAAAATAACCTATCACAGAATTTTCTTCCTAATCCCTTTGCATTTATCAGACATCCTAAAGTATAAGGTCATATTTTTTTGTCTTAATCCCATATAAGGAAATATTTTTTGTACTTACAGTTGTTTAAGGCCTGGTAATCTTTCTTACTCTCCAAATCTAATTTTTTTTTTTTAAGAAGTTATAGCCAATTACTTAATCCTCATATAAATAAGTTAATCAGCCTTTTCTTGTATGAGATAGGACTTAACATTGTAAGGTCCATTATTTTTTTTCCAGAAAGATATCAGCCAGGCATAAGAGCATAGAGACAGACTTCCACAATCCCATGCACACAAATCTGACTCCCACTGCATTCACTTCTTGCAGCCTACTTACTGCACATTAGGGGAGTAGAGGCCCAAATGCAGGACTGTGCATTATACTGGAAGAAGCAGCAGCTTTATATTATAAGTTTTATCACCATTTGCAAATTTACAATTCCTATCTATGTGTGTATTTTGGCTTGCTTGATTCTTTTCCAAGCATTCCTTGATGTAATTCAGAATCAGCCTTCCAGCTGAATTGGTTTCTTGTGCAGCTATAACTGATGCATTTATTCATTAGCTTTGGTAAAGCCCTAGGCACAATGACAGCATGAATAACATACAAAGTAAAGCCCAACATGTTTAAGAAATACCATAGTTTATTACAAAAAGCAAATTAAATGGGAATGGGGTGTCTCCCCTCTTTGTTGTTTTAAGAAACATATACAATCTACAATCTTGATAGGCAGGATAAGCAAGTTCCCTAGATGTATGGATATTGGAACATAAATGAGCTGAAATACGTATGGCATATTCTATTCAAACACTCCCATAAAACTGCATAGACTTCTATTAGCTTAAATTTAAAGAAATAAACTACTTGCATTTTAGTTCTGAAGTTTATTCATTCTCTGTGATCTCCAATAATTTTGCTCATAACTCATACAGAGGAAAGGAGGTCACACCTTGTTAAAATATAATTGGAAGCAATAGTCTGAATTCATTAGTCTTATAAACTTCTAATATAATACTCCAATACAACATAAGCAGTAACAAGTATTCTTATCAAGCTGAAGCACCTCTAAAACTTTCAGCCAAATATCTTTCACGCATAATGGGGCTTGTCCTCTATACTAATTAAAAAGAATCCTCACCTATAAGACCTTCTCTACCCTCTCCTTTGCGTCATACAGAACAGTTTATCTAGTACATTTCAGAAAAGTTCAGGTTGTATGGTCATTGCAGCAGCATGAGTTTGGTGAGTTTAGGGGTAGCAGGGGCTTCGGGGAGGAAAGTTTTCCAGTGTGCTATCATTTAACTCTCATTTAAGGGGGGAAAAAAATTGCCAGGCTGTTTCATCTTCTCACTAATGCCTCAATAAAAGTAAAGATATATTTAATATACAGACTAATGTCTTATTAAAATTAAAATAGACACAATCCTTTACTAAAAGATGAAATCCTATATAAAAGGTTCTGTGAAGCTGTAAAGAAACACAGAGCTTTCTTTCTTTTTTTTAATCAATAAAGTGAAAGTAAACTCTTTTTTACACAGATTATGCAATATACCAAATAATTCACAGGATTTCCTATTTGCCTTGGGACTTACGTTCACTGTAAAATTACCCTTAAATAAATATAATACCATGATTTTTGTTATTTATATTGTGGTATTCCTTTAGTCAGCACTGTGTAAAGTTCAATTTAAGAAGTGCACAGCAGGGTTAAGTACATAGCAAGAAAACTTAAGAATCTTGATGACTCCCATACCACAGTGCTTCACAGGTTACCAATGGACATCAAAATCACTGACCAATAAGCATTATATTTTTCTGAAGTTCACAATAGGAACAGAATAAAATCAATGCACATAATAGGCGATGAAGCCAGTTATTGAACTAGCCATTTTAAAGAACATTTTAGTATTTTTATACTAGCTTTAAAATATCTGAATATTGTATAATCATCTCAATATGCATGTTTTTTCCCCTTAATGAATTATGTAGTTTTTCTGATTTTTAAAAAACATTTGCAGAGTAAATAGCAACACTCATGATTAAACTGAATTGCCTGAGATCATTACGCAGGATATACACAGTCACTCCTTCATTAGCTCTCTCTTTGAGTAAATAACAATGGTAGTTATAAACAAATGCTAAAAATCATCAGCAGACACTCTTCACTTACTAAAAAGTGGCACTATAAAAACAAATGTACAGTTGCAAACAGAAGAAAGAGAGAGAAAAGAACAGACAAAACATTAAAGAAACTGAAAGAATGTAGTAAAGATAAAAAATAATTAAAAAAACCCTCAACACAACAACAGAAACCTCACATCCAACCAAACAAATAAAACCCATACCACACTACTAAAACATCCAGTAGAAACAAAATTAAATATGCAATTTTACCACAGACTAAAGAGTTTGTTCCTTACTTAGCCTTACATCTTGTCTGAGCTAATCCAGTGCTCAGACATTTAGTAATGACCTACCAGGCATTACTATCCTATCCTGAAGATCCTTATGACAAATGGTATTTCTTGCAGGATTGTAAAATGGAAAAATCTTCCCTAAATCAAATGGGTCTGTGCAGTTTGCTGCCATGACAGCTATGTCCAGCCACAAGGGATCTCCCTGCCAGGGCACACTGGAACAAATGTTACTCACAGTCCTCTTATATTCCTGTACTTAACTTTTTTTAACCAAGGAAGTGTCTTTCCCCCTGGTAAAACCTGATGCTTTCTTAATGTAAAAATAGTTCAGGTTTCTCTGGGCACCTCCTTAGGGTGCAGACAGCTGTATGTCAAAACCTCTTGCCACTGAGAGCTATGTGGTCAGAGCAGGCACTTTCATTCACCTCCATGTGTTTTCCTAACTGCTTTCATCCCACATGCACAAACAGCTAGGCAAATGCTCCTGGATTCACTGTAGGTAGAAGCATGTTCACAGCAGGTCATGCTTACCTTGGGAGTGCCAGAATTGCAGAGATACATACAGAAAGCACTTCCACCATCAGCAACAACCTGGGATTCCCCACAAGCAAAATGCTTCCATCTCATACCTGAGCACTGCCTGCAGTGGAACAGGACATGGAAGTGGAAAGCTGGACACAGAAGCCAGAGTACTTCCAAAACCTGGCAATAATCTAGTACAACAGATAGGTAATTCATAAATAAGACCACCAGCTCAGAGAAACTCTCATTTCATGAGGTCCTGAAGTGAGTCCACACCACTGCAACCTAGTGCAAGAGGATGACAATTGCCACAGTTTTTTCAGCTACAACACAGTATTATTTCCATAGAACAGTTTAGCTTGGAAGAAATGTTAAAGTCCATCCAGTTCCAGCCTCCCCACCATGGGCAGAGGTATCTTCCAATAGACCAGGTTGCTCAGAGCTCCATCTAACCTGGCCTTGAAGGCTTCCAGGGGTGGAACACTCACAGTTTCTTTCAGCAATCTGTTCCTGTGCCTCACTACCCTCATCATAATGAATTTCTATTATTTCCTAACATCTAATCTAAACCTACCCTCTTTCAATTTAAATATATAATCCCTTGTCCTGTCGCTACAGAACCTAAGAAAACGTCCCCCTCCAGCTTTCATGTAGGCCCCCATTATTATAGAATGCTGTGATAGTATCTGCCTGGAGCCTTCCCTTCTCTCGGCAGAAGAATCCCAATTCTCTCAGCCTGTCTTCATAGGAGAGGTACTCCATCCCTCTCGTCATCTTTGTGGTCCTCCTTTGGACTTGTTCCAACAGGTCATGTCCTTGGGGCTCCCAGAGCTGGATGCAGCACTGCAGGTGGGGTCTCACCAGAGCAGAGCACAGGGGCAGAATCCCCTCCCTCACCCTGCTGGCCACACTGCTTTGGATGCAGCCCAGGACATGTTTGGCTTTCTGGGCTGTGAGTGCACATGGCTGGGTCATGTCAGGTTTTGTCCCCCAACACCCCCTTCTCCACAGGGCTACTCTCAAACAATTCCACACCCAGGCCATATTTATGCTTTGGATTGTCCCGACCCAGGTGAATTTTGTCTGCAATACTCAAAAAAGCAAAGAATCTTCTTTATACATCCTCCAACTTGATCTAAAAAAAACATGTCACTAATATGATGACACCTTCCTCACTCAAAGTGAAATACACCTCAGCCAATAGGCTCAGCAGAGAGCTGGTACTTCTCATCAGCCCTTGTAAAGCCTTAAAAATATTAGAAAGTTAGGATCCATATGATCCATGCACTTTCTGCTGAACATATGAAAAGGGCAGATTTCACAGCTACAGCAGAAACTCAGGCTCCTCACATCAGCAAAAAAGTGCAGCAAAAGACAGAAACGCAGAGCTGGCCTTAGCTGGAGTCAGCAAGCAATGATGCCTGGTTGCATTGATGGACCATGTAATAGGCTTGATGCTTTGATGAATATTCACCCTTACAGACCTTTTCTTCACCTTCTCAGACAGTTTCCAAAAATACTAAAGGAAATTATTTGCGTAACAGGGCATCTTCTTGGCCAAAGTTTTCTAAAACACTAAAGCCAAGTATAATTTTTTGAGTGGGGGAAAATCTAGATATTGGTGAAATATCACATTAAGAGAGAAGCACAGAAAAGAACAATGTTTCTATAGGATTTTTCACCACATTAAAATTCATCTAATATATAAAATGCAATGCCGCTGCAATTGAAACAAAATGTTTAACTTAGATTTTCTATTTAATCAAAATTTCAGCAACTCCACATCTCAAAAATTTGCCCCTAACACAAATTTAATTCCTTTTCAGCACTTGTGATACTTAAGCTTACTAAAATATAACAAGTTAATATTTGGTAAAGATCATTTCAATTTATAAAAGGTTGAAGGTTGCGAATGAGTGAATTTATTTAAAGA
This sequence comes from Certhia americana, assembly GCA_018697195.1. Lineage (NCBI taxonomy): Eukaryota > Metazoa > Chordata > Aves > Passeriformes > Certhiidae > Certhia > Certhia americana. The sequence goes on along the minus strand of CM031858.1, from coordinate 80,390,202 downwards.
TATACTTGAAAATTTACATTGACATTTGAACGTGAGTTTATTCTGTGCACACCAAAATAGCTTGGCTCTTTTACCTAACACCTGAGAAATCACACACTTATAAATAACAGCAAGCAGATGGAGTAATTTCTATTTTCCCAAAATTAGCTGCAGAAGCTTATTAAAGCTCTGTAGTAAATGTGCAACTTTATGTTCTTCCTCAAACTTCAAGATAAATATGACATTAAATGAAAGGACACATTTTAATGTAACATTTCGGAACTAATTTTGACTAATTTTAACTGACTTGTGAACAGTGTCTGAACTGGATGCAAATGACAAATAGTTGGCGTTTATCTGAAAGTGTTGTTCCTGCATCATAGATATACTCATCTGAGCCTGAAAAAGTACTCTCCATCTCTTCACAGAGTGGAAGCAGCTGCAATGACAATTCATTTTTGGCAACTTTAGTCCCTATCTACTTCTAGATAGCAGAAGCAGCCTCAATCACATATTAAAACTAATTAACAAACCCACTAAACTACACCATAGCAAATACAGATGCCAGCTTCATCAGCAAGAGTAAATATCTAACTCCTACACTGCGTTTCCACAGCAATTTTGAAGGAATTTTATGGCAGAGGTTAGCAGGCCTTTCCATCTCAAATCTTCACATGGATCACTCACCCCGTTTTTTTGATTCATTGCAAATGCAGGTAATCTGGACTGTGTGCATTAGACCACGGTATTAAAATAAAACAGAACTAATTTTTGCAGGAGCATTACAATTTAGCAGATATCAGAATACTGAAAATAAGATTCTATCTTTGTGCAGTGCTGCACAGGGGAGATTTATGCTATTCCAAACTTCATGCTAGGCATGAGAATGCTTTGTGTTCATTACAAGAGAGCACTCTGTGTGTGATTGAGACCCCACAATAGGAGCAGAAGAGTGAAGTGCTGTAACAGCAGCCTTAGAAATACAATGCAGGCCACGGTGCAAAACAAATCCTTTACATGTGACTTACTTGCCTGGGTAGTGGAGGGACTTGAGAAGAACAGGGTTGAACAGATCCTGGTTCATGAGAAATCAAAAATTAAAATCTTGTCTAGTGGGTCTGAAACTGATTGCATCTTGAAATACCAAAAATTGATGATTTTTGGTCAATCAACACAGAATACTTCAAAACCATGTTAAAAAGGAGGCAGCCACTGTACAGTGAGACATCCTTGAAAATCCTGCTCAGACTTTTTCTTTTGTACCCTTTCTCCCATTGAGAAGGGAAATATGCTGCAAGAAAAAGCCAAGAGGTCAGGATATGAATGGAAGAAGTCATGAAACCTTAGGGTGCAATAATTTGGAAAAGGAAGACCTTTTCCAAACCACCAGCTGCAGTTCTGAGGATCGCATACAGAGAACAGCAGAGAGGCCATCACTGCTACAAAGAGAGAACAAAGGCAGACCCCGTTCTCAGGCGTGGACTTGAGAAAGACCACAATAAATTTTCTTTCCCAAGGACCAGCAACAGCACATATACCCTCACTACTTAAAAAAAAAAGAAGCATTCTTAGGAATGTTTAAATTAAACTAATGTGGCTCATATGCAAGAGGAGCTTTTTCCTGACTCAAGCCCTACTCTATCTGGGACTACCACTAGCACCACCACCCTAAACCCTGTTATCCTGGCAGAAATCAGACAAAACACTTACATACATCAGACTACAAACCCAGCACAAGAAGGTTCTTAAATTCATATTTTACTTTGCTAATTATCAAGGGGAAAAACCCTCCAAAGCAAGCCAAGCAGGCTGGAAGCTTTCCTGTTTCAGATTATTCCATAATAATAATAATAATAGTAAGAATAAGAAGTCCTACTACATGATATGATAGTTAACCTAAACTTCGTAATGCAAAGTGCTGTAATGCTGTCCCAAGCCAGCAGACGGAAAGCTGAATTAATCTCTGCCATTACACATGGGCTTGTTAAACCTCAGCAGAGTGAAAACAAAAAGACCATGTTATTATCGCTCAGCACTGCCACTGAGAGCCCAGTGGGGAGCCACCACACCTCACATGAACCACGCTTATTTCACAGCGCTGCTGTTGGCAAGACCCTGTGAAGAGCATCTGAAACAAGTGGTGCAGTTATTCATGAGCTAAATGCATGCCAGAAAAACCACGAAGAGGATAAAGGGATAGCAAAAGAAATTTGCACCTCTTTTCGTCTGGCAGAACCAGTAGGTGGAAGAGACAGATCTGCTTCTCTCTATCCTGATGTCTGCATTGGCACGGAGGTTTTGGCCAAACCAAGAAACAGCTTCGGCTCTCACATCCACTCTAAAACTGGGCTTGAAAACACTCTCAGTGCCAGAAGAAAGAGAAGGAAGCTGAGGACTTCTCCTACAGCTCCACAGATCAAAGCATGTATCCTCTAAATAATGAAAAACAAGAAGCATAAACTGGAGCAAAGTCATTACGCAGGATATATCCCTACGGCAGGCACAGAGTGGAGAAAGAGACTTTCTGTAACAATGACCTAGACAGATATTAAACTAGCAGGTGTCGCATACATCTGGGAGACAGACAAAGCACTATTAATCTCAAAGAAAAATAATGCAGCGTAATAACATGACATCTGGTCATGCACAATAAACACACTGTAAAACATTTATTCCTCCCTATTTGCTATGTAAGCAATGGCTCTTTTAATTATCCACATCAAATCCAGGTTCAGAAGACAGCAATGAAAACATTTGAAACATCTGGAAAACGCTTACATATGTATTTTATACTTTGTAAAAAAGGATGTTAGTGCTTGTGGACCTGATTGTGTCCATCCTTATCAAGTTTCCCTTTTGAAGTCAATGGCTATCTGTGCACAGGAGAGAGCACATTTTTTTAAGCAGGATTCTAAAAGTGAAAATAAAGTTTCTACCAATGTCATTTCAAATCATGCTCAAATCCAGCTTTGTTCTTTTGTTCTTTGCTTGAGCACTTCTATACTCTTTTTGCAAGTTATTCGCCTGGTTTTAATCCATTAAAAAAAAAAGGACGCTCTTAAAATATATTAAAAAATAAAAAATCCCTAGATTCAATGACACTCTCCAACTGCACAGAGCAAGTGCCAATGTGGAATTAAACATGTTTGGGCACCAAGAACATAAACATTAACTGATCTGAGGACAGAAGCAGTTTTTCTTAAAGTAAGCTAAAAAAAATAAAAATAAAAAAAAATAAAATAAACCCCCCCCCCCAAAAAAAAAACAAACCAAAACAAGCCGCCCCCAAAAAAAAAATACCCCAACCTTTCCACCCTAATAAAGTTAAAATGCTTTTTTGAACTAGTTTCAACTCCACTAATAGCTAAACATATTTTATTAATGGGTGTTTATTTAGAACTAACAACTGGGTTCATTACACAGCCTCGAAAAGAATTCAGATTCTTTTCTGTAGTGTATAATGTTCTCCTCACTGAATTTTCTACTGGATTTCCAAATGCTGACAAAATCCTGCTTAATGTATTCTGTAAGTCAATATATTTCACCAGTTTCAGGAACAAAAAAAATCATGCTCTCACATTGTTACACACACCATTTCACTCTGAAGTAAAGCTGGTACTATCACATTAGCTGCTAATCACTAAGTTCACTACCTCTTCTGTTAAAAACTGAGTGAAATTTAATTGATTTACCATAAGGAAGGGTGCAGAAAGCAAACTGTCAGCAAACTGGACTGAATCTTGTCCTGATTACTTCAGTTTGGGGATGCTTCAAGACCCATTACATAATGCTCTTTTATTTCACCTGACATCGCAATTGCTCTTTCAAGCATGATTTATATAAATCGAGAGAGAATCTTCAGTTCTCCTTTCTGAAAGCCTTATCTTCAAGACAGCAGTTCCACCCCCTGCTTCAGAGTGACAGTTCTAGGCCCATATCATGGTGCAAAGCTGGTCCTTGCAGCTGTCCAAAGACTCAATTCATTCAGAACACACAGCCCAACAGCAGCATAAAACCCATGTCTCTTGACAAAGCCCAAAGGAAAGGCTCAAGGAAAGCTACACACCATTTAAGTGACTTCATGATTTATCCACCGCTTAAGAGAGAAGCTTTGATGCTTTAGCCAAAGCCCTCAGAGAACACTGTAAGAGGCAACAGAGAGAACAAGAGCTTGACTTTCAGACTAGCAGGTAGCTGCTCAAGGTTCACCAGTAAAGAGTGGTATTTATGTAAGATTTTGAGACATCACCTCTGGCTCAAGACACTAGGAGACCATTTTCATAATATGCTCTAAATTCTCTGAAACAAATACTAATACCAGAAAAAAAAAAAAAATCTATTATCGCTGGATTTTAAAAGGCCAACAGTCCAATAACCCAAACAAAGTGATTACAGGGCGGTGTTAGCATCCTCTGAAAAAAAGGATTCTATGAACAAAGACCACTTGAGAACAAGCTTGAGTAACCTAATACAGCTGAAGGCAATGCCTCATCTCTCCAGGCAAATAAGAAGCAGTCATGACTGAAACATGGTTTGAAACATGGAAGAAGCAGTCCAGAGTGAAAACAGACTAAAAATTTCATTCTTGTGATAAATAGCCCAATGTATTTTTTAAAACCCCAAGAGCAGTAGTGCCTTTAAGCCAGGCTTCTAATTAGCCACACATAATTGAAATATGCAGCTGTTAAAATACTGAGGATAAAAATAAGCACAAGAATAATTTTCTACTTGCACGTGCATTTCTCTCTCAATTAGTTATGAGATGTTCTATTTCTGAACTCCTAAGTTCACTAAAGATCTGTTACTACTATAATTGAGGGAAAATAGAATGAAGTCTCATTATCATCTGATCAATTTCAATTTATAAATGGATTTGTTTTTTTTAAAAAGTGACAGTTTTGTCATTAAACTCTTACAAGAATTACCTTGTTCTGAACTATGTATCATCATATAACAAAAAATGTCTAAACTATCTGAAGATGCCTAGGTTACACTGGTCACTACTCGTCAGAGAAAACATCATCACAAATTGATATTATATTTTGAGAGAAACCAGGATTAAAAAGACTAATGTATGTTGTCTTGGAATGAACTGGACACAGGCACTCATGGAGCCCACATATTTCCTTTATTTAGGAAGCAGTAAAATGCAACATGCTACAAATTTATGTAGTTTGACAAACTCCCCATTTTTCGTAACAGCTACTATAATTTCCCAATAAACTTGCCTAACCACTATTTTACTAAAAGCCCAGAAAAGTAAGAGGTCTCACACTTAGCAGGCAATAAATAATCTGTGCTGGATATAAATGCTAGGAAATGGATAAGAAGGTAGACACAAAATATCACGTATTAATCAGCACTACCAAGAGAAGGCTGGGATATAAACCAGGATGCATGCCAGGATATATGGCTTTAACAGTAGACTGATATGACAGAAATGCATGAGAAAGAGAAAGCTTTCTGTTGCTAATAAATCTAGTTCTGTGAGTAAAAATTGATACAAATTACCCTTAATTATCTATCATTAAGAACAAATAAACAGTGGCATACTACATAATACATCAAGGTTTGGAAAAGTGGAACCTTAAAACTCGAGATTGAAGGCTGAACTTGTAGGTGTCTACATTGTTAAAACAAAAAGCTATTCAGTAGTCAGCTGGATTTTATAAAGGCTATCTGTAGTTTTTACTGCAGTCTTAGGAAGAGATCTATTCCTTATGTAAGAGATTTGGAAAAGAACAAGCTAGAAATATCAACCCCTTTTTTTCCCCCTTTCTCATTAAAACATAAACAAATGCTCTCTTGCTCTTCATAGCACGAATAAGACATTTAAAATTAATAAAGTTCAATGAGCACACCTGAGAAATCCAAATTAAATTTTACAAGTGCCAGTCAGGTAAGAAGACATAGTTGCAGAAGAAACATGCTCAGTCTCAAATTGCAAACCCAAATGCCACAACATTTCAAGAGTGCTGGGAACTTGTGCTCTATACACATGGAAGAGTGTAAGCCTCATAATTCTAGTTCTTTATAATATTATTAAGAGACCAAGTGGAGAGTACCTTTTTAAGTATTTGGATATTCAGATATTGCCAAGCTCCAAAACACTCAGTAAGCCAGTCTTGACTGTGGAGCCCGTTTTAGGAACGAGTTCTGGAGTTATGACCGAGAAGGCTCCCAAAAGGCCATCAGGACCAGGGCAGTGACTGAGGGCCCTGGTGAGGACCTCAAATCCTGTGTTCATTTTTGGGTCCCTCTCTGCAAGAAAGGCATTGAGATGCTGAAGCCTGCCCAGCAAAGGGCTGGTGAAGGGTCTAGAGAAGATGTCTGATGAGGAGCGGCTGAAGGAGCTGAGGTTGTTTAGCCTGGAGGAAAGGAGGCTCAAGGGAGACCTTATCACTCCCTGCAGCCACCTGAAAGAAGGATGTAGCCAGGTGGAGGTTGGTCTCTTGTCCCAAGTAACAGACAACAGGACAAGAGCAAATGGCCTCAAGTTGCACCAGGGGATGTTTAGACTGGATACTAGGAAAAACGTCTTCACAGAAAGACTTGTCAAGCATCAGAACAGGCTGCGCATTAAAGTGGTGGAGTCACTATCCCTGGAGGTATTTAGAAGATGTCTAGATGTGCTGCTGTCCAGTGGGGACACAGATTAGTGGTGGGCTTGACAATGCTGGGCTGGTGGTTGGACTCAATAATCTTAAAGGTCTTTTCCAACCTGAATGATTTTATGATTCTCTAACAGATATGCACTATAGAGAGCAATCCTTATGCAAAAAATGCAGAGGTACTTGCATTTCTTCCTGAACAGAATGTCATCATTATAAGGCTACACCACCAAGGCAGTTTGTTTTAGAAAGTTATCATAAACATATATTACAAAAAGAACTCAGCAGAATTTGACTGTCTTCCTGTGTTCCTCAGTCGTATTTGGTGACATCATACACCTATGAAGAAGCTCACCTCTGGAGCTTAGCAAACAATTGTAGCAGAGACAAAACCAACCCCATCTTCTGCAAATTTTGTTACCAGTTAACACCTTTTTAGTTTGCTTTCTAAAAAAAACCACATTCATTATGCAGCAAGTCAATTAGCCAAGATTTGGAACAGGCATTTATGACCATTACTAAACTAAGACAAAGTTCAAACCAAACAGACACACAAATAAAAGACCAACACAGAGAATCATGAGTACCCTTCATCCAGTACCTTTTACTGTATATTAGCAAGGATCCTATTCAAGCCAAAGTCTCCCTTGTGCTTTTGAGAAGAAGATAGAAGAGAAAACCTAAAAACAGTGAGAAAATGAAATCAAATGCTATGATTTTCCTTTCCTAGTTTTGTGGAATATTTCAAGAGTAAGATGGAAACCCCACAGTTCATGAATTTCAGATGGAGAAAGAAGCACACGAGATTTTGTTCATGATTTTAAGTTTGATAAGACTCTTACATTCCACCACTGTGAAATGAAAACAAACCAGGGTTTACTCTACCTATAAATATACGGTTCTCTTGGAATCATCCTGGAACCAATGCTAATAGAAGCAATAATATCAAAAATATAACCAGTAGTATTGGTGTAACCATTATCGGTGATTTAAGTAGAAATAAATGAGCTTTGAGTGTTCTCTCAAAAGGAAGGACATAATATGCAACCAGCACACTGAACACTAGTCAGCAACTGAGAACAATTTAAAGAATAACTTCTGAAGTGCATTAGCTCAGTAGTGAATTCATTAGTAAGGCAAGGATATACTGTCATTTGATATCCACAACAGAATAGTTTACCAGTGAGACTATTACATAAAATACTTATGTATTTTAAATATATACATATATAGCATTCCAGAAATACATCCAGACAACTGTAATTTGATGGGTTTATTTCCATTATTAATTACAGCAAGCATTAAAAAGTCTAAATTCACTTCTAAATTCAATTTGTTCATATTAGCCACCAAATCACATTGTTTTATTTGCTACAAAATCAAAAAGCCAACAGGAACTACTTTCCTGGGAGGTACTAACAGTCTGCAATAACTTGATTAATCTGGCCAAGAAAAACAGCTTGAGCTTATTTATTATCTTCTGCAGGTGTGCTTTCTAGATCATGATTCACTCCAGAAAGACCCTTTCAATACACCTGAAGTGTCTCAGCTGACTGCACTGAAGGGCAAGAATCTTTTAACTTTTTTTTTTTTTTCGTGGGGTGGACTGTTCAACTGATTCTTAATCAAATAAATAGTATGTGATTTTGTCTGGGACAGACTCATCCCTCCTCCCTTTTTCTTAATCCCCAAGTTTTCCTCTTTCCTAAAAATGACATCAGATTTTCTCTGCACTTGCATGACTAACTTCACAAATAAAATTTTTTGGTAAAACCACTTAATTTTGTCAATTGTGCCCATTAGCCTTGCCATTCTAACAAGTCAATATTTTACTGGACAACCTTTATCCTTTGCTAGTCTTTTCACCATGTCTTCTCAGCACTCTATTCAAAATGAGCATCTCCAGTTAAGAATATATGCTACCCTTATTTTTTTTAAGAGATTTTTTTTTTTTCAGGCTCCTAAGTCTGCAGTGTTCTTACAGTCTTCTTTAGGCAGGTCATGTAATTGATTTACATGCAGCAAAATTTCTGTAGACTAAATATTGATCTTCATCATAAACTGTAAATGTTGTTAATACATACAAATTATTAAATTCCTCTGGAGATGATATAATTTGGAGCAAATTCCACTGGTTTCACTCTTTTAATGAGTTCCACTGCTGTCAATAGAATTTTGAGAGTAATTACGAGCAAGATTTATTTGTGTTAACCAAAATACAAAGACCTTCCATACTTTGAAGGGTGGGGGCAATGGTCCTAGGTCACCTACAAATCCCCTAAATAATCATATCTTATAGCAGAAGCTTCCAAATCCCTGCAAAAGTACTGAGAACATTCTTCCCCAACTTTTAATCTGTGCTGATGGTTGCAACTTTGATATACCATTTTATCTTTATGTGTTAAAGGCACATCATGACTTCCTATAACCTCTACAACTGCTGAGGTTGTGTGCAAGGCTGCCACCAAGAATTCCTAGGAATATTTCAACCTAAAATGTGTGAGCACACCCAGGTATTTTTGGGCACACCTGTACAGAGAGAGACAAGAAACAAAGCACATTTCATGTCTCTTACAAGGAGCAGCAGGAGCAATTACCAGCCAATTGCTTCTGATAGCGTCCTCATGGCCCCTAGCTGCAGATGATTGGCAGTGATGCAGCTTGATACATTGTTCAGTAGGCAATACTCTGTCATGTACGTGTTTAACTGCTCGAAAACTAGTGTTTCTTACGAAAAAAAAACCTGATCTAGTTACTCTTAAATTGTAGCTACATGATAAGAATTCAATTAGAAGTAACAACTAAAGAGAATCTGTTCCTAGAGCTTCTACCCTGCACCAATCTCCACTACTGAACTCTTCCCTTCCCTCCCTGTTTTGGGGCAAGGGGGAGGTTAGGTTGGTTTTGGTTTTGTTGTGCTTTCCTTTAAAATGCAGTATGCTGTTAATGCTAGCTGGGCCTTTTTAAAACCTGGCAATGGTGAAGGGCAAGATTAAGAGTTACAAAGGAAAACCTAGTTTGTAGATGTCTAGAGCCTGCTGGTACAAGAAGCCTTGGTCAAATAAACATACTTAGTGTATGCTCTGTGTGACCTTAGAAATATAATGTATTATTCCCATTTGGAGAAATTATAAACAAAGATTAACCAAGTTTTTCTAAAAAAACAAGCTCCAGTGCCAGTCCTGCCAATCATACAGCTAATGCCTAGTTAAAAAAAACAAAACAAAAAAACAAAAAAAAAAACAAACCAAAAAAACAAAAAAAAAACACCCCACCAAAAAAACCCAAAAAAACCCCACCACCTACAAAAAAGATCATTATCACATAGTAGAAAGACTTCAGAATCAAATTTAAAGGAGTAGGCATTTTAAGGGTACCTGAATTACTGGGAGCAGGAAGAGCTTTCAGGGCCCAGTCTGTGACCTGCACTTCATTTTTGACATTAGCAATGCAGCACCCAATAGCTTCTTTAACCAAAATCAGTTTTTGGCACCCTCTAGAGGTTTTGCTCCCACACAGAAACAATTCAGAAGATAGTTATTTATCATAAAATTTAGAAGAGCTTATGACCCAGAACTCAAGCCTTGAACCAGTGAATCTTTTTACAAAAAGGTTTATGCAAGAATGCAAAACTAATACATCAGAAAATCAATTCTGCTTTCACTCTTTGTGATCAGATTACTCATCTCCTTCCACCAGCCCAGAACTTATGGATCTATAAGAACAACTAGAAAAACAGATGACAATTAATACTCCCCTGTTAAAACATAGGGAATCACCACATAACTGTGTCTTTATAAAAATTAATGTCTCACTTAGTTTATGAGAAAATTAACCAACCTGGAAGACAGCTAGCAAAATAATAGACCACCCATCTATGCAACACTGTAATATAATATTCCAATATTCTACTGTCACATTAATTTTTTTTTATAAAGCGAAAGTTAAATTTTGTTCATGCTCTCTGAATAAAAGCAGAATTAATGATCCAATTTGCCATCACTTTTCCAGACACCTTCCCACAAAATCCTGTCCATACAAAATATGAAGGGAAAACAACTTTTTTATTGTAAAACTGCCTTCTGACTTTTTGACTGAGTTGGTGTTAGGATGCCATTTTCTATACTATATAATGAGGAACTACCTCTTCAGATCTCAGTAGATCATGTTCTTCAAGTCTAATACAAATATGATCAGGAAAGAAGAATTAATTTTCTGCTATCATCACTCTACATCTAAAAATAAAGGGTATTTCAAGCAGATTTACCCAACTCCCTCAAAACAAAGCAGAAAGCATTAGCTCACTTTAGATACTTCATTATTAAAAAAAGAAAAAATCCCAACAAAACATTCTGCAATCTAAATATGTAAGAAACATTTCCTATCATCAATTATATCACAGAAATTCTGACTGTGAAGTGTTTATTTTTAGAATTGTTTGAAATTGGAAGCCATTAATCCAGAGCTTTCCAACCACTGGTCTTTCGTTGCAAGTATCTCGCCTTGATTTTCTTTAGAAAGCAAATAAAAAGAATCCCAGAACACACTGATTAGGATGTCCAGGGTATCCCAGGAGTAAAGGAAAAAAAGAAGAATGCTATATCCTTGGCCCAGTTAATTTCAACATGTTCATTAAGGATCTGGATGCAGGACTCAAAGGAGTACTAAATAAGCTTGTTGACGACACTAAATGGCAAGGAGCTCTCAACTCCCTAGATGGCAGAGAAGCCCAGCAGAGAGACAACAAATCAGAGGGCTGGGAAATCACCAACTGTATGAAGTTCAACAAAGAAGTGTGCCAGGTTCTGCACCTGGGATGGGACAACCCCGGATGTATGGAGCAACTGACTGGAAATGAGAGGCTGGAGAGTAGTGCTGTGGAAAGAGACCTGGGTATCCTGGACAGTGGCACGTTGACCATGAGCCAGCAGTGCCCTGGCAGCCAGGAGGGCCAACCCTGTCCTGGGGTCATCAGGCACAACATCACAGATGGGCAAGGGAGGGGATTGTCCTGCTCTGCTCTGAGCTGGGGCTGCCTCACCTCCAGTGCTGGGGGCAGATCTGGGCACTGCAATATAAAACAGGCATTGAGCTGCTACAGAGTATCCAACAGACAGCCACAAGGATGGTCTTAAGGAAAAGCTGTACGAGGAGCAGCTGAAGCCACTTGGTCTGTTCAGCCTGGAGAAGAGGGGACCGAGGAGAGATCTCTTTGCAGTTACAACTTCTTCAGGTGAGGAAGAGAGGCAGGTACCAACTAATTCACTCGTGACCAGTGATAGGACTCGAGGAAACAGCATGAAGCTGAGTCAGGGGAGATTTAGGTCGGGTATCAGCAGAAAGTTTTTCACCCAGATGGTGGTTGGGCAGTGAAAAAGGCTATGCAGCGAAGTGGTCACAGCACCAAGCCAGTCTGATTTCAAGAATAATAAGGAACATGGTGTGATCCTTGCAGTGTCCTGCACAGGGCCAGGAGTTGGACTCGATGATCCTGATAGGTCCCTTCCAACATAGCATATGCATTCTCTATGATTCTATACATATACTTCTCCAGTTCCAGTATCAGACTAATTTGAGACATCTCATCACTTTATCCAATTTAGACTGCCATATCAGTGCTTGATGAAATGAAATGAAGACCAATGGTTAACAAAAATCATACAGTATCTGCTTCAGAGAAAACTGTAAGGAGACTCTTGAAATATCCTGATGATAGCTCCTAAGGGATGCAGCTCTAGCTACTTTAAATTCTGAATTTCAGGGGACTAGCTCTTGAATGTAGAAAAGGCAGTCTCAGACAAGGCTGAATGGTGCTGCACAGGCACACTGACTGAAGTCCTTTGGGCTGTACTGGAAATCAAGCAAAGCTCCTTTTCATCCTGAAATGTCTAAGTCTTCAGGCAGCACTGGTACATTCCCTTTCCATCTGCTAACCATCACGGTAACCAATGCAAGTGACATCCTTGAGATAACCACCACATTCAGTGAACAATCTGAAGGCCACACACAGATTTCCATTTGCAGAGAAACCAGCTGTCTTGTGTTAAAACCTCAGGCCCACACCCAAAATTCTTCCATAGTCTTAAACAGCTTCCACTCCTGGTTTAAAGCCTTGTTTTTTGTTCAGTGTAAAGTTACAGTTAAACTGATACTACAGTCCATTAGTATCTGAATTTCTTTGAGACAATGGAGATATCAACACTTAAAGAATGTGAATTATGAAATACAGCAGAACTGTGCACAGTTGTCCCAACATAGCTTCATCAGAATGCATAGAATGAAAAAGTCACTTCCCTCTGAGGCCCAGGAAATTGTTAGACCTTTTATGCCATGAGAGCACACTACTGCCATCCACCATGATCCTTCTCTGCAAAGCTGCTTTCCAACCAACCAGCCCAAGCATATAACTGGCACAAGAGGTTATTCCAACCCATGCGCAAAACTTGGCATTTTGCCTTCATTGAACTTCACAAGGTTTCCTTCTCTTTTCTCCAACTAGGTAACATGTTTCTGGAGAGCAGCACAATCCTCTGGTGTATCAGCCAGTCCCCTGAGTTTTGTGTTAGCTGCAAACTTGCAGAATGCACCTCAGTGTCCCATCACTGAAATCAGAAACAAAGATGTTCAACACCAGGACACAACCTTGGTGTATACTGTTAGTGCCTGGCCTCCAGCTGGATGTCATATTGCCGACAACAATTCTTGGGCCCAGAAGATCTAAAAGTTTTCAGCCCATGTCACTGTTCATTTATTTCTTCCATACTTTAAAAGACTGAGTATGAACAGATTATGGGATACTGTCAAAAGTCTCCCACAAAGCTAAAATAAATGACACTTTTTGCTCTTCCTTCATCCCCCATGGTCATCACATCTCACCATAGAAGGCCATCAGGCTGGCAAAGTTTGTCTTCTCCTTCATAAATCAATTATAACGACTCCAAATCATCTTATGGTCCTTCATATGTTTGGAGAGTGTTTCTGGGGGGATTTTCTCCTTTACCTTCCCAAGGACTGAGGTGAGGCTGACTTGCCTGTAGTTCTCCAGATCATCCTTCTTGACAGCAGGGATGATATCTGCTTTCTTCCAGTCCTCAGGAACCTTCCATGATAGCCATGACCTTTCAAAGATAATTATTAGAGATTTTAAATCTCATACAAATAGTACATAAGTGGAATTTTTAAAGTAGATGATGGGCAGATGCCATGATAAAGAGGATCAGTATACACTCCTCCACTCTTCAGTGAGCAAATACGGCAGAAATGTATGAGAAAGACAGAGATATCACTTTCTGTTGCTGGAAGAAACTATTGTCTAGAAGATAATTCTGAAGCCCAAATCAGCTGTTTATTAACATTTGATCAGATATGGTCTTGCATCTGTAACAGAGTCCACAAAGAAAAGGAAAGGCTCTGCTGGAAACATCCTGAGACAGCTTGATAGTGACAGACCAATAAGGAGATGCCAAAGAATTTCATGTTACCATGGTCATGATGAGTGAGCTCAGGTTTTCTGTCACTAACAGCAGCCTGTGTCCTAACTCAGGAAAAAGCAGTATCCAAAACAAACTAACTAGTAGCTGAAAACACAGGAAATAATGCCTAGAGAAAAGCCTAAGAGAGGGAAAGATGCTGAACTGTGAAACAGACTATTTAAAGTAGAAAAAAAAGATTCAAAGTCTAACCATTCTCTGAGTACATAAAAATTACCTATACCATGGGTAAAGGAAGTAATGTACTCTACTGTATTCACACACATGGGTAAACAAACTTATCTCCTAGAAACTATGGTTTTAAACTGGATTTTCTCTTCAGATTTTATCTGTAGGAAACAGGGTTGTCTTTCGCGCTGTAGTTACCCTTTTGAGGTGTAAGCGGTTTGTTAACTCCACAAGCCGTGCTGATTGTAATCTGACAACCTGGAGGAACACTGGATAAGAAAAACAAAGACAAGTTTTGAGCAGCTCCTAGAATAGAAATGTAAAAAACCATAAGAAGTAATTGCCTTATGTACATGCTTTTAGGATAGTGATATTTAGAATAATTAGAAGGCAGATGTTCTGAAATTCACTGTGAATTTCAATAGACCATGCTATCAAGGCTGACTACAAGTTTATAAATGGATCAGAGTTGAGTAAATTAGATTTCCCCAATAAATTAAATTAATTTTGCTCAGCAAACCTTCTTTAATAATTACTTTGACTGAAAGAGCAGCACTTACAAAAGCTACAACTAAAGTTTCATGGAATTTGTTAGGTTTAAGACATTTTCTTTTCAAATTAATATTGCATTAATTATGATTTTGAGAATGTATTATATAACTATCTGTAAATTATTCCAGAAGAATAAACACAATCTATAGTATGTCCAAAACCATTATATATTCTTGCCATGAAAGTCATTACCTATATTTGTTGATTTATTTTACTTTGTTTAAAACTCATGAAGTGATAAAGGCAACTTTTACCTAATAAACAACTACAAATAAAAATCTGTGGTTACATTCTGATCCACTGAGCCAAAGCCTAGGGTGCTTAGCCACCTTGGCCCCTTCCCCTTCTCTTTCCTTTTCATTTCTTTTGTATCTTATTTGTTTATTTGTCCTTACAAAATGAATGCCAAGAAATAATATATCAGAAAAGACCACTTGTGAGAAACGATCTTAAAAGTGCTGAGATATTTTCAGACAAACATTAATGTTTTGTGAAAGTGAAAAAGAAAATGCTGAAAGATTGTTCAAATATTCTAGGGCTTACCTATGCTAGTTATTTTGCTGAAACAATCTCTACTCCAACATCAAATTGACCCTTATTAAAAGAAGAAAACCTATGGATAGAGGGAATTCAAGCATTTGTCCCTCACCTTCCTGCTCTGAAACGGCTCCTTTTGGCTTGAAACAACAAAGGACTGAAAAGATTACTATTGTTACTACTGCAAGGCTTGAGCAGAAGTTGTTTATCAAATTCTCTCTTAGTATGTAATGAAACAATAGCAACTCTTGGCTGTAAATGACTATAATGCCATTTCTCACGCAGTCTGTGTTAATACAATAGAAGTAATGGTGTAGTAAGGGACCAGCAGCAGGGTATTTGCTGATGCTTTCTAGGTCTTCATTATCAAGTTCTAGTTTTGTTCTCTAAAATTCTCACAGAGGAGGAATCTAGTACAGTTTACTTCCCCCTTCACCTTGTTTAAACTCCTTCAAATTACTCTCCTTTTACTTATTTTCATTTTCTTAAAGACGTAAAAAAAAGCTCACTAATGATATTCTCTGTTTCGGGAAAAAAAAGCCTCTTACATCACTTAAAATATGTTGTTACTTGTTTTGGAAAAAAACAGCTGAAGTCAAGCAAAAGTTAACTTTTATACCACCCATGCACTGAGAGCAGTGTAGCCAGAGCTTTTTGCTTAAGCAACACGGAAAGGGTACGTGCTCTAGGAGACAGAGTACATAAGCAACCAGGATCCTATTTTCATGCTTTTTACTGACCTATTTTCAGCCTCTCTTGACTTGTTTTCCCTTCAGCAGTTTTGTTAGATAGGCTTTTGAACTTTTCGGCATAAGGACCATCTGTGAGTATGTTTTGGACAGCACAGGTTCAACAGGGCTGTGATCTAAGTACGGTTGTCAAAACACTGATGTAATACAAAATAAAGAGCCACCACTATGTTTGATTGCTTAGATGATTCCAGTCTGTTCCTCCATCTGCATTCTTGCATATGGTCTCTCATACATGGTGCAGTTAATGAAGCTACAGCACGCAATTTTGTAAATGCACCCTGGGAGGGAATTGGTTACACACCACTCTGCAGAGGCAGAGAGCGCTGGAGCACCGTCCAGACTGTGTTTCTGTTTGTTATTGCAAAGAGTCACAGATAGACCCAGGAGTGCTGAGCTCACTCTATATTTCAACATGGGAGCCACTGGGATATTTACAGCTGGCTTCAAGGTCCTGTTCTAATTTAGGGCTAAGGTGCAATTCCGTAAAATTAGGCTGCTGAAATTCAGTATCAGTAAGAAGCAAATACACTTCCACTCAAACATTGAGAAGTTTGGTTTCCTGTAGGCAGAATGGTAAGAAAGTTTGAAACAACAGCTATGAACAGGCAGGAGTCTCCTGAGGCTTACTCTATGAGCTAGCCTGCATCTAGAAGTAGCAGCTTCGGGCCTTTCACAATATCTTTCTGCACCATAAAATTATTTCGGGGTAAAGCAGTATCATAAGCTGTACAGCTTAATAAAATAGTAAAAAAAAATTTAAAAGGAAAGAGCAGAATTCACAAGGCCACAGCAATGCCCGTGATAGTCTATTTAACCCATTAATGACTGTTTCAAGAAAACCAAATAAAAAGTTATTCAAAAGAGGGAGTCTGACTGGCAGAAATAAATAATAAAGAGATAAAAAAGTATTGCTTTATATGCCTGTTATGTTTTGGGTAATTTTTGAATGTCATACTTGTGATATTCAACAAGAAATGAACCACACACGCACAACACCCTTCCTCAAGCAAGGGCAGAAGAAAGAGGAAGTTTATTGTAAAACTCTGATTTATATATGTTGCAATAATTGTTCAGTGATTGGTCTGACAGGTTGCCACCTCTCAGACCACACTGGTCAAACCAAAAGTCCATCAATTCTTGCTTCCTCCAGAGAGGAATGTAAACAATTGTTGTTTACAGAGATGCATGTGGGAACTGACTCCAGGAATTCAAAAACATCAGAAGGCTAAAAAGAAAACATGCAAAAGCAGGGGTGACACATACTTAGATACTATTAAAAGCTCTGCATATATCTTCAAACTCCAGAAGTTTTAGATGTATAAATGCTCAGACTTTAAATTTCAAGTCCCTTTTATTCTTCTCTTCTACACATGTATGAAAAATGTGAAGATTAAAACATCAGAAATATTGCACATTGTTCTATGAATTCATTCAGCAAGGTAAGTCACCTTTTTGAAGGAGCTCTAGAATGATTCATGTGCAAAAAAAGAAAAAGCTTTGTCCTGGCCTTTCTTTCTTCAACTGTTCCTATGAAATGCAGATGTATACCTGTGCCTCTGAAATACACTTTGTATCTAAAACCTGGTATTGTGAAATCAATCACAAGTCTCTAACACTTTCCTTCACAGGCTATGGACAGAAGTGCAAGAAGCTTTGATACTGACAACACAATCAGAAAAAACCATTCTTCTCCATGCCTCTTGAATGCACCTATATTTATTTGTGGGATATTGGTATTCAAATAAAAGTTTTAAAATAAAAATAAGAGAGAATTTAAATTTTGTAAATTTCCCATCATGTTTTTAAGAAGTGTGGTAGCCACCTGGAACTCAGATTAGAAGAAGTCCTTTACTGGTTTTTAAACAAAGAATGTTTGTTTTCTTACAGTGAAACAATAAGACTACAGTAGTTCATAATAGTTATTGTACAGACAACTTAAGTAGATGGTATAAGAGAGACAGACATCTATCAGGGACTGAATCAAGGTGCAGGAACATACTTAAAGATTAAAAAGTCTAATTAGAAGTGGTACAAGTTTTCAGTGGCTGTTCCCATTCAGACAAAAAATCAGCCTCAGCAGTAAGTGGTAGTGACAGCACGTCAGCTTGCCTGTATAATTCACAGAGAATCTTCCATGTTGGAATGGTATGACTTGAGACATGAGTCCAGTTTTGGCTCAGCTAATGGAAACAATATCATTGCAATACATCTTCTACTACTTCCATGGAGCTTGAGGATGGCTAAAATAATTTTATTTTTGCATCCTATTCCCTTAAATGTGCAACTTACAGTAGTTGGTGTGAAAGAGTTAGAGACTTGTAATTCACAATACTAGGTTTTAGACACAACACGTATTTCTGAAGCAAAGCTATACATTTGTATTTCAAGACGGTCACTTTTCCATTTGTCCCATTCCTCCTGGTCAAGTCATTTTTTTAATACCCACCACTCACTCTCATTTGTTTAGCAAAAACATGAATACCTTGCATAGTATATAGACATTAGACACTCCTAAAAAAAAAAACATGTGGAAAAAAAAACCCAAACAAATTTTTGGCCATCTGCCAACACAATTTAGTTATTAGATCCAAAGTGGAAACAAAAGACTACACTTAGGTAAAGATTTATTAGAAAACTATTTGAAAAACATGATACTTTAATGTTAAGATGAGAATATTAAGCTCTTCAAAAATCAGGATCCCTTGCTCCTTTATTACAATATTTTACTGGAGGCATGTTAAATGCCTTATGAAAAAGTGAATTTTAAAACACCAAAAGGGGAAGAAAAAATGACTTTATTCCCAAGAATGTGTATTTCCATAAACTCAGGCACTTGTTTTAGAAGGTCTGTACAACTTCCTAGAAAGCAATTCCATTTGTTGACAAGCATACTACACTTTCAGGTAAACAAAACTTATACTTCCAGAACTATACTGTTCTACAGGTCAGGAAGAAGCTTTCAGTAAGATAAGTTAGCTAAACAAACTAGTATTCTGATCTTTTCTTTCTCTTTCCCACTCTCCACCATTTTTACCTCCACCTGTAACTCAAATATTGACCAAATAATATAAAAACTATTAATTACTACTGAGTTTACTTGTCGTGCCTATTTTATAATAACAGTGTAATCACTGCAATTTTCTTAAAAAAAACACAAAAAACCAACAAAAACCTCCACCAACCAAAAAAATCTCAAACAACAAACCAACCAACCAAAAAACCAAGCCGAAAACCACAAAACAAAACAAAATCCACTGAAAAAGCTCAACCAAGCTGTTTCATGACAAACATTATCTTGTGGAATTACTAAAGAGTCAAATGAAAGAAGGCTGAATAAATAGGAAAAAAAAATATTTTTACTAAGGGACATCAAGTAAAACACAGGGATCCCATGGAATCAGTTGGATTTCTGTTACCAAATTCAACAAGAGTACAACTGGGTTTTGCCTAGAGATTACAATATTACATTGCTTTTGAGATTAATGTGCAAGTTATGTGCATGCAAGAGAGGAATTTTTACAACTGACAGAGGTGCAACTAGTTCCATATGTGTCTATAGCACAAAAGTATCATATACACATGCATGCATTTCTTAAACATGTTCAAACTCTTTATTGTTTATTTGTGCAAGTTGTTCTGTTAGAACTGATGCATTTTAGCAAATAAAACACTCTCAAAAATGTATTTCTAAAAGTATTTGCTAGAAATCATCAGACAGGATCAACTACCTGTGTTAAGAGAATGAATTAGCATCCTTCCTATTCATTGACAAAATAGCAGTTATGCATTCCAGCCTGTCTCCCTGTCCCCAAATTCCCATCCAGCTTTTTTTTGGCCTGCTATAACCAGTATCTTAAATAAATCTCCTTCTTTTCTTTGGGCACTATGTACAGTAAAAACAAACAAACAAACAAACAAAAAACCCCAAATGAAAACAAAACAAAACAAACCCCAAAATGTAAAAGCAATTTACATTGCAGACTGTTTGGCTCCTTGACAAACATTGTTGCTCCAAGTCTGTTCTGTCAATAGATCACCAACAATCTGTCATTTGGGGACCTGAAATATTTTCATCACCACTGATCAAAAGCCAAGTAGTTCCTCCCTGGATATTTTTGGAGGGGAGACTTTGCTGAGAGAGGCTCAGGCAGAGCAATCCATCAGCAACGTCAGCCTGAGGACTCCAGTGGGCAGAACACAGCTGTGAAGGAAACCCTGCTCCCCCTCACTGGCCAGTTCTCCTCTGAGTAAGTAAATATAGGGATTTCACGAACAAACAGGAAAATCAGGTTCTTTGAAGTGGCTTTGCTCAACCAGTTTTCCAATGAGATGACACCATCATATTCAGGAGATCAGAGATGCCAGGTCTCAACTGTCCCAAAATCCTAAGTGCAGGTCAAGTTCATGTTGCACTTAACTGTCACTGTCAGGTACAGCATATTCCCCAAATAATAGTGTTGTACTTGCTCAAAAAAAAAAATTATTAAGTACAGAAATTTTATTCTGGAAATCAAACTAAATTATTTTATATATCTGTGTAAAATTTTATCTACTTTAAGCTAAGTTGAAGGCATAAAATACGATCAAAACCTGGAATTTTGTTTTTACCAGTCAAAAACAGATGTCTCCTCTGCTGAGTTCAAATACTGTAATTCTAATATGCATGAAATAGAAGAAATATTTATTACTCACTACAAAAAAATCACATCTCTTCAGACAGACTGGCAAAAAACCCACAAAACAAAACAGCAAGACCTATACATGCATTGTATCTCCAAGACCCAGGGATAGAAAAGTAATAATTAATAAGCCAATTACTCTTGGCTACTTTTACTTATAAGGTATTTATAGAGAGTCTACATGTAAACCAACTAATCAAAATTCAACCTTAAGAAAGGGAAAGAAGAAATGTAAAGGTTACATTTTACATCATAGCTTTCCACTTAATCCACATACATTACTTGTGAACAGATCTATGCTATGTAAGACACATATAATATAAGGAAATGTTTGTTCCTTTCTGAAATGAGGAGTATTAGCCATCCTTTGGGTGCTCATTATGAGAGCCTGCACTGAGAATTAAGTGTGCAGGATCCCAGTGGAAACACGCAGGGACTAATGAACTTCCATAATTTGACCAGAATTGCATGCTCTGGAATTTTTTTTTTTAATTGAAAAAACTATATAATGACACATACGATGCAGGCCTATGTACCTGAGAGTATTAAACAATTGGTTATTGGAATAGTGCATTACACTTCACAAATATACCATGGTTTCATGATACCAAAGATTTTTTGGTATCATGAGTCTGCTTTTAATGCCAGTTCTTAAAACCTGTGATTCTAAATTTACCCTTTGATTAGACATGCATGTTTCTAATTAAGCTCAACCTGTCCATTCTTCTTTGAAGAGATTAAAGTCAGAGTCCCCCAAGACTCCTGAGGCTCTGTGCAATAATTTACTTGTTCTTGGTAAAGGCAATAGAAGTCAAAAGTGAAAAATAAGTGCAATAAGCTGCCAAGCTTGTCAGAAACACTTTCAACCAAAAATACATACTAGCAAATCTATAAAATCTGTAAGGGACTATCATGTTTATTATGGCAGAAAAAGAGGAATTGGTGTTGCCTATCTCCTACGCATTCAACTACAGCATGCTGTAAGGCATCAGTAAAACAAATGTATGTGTAGTAGCTAATCCTTGAGGTCTGTGCCAGATTACAACCTCTTTTTTTTTTCCCCCATAATGGGCCAAACTTTATTGTCTGAAAAATCACAGATATCATCTGAAAAATCCCACTCATACATAGCTGAGAATCATCTGGAATTAACCTGGTCATTCATAAACAGGACAGGACTTCTAACCCTGTTAACTCAAAATCGTCATGTTGGGAAAGTTAACACAGTTAAATGTCAGAAAAAAAGGAAAACAGAAGCCAGCAGTTTCCTGTTGCTTCAATTGTATTGAAAATTTTGAGAATGCATTCTATATTTTTAACACTTATAAAGAATAGATGCACTATCACACTTCCAAGTTTTCCCTCTACCATCTAATGACATACTGCAGTGGAAATCCACATATAAAAATCACATTATTCTTGTAACACAGGCTTCAAAACCATTTGCAGCAGGAATTCCACGACTCATCAATTACTGTCAACTTCCTTCATTAAAACCTAAACTTTTTAAAATACCCAGAACATTTTTTGTTCTAGTCACTGCATTTCTAAGCACACTAGGTCAGATGAGGTTAGGCACTGAACTGAAAGTTTGGGTTACCATCATGTGGTGATCAAGGATACTTCATCAGAAGTACTCAGAAAACAACAAATATGACTAATCATTTTGTTAAAATTTTTCAAAATGCTCACAGACTAACCTAAACTTTTGTTTGTAAGAATTCAGTAGATAGACCACTCTGCATTTCATACCTGCATTTTTAGCAGCTCCAACTCCAACTTTCCATGAGACTTCAATTTCTCTATCACAGAGACTCTCACCTACTACAGTATCACACCATGCACAAATTAGATGGTGCCATTACACATATTCAAAAGTTGCCCTGAAGCTTGGTTGGCATAAGAAATATGAGAAAGTGACGGTGTTATGAATGTCCCCAAGTATCTGCTTATTTAAAGAACTGACTCTACAAATTCTGGCATACAAGACAACAAGGTTTGTACAGGCAAGATTTACAAGTTTAATCCTGAGTCATTTCCATTGCTGAAAACATTTAAGTTGCTGTTTCCATAGATAGCCATTCTCCAACCTAGCCCTCTGCCTTCTCACTGCTTTTCACTGAATATGAACATCCATATCTAATGTCATGACATTTTTCACACAAAAAAAAGAGCATGAAAAAGCTTTTGCCTTCCCATATGCCAAACAGGTGAAGCAATTGTTCTTGTCAAGAAGAACGATTATTTTTGAGCAAGCAAATTTGACTGGGATGGCAACAACCTTCTTTAGAAGAAACCTAATTACTACCCAGCCAACATGCCAGGTTTTGATTCATTTATGCCGTCTTCAGAAAAGTTGCACTCTTTGCTCACGTAAATCTAAAATAATGTATATATTTAAAAAAATCCAACAAACAGACAAAAAATCCTGAAAGCACCTATAGATCAGCTAGCTAGAAATACATAAATTCATGACTTTCAGCATTTTGGTGGAAAACTGCAAAGAAAAAAAAAAAAGTTCACGTTCTGTTTACAACATCCAGTGGATGTTTTCTTGCCTTTCAGATACCCAGCTTCAAAAATTGTAGAAATCTCTTGGGAAGCACGCATTAAAATACTTTGAAATCCATTGTCTTTAGCCTTGAATTACCTCTCAGCCCATCCTTGCCAGTCACCCTTCCAAACTGCTTGCTGGTTCTGATGGAAAGCATATACTTTTACAGGATGAAGATTACAACCTATAATCATCCTAGTGGAGCTAAAAGGTACAGCAACTTTTTCACCAGACTGTATTATTTCTAATTACTTTCCCAAGCATGTTAATAATTTGAATTAAACTATCTAATATAAATCTGATATAAATGAATGTTTAAGAGTTAAGTGTTCTTCAGTGGGTTTAAAACAATTAAGAATCTCATCAAAATATGTATTTATGCTACCTGCTTATTTCATTTGGATCACATAAAAAATTCAGCCTTAAAAGGATATCTTGGCTACTTAACTGAATAACAACTGACAGTATTTGAACAGGATAATATACTCATGGCTGAAAAAAGATGTTTATGTTACATTAAGCGGCAAACTTAAGTTTACGCTGCCAGTTTCCAAAAGTAATTATCTTGACCAAAAGGAAGTAGCTGTACTGTGAAGATTTTTTGGAGATGAAGAAATCAGTTGTAAATTTGGCAAGGAAAAAAAGAGTGGAAGACAAAAGCATCAAAAACATGGGAGGGGAAAATGTAAAATCCTCCCCTACAGAATGTTTTGGATCTCAGATGTTCTTGATTTTGCATGCTACAAGTCAAACTTCACATATTTGTGGCTTCTTAAAATGAATTAAAACAAGTGGAAAATAGTAGTTCATTACATAGTAGAATTATTATGATTAACACAATAAATCAAAACAAAATGTAACATCAAACATGGTTATTTCATATAAGAATTTTTGAAAGTTAGCACTATTTTGGCAGCTTGAGAAGTACAGTTTCAAAGTTTCTTCTGAAACCTGAGGGGTTTCTTGGGGGAGTTTAGGTTGGGTGGGTTTTTACTTTTTTTTAGGAAGCCTCAATAAAATAGGCAGCAACCAAAAGGACAAGATAATACTTTCTGCTCCATGTGTCTTGAAATTATTGCTTATTACTATAATAGAATTTTGTGAAGTAGAATAGGCAGATTAAGAGCCAGTAGGATGCACTAGAAGTTACCATGCCAAGAGCAATTTAAACAAGTATTAAATGCTTGCTCTCATAGATAATGAAATGTTTCTCTGTTTCTTAGTTCAAGACTAAACTGGCAGTTTATATAAGAAAACTAATCCATTAGCATGGCAACTGGTTTCCATAAAAACAGATACCATATTTCCTTTTCAATACTATTGAATTTAAATTTTGTCCAGCATAATGCCAGACAATCTGGTCAGGCAATCTGCTTTTACAACCCATTCACTACACAAAGTTAGCACATCCCAAGGGGATAGAAGAAATTGTTTCAGTGTGTCATGCTGCATTCAGATTTCTTTCTGGGTGAGCCTAACTACCTAGGAGCTATTCAGCCATAGGGTCGTGTGGTTCTGCAGTGAGTGAGCAGAGGACTACTTACCTGTCCTGCATGAAGATTTCCTATTCATATGAGAGAAAATACTTTTCCCACCATGCCCCCATTAAAAAAAGATCAGAAATTCAATGTTTTCCTGGTATAATGTCTTCTGTCATAACAAAAGCAATCTCTTATTTAACAGCAAATGTGGTTTAGTCCTATTTGAGAGTCATTCTATCACTTAAGAAATAAATTTTCCATGTTTAAAACTGCTGCCTCTATTAAGGTCTGTTGTTTACTTGTATGTTATTAATAATTCTGCCACTAAACTTAATATTGTGCAGTTAAATAAGTATCCAAAATTCATCCTCTAATAAGATCTTACTGAGAACTTCAAAGAGAGAAAACAATCACTTTCATTTTTGTCAAACCTCAGCTGTAACTTCAAATATCAAACACTTCATGACTTACAAGCACAATGAATAAGCATCAAAACCACAGGTCCTTATTTCAGTGAAGAGTCCTGTAATAATGCATTTTTCTTATCATGCTGATACTCCTGGAAACAGTTGCTTCTAGGACAGAAACATATGCTTGAAATCCTAACAAAGATATGCTGGAATTTCCACAAGTGATCGGCTCTAAAAATCGTATCACATTGAACCATGAAATAGAAAATGTATCTGAAATTTAGTGCAAAATTTAACACTCATGAGTTCCGCTGATTCTGTTATCTGCTCCATTTACATGCCAATCTACACCCCTACCTAAAAAGGCTTTGCTTAAGACCCTTAAAATAAACTACTCCAGCACTTCCTTTGTAGTTTAAGTTGATTTTACATGTGTCTTGAGAAACAAATACTCAACACTGAACCATAGTCATTTAATTGCTACCATCCATCAGCAAAGGTAAATTATGCAAATCAGAATTATGCAAAAACCTTTTTTTTTTAGTTGCTACTATATCTATTTTGTGCAGCTGTCCATTAGAGTTCATTATGTGAGGATGAAATTATCTTGGTATTGTTATCAAAAAACCCCACAGCAAAAATCAGAGGCTTGTGTCACTGATGAGCAATTTATTGCTTTTAACATCTATTAAGGTACCTGACAAACAGAACTTGAGCTTTGTAGCTGGAGCCCTCTCCCAAAAAGCATCTTTCTTACAATCCACAAAAAGTCACGCAACTGGCATTTGGAAATAAATACTTTGCTTCCTACTAGCAGCTTTGGGGGGGTATTTCCCTCTCTAGGTATACATAGCACAGCCCGCTACTCCTTTTTTTTCAAGCCTCTCTTATATAACAGACTGCAAAAACCATCTCTGAACAACGTGATCAAGACGTGATCTCCTCTTTTGGAACTACAACATTCAACATAATCACATTCAACCCAGTCCTGAGCTATTAATCAACTTCTTACTAATGACGATGATCGATCGCAAGTTCTCTGCAGTTTTGCAGCTGATAGTCAGTCAAGGCTCCCAAAGGATCATGTCATTCACAAACCGAAATGAGACTGCTTCACCAGCTTGACTCAGAAATTAGTCTTACAAGGGTATTTGATCATCATATAATGTTTGGCTTAAATATCACAGTCTTTCTAGGTGGTTTGTGTTTAGTGTTGGGGCTCCTCCCCAGATAACCTGCGTAAAAGCAACAAAAGCCCTAAAGCCACTTGAGTCTCAGAGGCCCACAAGTAGGATATACAGCAGCTTCCTCTGGAGACCTGCCCTCAACCCCTTCATGCCATATCATTTATACACTGCCAACTAACTAGGCTGTCTGAAAAAGATAAACCCAGCCTACATGAGTTACATAATCAGTTTATTTTTTAAGACAAGATGAATATATTCTGAAGTACAGAATGATAAAGATTTTTTTTTCCCTCTCTTGCTTTTGCAAAAGACAGAACAGACTTACATAAACCCCATATAATTCTGGGTTGTCCTCTCTCTGTCTTGAGGTACGTAAGTCTTGACGTACCCTATGGAGAGGTTTGCTACAAAGCAGAGCTCAGGCTGACTCACTGTTTTCCCTTTACATATAAAGGGAAAACATACCTATAAAGACTTTGAAAATAAACCTGCAATGTGAAGTTTTCACTTTACCTTGCTACTGTTGATAGAAATGCATACATGTTTTAAGGGGCAAAGATATCAGTTACTACAGCCACTAAAGTTAAGAGCTGGGTGTTCAATAAAGGAGTGTGTTCGTTTCTAAATATTTCTTCCAAGTTTTGGACTTATTTTTTTTTAACTGTAATGCATAGGGTTAACTGTGACACCCTGAATGCAAACAAAGCACACCCTAACAAAGTATAAGAAAATGTAACTGCATAAGACACTGTGTTACACTCTTCCATGAATTCGTCCTTCCAGTCCCTCCAGGGGAAATTTAACATGGTTTCTAAAATTATCCCTCTTACGGGTTTTTTCATTTTCTCCAAGATCCCCGGCCAGATGAATTTGTGTATTTCATGTACTGCCTGAGCCGCTGCACCTCCTTCCTCTGTGGTGACTTGATTCAGCTGAAGCTACGATTTGACCGATCGATGAAAGCACATTACACACCAGAATAAGAGTAAGGTAAGGGTAAAGGAAAGAAAAGCATCTCTCCTTTCAGCCATTAAATATAGATCAACGAAACATCACAGCGCACATCGCGGCTCCCCTCCCCACCCCCTCCGCCCGCTCCTCGAGCGCAGGATTTCGCAGACGGTGGCTTCAAAGGAAGAACACACACCCCACACACCCCTCCGCACAAACACACACAGACACACACACGCAGCACAGACACACAGAAACACGCAGCAGCCGTCGCTCGGAGCCGCCCCAGGGCGCGGGCTCCGCGCAGGGCCGGGCGCTGCCCCCGCCCGCGGGTCCCCGGGCCCCTTCATCTTCTTCCTCCTCCTCCTTCTCCCTGGCCCATGACTTCACCGCCGTATCGAGCACATTAGTGCAGGGCGTCGGGAGACACGGTGCCGCGGATGCCCTACATAAGCAACGACTAACGTAGAAAGAAAGGGAGAAAAGCGATGGAGCGGGGAGGCCCGGGAGAAAGAACCATAAGGAAATAACGCACTTTGTTACCTTTCGGCCGAGGGCACAAACACCGCTCCTGGCAGCCCAACCCAGCCCGGCTGCCACGCCGAGGGGAGCAGCGCAGGACCCCGCACCAAGAAGAAATATCACGCAGGCGGGAAGGGTGTGTGGGGGGAAGGGGGACGGACCTGGCACCATTACGGTGCCTGTCGTACTCACCGATCGGCGCCGATTCAGTCTGCTTGCTCCCAAACATATACCAAAACCCAACAGCAAATCCTCAGTCCGCTAAGCGAGAATGAAGGGGGGCAGCGGGGGGGGGGGGGGGGGGGGGGGGCCCGCCCCCGGCGCCCCCCCCCGGGCCCGCCCTTCCCCCCCGGCGGCACCTTCGCCGGCCCCCCCCCCCCCCAGGGCGTGCGTGTGCGCCCGTGTGCGCCCGTGTGTCCCCGCGTCCCTGCGAGCGCGCCGATCCGGTTCCAAGGGGCTCGGCCGCAGGACAGCTGCCCGCTGGCTGCCGGGGCGAGGAGGGCTCGGCATCCACCGCCCCGCCGCTGGGGCGAGGCGCGGGGCCGCTGCGGCAGCGGCGGCTGGGGCAGGCTGCGCGGCGGCGCCGTAGCGCAGCGCGCCGGGCGGGCGCACCGGCCGCGGGATGTGGCCGAAGGAGACACAGCCGCCGCCGCAGCATCTGCCGCCGCCGCGCTCCCGCCCGCCCTGCCTCCCTCCCTCCCTCCCTCCCGCCTGCCTCCGCCCCTCCCTGCCCGTCCCCTCCCCAGCAGGAGCGCGCCCGGCGCGGCCGAGCAGCCGGCGCTGGGGGGGAGAGCGGGGGGCGGGCGGCCCCGCTACCGATGAGGCGCCGCCGCCGCCTGTGCCGGGCGGGGCTGAGGTAGGGCCGGGCCGGGTCCCCCAGCCTCGCCGCAAAGGGGCGCGTCCCCGTGTTCCCCCAGACCCCCGCGGCCGGGGGGGGGGCTCTGATTTACTGGGGAAGGAGGAGGCAGGGCGGGGGGCACAGGTGTGGGAGCGCACCCTGGGGCGGGGGTCGTCGCTGGGGAGCAGCCCCTCGGCAGTGATCGCGGCTCCTGCTGTCATGGGTTAGGAACTTGAGGTCTGCCAGCCAAAACGGTGACAGCAAAAGGGAAGCCGGAGCTAGTTCTCCGGCTCGTGTCTACCTCGGGTCTCTCTTCCCATGCTTGGGAAACCTAGGTGGAAATCCTACCATGTTTTCAGAAGTCTTCTTGCGAGCAAATAGGGTAAGGAATATGGAAGTCGTGTTTTACTCCGGCGCACGCTTAACCCTTCGTTGAGAAACTTGTGTGGAATGCAATTGCAGCACTCACCTGAAAGTTGCCACTCCACGGCTCCTTTCAACTCGCCGCTCGGAGTTTTGGTACCTGAACAAAACCACCCAATTTTTTGGGTTGTTGCCCGGGGTAACCTCTGCTAACTCACGCTCGCAGCGAGCTGAGCATCAGCGCGGCACTGGGGACAGCCACAGGCGCGGCCGAGGCAGCGCCTACAGCCGGTCATTTATTGCCCGACCGCGCGGTCCCAGCCCCTGCCCCGCAGAGAGGGACCCGCCTGTCCCCGGGCGCCAGGGGCGGCAAGGAGAGCCGCTCCCGCGGGACACGGCGCTCCCATCCATCCTCCCGCGCCCCTCCAGCCCCGCACCGCCGTGCCGGATGAGTCCTGCCGGGCCCCGCAGCGGTACCTGCGGCCGGGCCGAGCCGAGGCGGCAGCGGTACGGGCCGACCGCCGCCACCGGGCTGCACGGCGACTCGCTGCTGCCACCTCTCGCTTGGCGTCCTCGCAGCTTCCCCAAACTCTGCTGCGAGCAGGAGATTCACCAGGCTGAAGATCTCTTCTCACCGACGGATCTACCCCTCCCTTAATGTCACGGGAAGACCGGAGGCTACGCCTTCTCAATGCCTTGTTTTAGGCGTGAGGTCACTTTCTGTGGGACAGGGGAGGTTTATTTCCATATTTTTTGGACCATATAGATTACTAGGATGTCCTATCCCTGAGTTAGGTGAAGGTGACTCAAAATCGGTAAGTTACAGCTGAGGGTGATTCAGCCTGGCACCTTCCCTCAGTGCCAGTCCAGACTTTGCCCAGCTACTAGAACTTGTGAGAAGAGCACCTCTAGAATAAAATCTAGAGTAAGCCACAAATCTCATTGTCAAGTCTCTCAAGTCAGTACTGAGTTGCTATAGAGGGGAGCTTGCCTTGGTGGCAGGACAGAGTGGCCAGTCCAGTCTTGACTCAAGTAAAGAAGTGACCAACTAGCCCATTGTCCAAACTTTTGGTTGGACCAAAAATTCGTTTTGTCTGCCAAATGCAAGACCCTGGGTTTGTGATTCCCAGCCTGAGACAGACATCTAATTTTGAACTGAGAGTATCACTCAGTTAGCTACCTGGAGTCACTGTCTTACAGTTAAATCTCAAGACGTGCTTGATAAAAAAAAATTACTGGGTGTCACAGTATCATAGATACACCACAGCATCATGTGATCCACCTTCTGCAGCCCAGCCTCTTTTTCAGAGCTGAAAGGTATTTCTGTCAATAAAGGAAAGGAGATTGAAAGACTAGAAGTAGGCTGTGTCCTCCTTCCATTACCCCTCAAATATTCCCATGTGACAGGGACATTTCATGACCCTGAAGACTCTACGCTGTTATCTGACCTAATTGTAGGATTAGTAGTGTATGCTAGTGAAGAATGAACCTAAGACGTGGTTCTTCCCGCACTGCAAAGATTACCCAGTTGCCTATACTGACCTGAGTAGTCAGTATGGAAGCTGCTAGCCTGGAAGTTAGATATAGTAACAATAAATATATATATAATAAGGTAGACTCTTGGTAGGAAAAGTGAGGCAGAAGGGTTTTGAAAGAATCTGGGAGGTGTCTGAAATCTGTTTTTCTCTCACAAGGTTTCCTCCTTTCACATCATAGTTTTGCATGAGAGGGATTTCATTTTAATATGTCACAAGATTCAAATAGCTTCTCCTTTTCTTGTCACTTTCCTCCCCTGATTCTCCCTGCATCACACTATCAATGTTCCCTGATACCAGGTAAGGTCAGAGAAGGGGCCAGGACCAAGCCCTGCTTATGGATATGGAGAAACGTAAGAAGGGAATTAAATCAGAGTTTCAATATGACATTCTTACTGCTGTTGCTGCTGTCATAGAGGAAGAGTAAGGGAGATCGGTTAAGGGTAAGAATGTGAAAAGCAGTGGGATCAACTTCTGGAAGAGGTTGCCCTATCTACAGTAGGTGCTGTCTGCCAACTTCATTCTCAGTGACTAAACCTCTTCTTCTGACGAGCCAAAAGTATACGTAGGTGGAAGCTGTTCACTTTTTTGGTCAGTCCCAGACTTCTCAGATGTAGACAGTCTGTTTCTCAGGCTTCTCATGTCCTAGAAGTAGTGTATCTATCCTAATCTTTGGTTAACTTCCCTGAGGGTTAGTTTGAGTTGGAGATTATTTTTTTTTTTCCTTGAAAAAGATGCAAAAAGAAAAGGAAATAATCATATCAAGGCAGAATATTTTCTAGCACAGGAACTGTAAAAGCATCTTAGCCATTTATGTTTGCCTGTTAGATTCACAAAGGTTCTTGATTTGTATTTGGTCAAAGTAATGGCAAGTACAAATTTTAGAAAACAAAAAAAAGAAGTGGTAATATGAATAGAGTTAAATGCAGTAATAGAGTTTTTGGATAATTAGTCCTCCAAATGACCATATTATAAAAAACAATAGCAGTAACATATTTTTTGAGTTTAGGCTCAAGGGTTCTGTCTTGGAATAACTGGTTGCCATTGATAATTTTCCCATCCTGCTAACTAAAAATATATCTTTTTCTTTGTGAAAAATTTCTTCATGAGGTAAAGGCTGAAGCTAGCAGTGGAGGAGCCCAAGGAAAAATAATCAACAGCTGTATGAGTCATCTAAAATATGGGATACCTAGACACTGGTTGTATCTGCATGTTCTATCTCAACATAAATCGTATTTAATTTTTGATCCTTCTTGGAACAGAGTTGGAAGATTGAATATTTGGGCAGAAAAGAAAACATTTCTTTGCTGTTTTGACTTTCTTTAATATTATGTTTAAATTTAAATGTATGCTTCATATGAGGATTGTTGAGATCCTCTGTCATGGTCTAGGTCCAGCAACTTCTTTTCTCACACTGAAGTCAATGGGAACCTTCCATACTAAAAATGTAACTGAAGGGAAGCTAGGTATGTGTAGTAATTTCATGTTTCAGACAATCTTTAGCAAATCTGGAATAAAATTGGGAAATTTTGGTTTTGCCCTTTTTAAAAAACTGAAAAATTAGTAAAGCATTAATAGTTTTTCAAGTTTAGAGCAGGATTTCAAAGAAGTTATTGAAATTACTGTCTTATCCCTTTCTAAGAATTATTTCAAGGTGAAATTATTAAAAAACATTGACAACATCCATTGAAATACATTTCAGGTACGAAAAAGCATGTTTCTTGAGTCACACAGTATGGTGTCTTAATGAAACTGAGCTAGTAGTGAATTCAAATAATTGGTCCCAATTTCTTCTCTTGTATTTGACTTTGATGTTATCTTCAAAAAGTCAAATCATCACTAAATTATAGTAATACTATATGTATTTTCTATTTCTCCTAAATTGCAGCGCAATATTGTATAATACAAAGTACCCCTAAATCCTGGGATAAGGATGATTTTCTATGCCACAATCATGACATGGCAAGAGAAGGTTTGCATGATTGTATTTGCATAAGCTTGCATTCCAATCTCATGACAATATTTTTTAAACAGAAGTCTCCTAAAGAAATATAAGGTATTTTCAATTCTGCGGCACAGCTGGCTTCAACTCAGTCTGATTATGAGTAAATTATTGTTGAAGTGCTAAGCTTGACTGGCAATAGGAAGATACAATTGAATTTGTAGTACCTGCAGATTTTGTAAATGAATCTGTATTTGCATCGAGTGAGTTGGTCTTTATGTACTGAAGACAGCTCACATCCCTAGGACCTGACTGAGATTTTCGTATTTCCAGCTTCATCCATTCATGACCATATAGTCAGCGATGAACAAAACCCCTCTGAAGCTGTAATAAAATATTTTTGGACCTACTTTACTTAAAAAATCATTGTAAAAATTATTATTTAGTGAATAGAGGCCATTAGTTTCCTAAACAATTTGGTATTTTGAGCATATCAGATTTTCACATGAAATTATACAGAAGGTTAAAAATTCAGTTGAATTCAATGGTGTGTGTCAGTCACGATAAATCAGAGCTCCTATTCAAGGTGTAGTAAGGGAACTACATTTTTTAATAATAAAACTTTTATCTGAGTGTTTCTGATTAATGAGATAGTTGGAGTTTTACTTTGAAGAAAAACATAGTGAAAATATTAAGAGAGTAACAGACAATGTAGCTGGTTTTTCCTGTCCATTAAACAGATTTAATTTAAAGAGGGGTTGGGTTTTTTAGTTTGTGGGGTTTTTGTTGTTTTTTTGATATATTGTAATTTGGAAGGTGGAAGGCCAAAAGTTGAAATGAAAATTACCATAGTGTAAAAATTGTTCTTTTCAGCAGCCAGTAAAACAAAGTTTGCTGTTATAAATTCCTATCCCCTATGTAGGCTATACAAAGATCTGAATGTTCTGAAAAAATTTGTAAACCCTAATCCCATGAAAGAAAGTAATTTCATTCTGTCTTCACTTCACCCAGTATTATTAGCAGTATGATGTCAACTTGGCTGCAAATTATAATCTATGGATTGGATATCTATGGATGTTCAAAATATGTTTATCCCTATTATTGTCAACTGAAATGACAAGTCATTCTCAGGATACATCCTTTTTACAGCTATAAAAGCATTTAGGATTATGGTATAACTCTTACAAAACTATATTATTATAGTACTTTTGGATTTTTTTTTCTCTTCTCTGTATCCATGTATTGAATAAGTCCATCTCAACAAAAAAGACCGTCCTGCAAAAAGTCAAGCAAAAATTTTGTCACGGATACAGAATATGATAATGTTTGAATAAAAGTTAGTAAAACCTTATTACAATTCTTATCCTTTTATTTAATCCATTTATATCTGAATTTTACTTTATGTCTTTCCACAATGTAAAAGACTGTCAGAGTTCAAGGAACCAGTAGACTGATTAGCTAGTTGGACCTTATATTGCGTAAGACTGAAATATTACCTACCCTGAAAACAAAATTAATGACTTGGCATTATGGAATTATAGAATGCTGAGTAATTTTCTAATCTGTGCTCTATTATATTTAATCAGTATCAGGGAAGATGAAGCTAGTTTTACTTCACTGTTTCACTCCATGAACATCATGTTCCAAAAGTGACACACATTTACCTTTTCCAACCAGTGTGATTTGAATTTTCTGGAGAGTCTTGGTGTGTTTTTCTAGTGCTCAGGAGAGCTTCTCGTCTGACAGTTTTTTCAGAGCCTTACTCTAAATTTAATTTTGGTAGTTTCACTAACATCTCTTGTGAAAACCCATATTTCTGAAGCTCCATGGATATACAACTGATTAGCAGGGACAACCTACAAAAATTGTCTTCTTATGTGGCATGCACATGGGTGTTTTAGTATACAGGAAGACACATGGTAATATTCCTCATACCTGAAGTTTCTTGGGTATGCCACTGGTGCATTCAAGATGTTTCCCCCACGAGTGGCACCAAGGCAGAAGTCACAGATGGGGTGAGTACTGATGGCAGTGTGGACACAAGGTCGTCCAGCATATCCTGTGCATTGTAAGGCCCAAAATACTTCATTTACTTTTGTTTCTCAGCTGAACTGTTCTCCACTTCATAGTTGTGCAGCAGATTGCCTTATACTTTGACCTGATAATTCTCTCTGTCAGGCCTCAGTTCATCTCAAAAAAGGTTGGATTGTGTCAGATCATCTGATTCATGCCTATTACCCAGTTTTACCACTTTTTGCTACAGGCTATCTTGCATAATTGTCTATTTCTGGTCCTACACATGATTTGTAAAGGGGTATGTTTATCATCATCCCGTACAATTTTCAGTAGCAAGCTGAGAATGGTACTGTGGGTTTGGAAGTTCTGTAGAAAAACACAGGTGAGCAACTGTCCATCTTTGAATTCTTTTTTCCTGTTGCCTATTCTAATGAGTGATTTTCAGTAGCAAGCTTACTTCTGCAAACTATGTTGTTTAGAAAGAATCATTTTCAGCAATGAAGGAGGACCAGTTGCTGCAGTTTAAATTCACAGAAGAGTTGAAAGGCTGGATGTGCAATGCATGAGTAAAATGCTGAATTTTCCTGATTAAAGTTTACAGCATCATAGTTTTCTGTCTGGGAAATTAGATTTTCACAATGAAGTTTCAATAATGGAAATAGTGAAAAAAATCACACAACATTTGAACAATTATAAATTGTTCAGCTTGGTACCATTCTAAAGTCTGTGGCTGTCTCATGTTCTTTGTAATAGTTTTCAGCACATCTTTTAAGTGCATCAAGAAAATATGTGGTGCACAAGGGGCAGGATGTGTTTTTCTTCATTTCCTGTTCTACTCCTGCTCATTCAACTTCAGGGTAACAGATTTTGAAGGAAAACTTGAGTTGCTTAGCCTATGCTTTTTCAGCAGAAAAACTAACTGCTTATTTTCATGTAATCCTGTTATGTAAATCTCTGTATTACTGCACACCTGACCTCCCTTGTGATATTTTTAACTTAGTGGAAAACATAAAAATATGTTTATCAGCACCACCTGCTAAAATTACAAAGGAAAAGATAACTGTGTTTAGTATTTTCTTACCTTTAATGAAAGAAGAAATAAGTGGAAATAATAAACTGTAGAGTAGTACCAAATTCTAACAGAGAAATAAGATGTTTTATGATCCTAATTTAAAAAAATGTTATCACTATTATTATTTATCAAGTACTTATTAAATACATTTATATAAATTTATGTAGTCAGTTAATTTTGTTAAATTTTGAAATTTCTGCAGCTTCTACTGTGGCTATACACTATGAAAACAACTGTAGTTCAAAAGCAACATAACCAGTCCCAGCATCAGTCCTTTTGGAGACACACTGAATATATACTGTGACAGGTGTGATGAGCTCAACAGCAAGAATCCTTTTAAAGGGGTAAAGCCTTTTAACTGAGTTACAAAAAATCTTTGACATTTGCCATGTCAGCTCTGTCCCTAAAGTAAGTTACTATTGTCACACACAGAGTTCAGATGGTAAACCTTCTCCTTTTTCACTCTAGGATATCAGTTTAGAAATTTGTATTAGATTCAGTGACCTTTGGTTGTATTTATGTTATTTGTGATGCCTGTGAGATTTTTCAGTCGTTATAAAGCAGCTGAGAATGGTACTGTGGTTTTGGAAGTTCTGTAGAAAAATACAGGTGAGCAACTATCCATCTTTGGATTCTTTTTTCCTGTTGCTTATTCTAATGAGTGATTTACAATGTAGTTGCTAATTTAACCTAAAACTGCTTCAAGCAATTGTGTAACATAGAGTAGGCTTTGATCTTCAAACACTTAGCATGAATTTTATGGCTAGACTGTACTTTCACTTTATCAAGGTAGCTGCTTCTTGTGAAAAAACAATTAAACCACAAAACAAAACGTAAGAAATGTCAATATACTGTTATTTTAGTAGTAAATAGTGGCCAACTCCACTCAGTTTTCAAAAGTTGCAGGTTTTGTTTTCATACACAGAGCTCAAAACAAGAAGTATCATAGAATCACAGAATGTTAATGGGTGGAAGGTACCTTAAAGACCATCTAGTCTCCAACCTCTCTGCCATTCACTTCCCAACAGACCAGATTGCTCAAGGCCTTACCCACCCTGGCCTTGAACATTTCTAGGGATGATGCATCCAAGTTTCTCTGGGCAACCGGCTCACCACCCTCACAGTAAAGGATTTCTTCCTAGTATCTATTTTAAATTTCCTCTTTCATTTTGTACTCATTACTCCTTGCCTCTTTATAGAATGTGTTCTGTGTTTATTTGTATATTTTATCCTTCACTTAGGTTTCATGTGTAGAAGTCAGTGTATTACAATGAAGAAAAATACTTTGATCTGTAAAAGATATTTCATCATTTGTTGTTTAGTGACTTGTTCTTCAGATATAGTATTGCATTCGTCTGTTACAAAAAATCTGATGTGGAATTTTTACAGATCTAATAACATTCTCAAGATTGTCAGAGTCATAGGGATAGCAGACAATTTGTATGTTTAATATATACATATGAGGTGGTCATTAAAACAGAGGGCTGAGGGTCAGAATAGTCTTACACATCCTCACTGAGACAGGATATATCTGCAGCTTCCATACAACTGATTTCTACTGTTTCACTTATTGAATGGGGGTATCAAACTTATTAGACTAAACTGAGGTTTTTGGATGAGAAACAACATACAGCATGATAGAAAAACTCCCCCAATATAGGCAGTGAACACCAGAATGGGCAAGTACAAAGAGGCACCACATCATGAATGTCTGTGAAAGGCAGACTGCCCTGACTATGATTGTTTCACAGGCTTCTCTTCTCCCACTGTTTGTCAGGTGGTCTCGGCTTTCCCTCTTACGAGTAACTGGCAAATAAATATGATGTTACTGGAAGAGGTGAAGTTTCCCACCAGGTGCTGCAGATTACTATATTTTTTTTATTAAGAATGACACAAACTAGGTACTCCTGACCATTTTAACAAAAGTTCTGACTATAACTCTCAGCTCAGACAGGCAGTGAGTGCTCATCAGGCTTCCAGAGCAAGGGGGAAAACTCTTCTACTTACATGTCAAAGGTGCCTCCTTTGCCCTTGATTTCTTGTCTCTGTAGATCTATGATCACCTGATTTCACTTCAATGTTACTGTCTACCTCCTATGCTGTCAACCATTGTTTTTGATCCCTTAACATCCTATAGTCAGTTTCATCCATTGCCTTAAAGGCCCTTAAAGATTCTGAAAATGTTTGCTCTTTTCTGAGAGACCTGTGACACTCTTTCTCCTGCTCTGCACCCTTTCTTATCAGTTACAAAAAGCTGATGGAACCTCTCCAAGGCTTTGAGTGATTTGTTCAGTTGTGTTCCCTCAATCTGTGAGCTGGGAGATCTGGTCATAGATATTGTCTCTGTTATCTCTTTTCCTGAGGGTCTGTGTGTCAAGGTGGGGTTTATTACTTTTTCTGTGTCTCCTCTTTGTTTTTTCAATAGTAGTATCAAAAAATGTCCTTACGTTACAAGTATTGTATATACTTTATATTTCACACACCTTTTACCTTCCACCTATCCTTACAGTACTTATCAATAATAACACAATGTTATTATTATGTAATTATTAACACAATGTAATTATTAACTGGAGCTCATCTTCTTAGGAGAGCTAAGATGTAGAGAGATCTAGGAGATCTAGATGAAAAAACTATGCCAGTTCTTTTTGTTTGAGTCATTTATTAAGGGGATTCTGAAGTTGACATCGTCTGGTGTTCTTTCAAGCAATACAATGTGCTTTTTGCAAACTCTGAAGAGAGCAACAGCTACATAAAATTACTTTGATTTTTACAAAGTATTTTACTGGTAGAAGAAATACGCTGATATTAAAAGAAAAACACCCCTGGTACCAACAAATAACTAACCACTTGGATTATATAATAATTTAACATGAAGACTCAAAAACAATTCCATTCCTGTGGGCTTTTAAAATACTCAATAATCTTCAGATCTTTTAGCACTGCTTTGACGGTTTTTTACAGCAACAAGTTGAGACAGTCTGCATATCCTGCACAGAACTCCCAGTATTCAGCAAAAACTAATAAGCCAAAATATTTTAGCTGCAACCCTTTACTTTTCCCAGGGTATGTTCTTGAGCTCTTTCTAGGTAATTTCCCTGCTCTAGTGTCTTATGTGAGAACTTACTCACGTGACTTCATTTCACTTAATGTTTTTTAGCTGTGAACCAGGAATTATTAAAAAAAAGCTCAGTTTTCAATAATTATTTTTTCCTACAGAAAGAGAATACTTGAAGAACACAAACCACTATGTGAAGGGAAAAACACAAAGGAACTGGACAAATTCATCTCAATTTTGATTGATTAAGACATTTTGACCTATTTTAGACAGCCTGTCAAAATACTCCATTCACCTCAACCCCTTCCCAGAGGCAGTTTACCCTTTCTTATTGTATCTCCAAGTGACATAAACCAGACCTGTGCTCTCCTTAAGGTGTTCAGACTTTTGAATTAGCCACAAATTTGATAGAATTCTTTAATCTTGAGCTCTAGGCAGTAAAAGAGTGGGGAAGTAGGAGTCAAAGCCATTTTGGCCTTTCCAAGAATTATATCAGGAAAGCATGCTGCATCCTAGATATAGGAAAATACATGGATGAATAAAAATGGTTTCTGAATGACTTGGCATAGGCT
The DNA here is from genome assembly GCA_018697195.1 of Certhia americana. Taxonomy (NCBI): domain Eukaryota; kingdom Metazoa; phylum Chordata; class Aves; order Passeriformes; family Certhiidae; genus Certhia; species Certhia americana. The sequence continues at coordinate 80,350,933 of CM031858.1, read as the reverse complement.
TTTATAGTCTAAATACCTTTGAAGTTCCCTTGCAATATTGCATATTGCATAGTATAACACAAAAAATAACATCTTCCTAGGATAAAATCATAAAAATTATTTTATTAATTGCAGATTCCTAAGAATTCCCAGATCAAGGTAATTTCCCTCTAAATTCTATCCTCACATGCTGAGCCAGCCAGCTAATCTGGAGGTCAAATATCCACCAGGTCTACTGCAGACACATTTTGAAAAACTCAGGGAAGGAATGGTTGCTTCTGAAGGTAAGAGTAAAGGAGAATAATTGTCTAGGTAACTAGAGTTTTCTGGGATTGTTTACCTTTAAAGTGGCTATCATCCTTTTCTGAAGCACATTTAAAAGCATTAAATTCTCCAAATTAGATCTTATCTAAAATATTCAGAGTACGTATATGATATTTAAATTTATCCTTTATTCTTGGTATATGGACAACAGAACTAGGTAACAGGTGCACAGTGTGGCCACATGGATGGCTTAAAACTGTGCTCTTTCAAAAGTGATCCTCTGAGAGTAACCTTTTCATGCTTACATAGTTTATTTCTTTGCATAGGACTGACTTCTAACAGTCTGCTCTTCACCTTTTACTTGCACAACTGCACAATGAATTTCTCACCATTTAATTTTTATTTGGAATTGTAGGATAATTTCTGCCATTTATCAAAGTAATTTTAAATTCTAATTTTATGTTTCAACATCCTTGCAATCTTGCCTGATTTTCCATCATCTGTGCATTTAATAAGTTTGATTTTACTTTAGTATCAAATTCATTAATGACAAAATTTAAGTATAAACAAATTCTGAGCAGACCTCTTCTAGTGTGGGTGGTAATTAATTGATAGGTACCCCTCTGATTACAAGATTTATACCCAAGCTGTAGAAGATTTATCCAGATTGTCCTGTAATAAATTTTATCTACATCATGTCTCCCTAACCTGCTTATAGAGGATCATGTAGGGCACCATTAAAAGATATTGTTTTTGTGATCTATGTTCCTGTGTTTCCATTCTATCCACAAATTTCTTCACCCCACTGTAAGACAAAATTATATTGGTTTGAGACATTTAATTTTTTACAAATCCACATTAGCTGCTATTAATCATGTAACCTTTCAGTCTCTTATCTACTTGGAAATGGTTTGGTTACTTTTATCAGGTTACTCAGATCCATGATGAAGCTGAAAAATCTACAAAATCCCCATGAAATTGTCCAGCTCACTTTTTTTACTGTTCTTAGTGTTAGTCTGCATTTAGGCCACCTCTTATCCCTATAAATTTTCAAAAATAACTGCTAATACATGTGTTTATTTCATCCATTTGGAATAATATTTTAGAATTAAATTTATCAGGGCCAGATGATTTTCTGTAAGTTATCTTACCTAATTGTATTCACACATTTTTTTCCTTGTTCTAGCCTAATATCTTATTCCACTGGTTTGAAGTAAACAATTGTGAAAGCCAGTGATAATCAGTGGAGAATTTTGCAGTGGCAAGTTTCAAAAGTGCACAAAACTCATGGGTTTTCTTTGCTGTTGGGTAATGAGTGGGGGTTTTTTTCCTATTCTTCTGCTAGCAAGTTATGCATATGTTATGGAGATATGTCTTGTCAGTTTCATGGGGTTTATACTTTGGTCTTTTATTTCATATACTCACCTATGTTATTTTGTGATAATCTTTAGCAACCTGATTTTGTCTTCACGTCCTGGATTCTTCTTGTGCTTGAAGTGAAGAAGTTATTAGTTACATCGATTGCTTCTTATCCTTCCCCTTCACTACAAAATTGCACTACAAAATTGTGTGAAAATATGACTATGGCTTAAAAGTCATGTGTGACATGATATTCTTCAGAAGAGGTGATGCCTACACAGAAGTGAATGTGATGGATAAAAATTTATCAGAGGGAGATATACAGCTAATAGAGAGTGAATTGGCTTTTTCTAAATCAGATGTACATTTAATTTACATGCATGCAGTGGCATTGGAATTGTTGCAGTTTATCAATTAAATATTTTATCATTAATATAAAAACGTTGCCTAGGAGAGCATTAATGCCTTTTTTGTTTCTCACCTGTTTTTATAAAGCCTATTTTATTACCCTACAAGTCTGTTTTGCAAACAGTGCTAATACCAGTCAATTATACTAGCTGGCATTTGACAAGACCTACAAACACCTAACGAATTACCAACTGAGTCACTACATGAGCAGGAGTTTACAGCTATGAACAATGCTACTGTTTCTATTTATAGGAGTTTCTGACTGTTTTTGTTTTGATTACTTACTTACACACACACACACACACACACAAGTGGGGCTCATCAACTCATTGCAGCCTCACAGTTGACTCAGTCTGGCAGCTGATGCATCTACAGCAGATCAGCTGATCCTTTGTTAAAAGCTGTCACTAAAGCCTGTAATAATTATTATAATTCACACTGCAGAATTCAGTATTTCTGGACAAGGGTGGATCCCCTTATACTGAAAGTATTAAGTAGTGTCACTGTAAACATAATAAATGACATCTGACAAGGCACAGTATCTTGGCCTTTTGTAATTAAAAATACTAATTATATACATAATACATAGTATATTACATAATATTAATAATATTTTCTATTAATTCCAGAGGAAATATGACCTCTCACTCTATGAAAAGGAATGGTCTATCAAAAAATATGAAAAGAAATAAAAGATCTTACGTTTGTGCTGTTGTACATGTAATCAGTGATGAATAAAGGAATGTCTGCATTACATACCTCAGACTGTGAAATATTGCCACATTTTTTTTTAAAAGGACTTTTAGGGTCCATTTGACCTCCCACTCTTTTTTTGTGATGTCATCAGAAGAAAGAACTCATCAAAATACTATCCTGAGGTCTACAGTGTAACTCTCATAGCACTATAGCACCTGCTTGTAGCAAAACCCTTCTTTTACTCTATATTTAGACTCAAGACATTTTATATCTTTCTTTTTCTATTGGATTCACCTCTGATGTTCTTGATTCAAAAGGTGCAGTTGCTCTGGTCCAGAGAAATTCTTTACCATTTCAGGACAACACATCATTGCACAAAACAGTGCAATGTTTCGCACTCCAGCTCCTACTTCATGAAGCTTTTCCCATGCTGAGGAGGTCATAAAGAACCATTATAATACTGAAAGTCGAATACGTGTTTCAAATTCACAGAGCTTAGCTTTACAGAGCATAATGCTCCCACAGGCATTGACGATGAAAATGAGCCAGGCTTATCTTCTAGTACACTCAAAGAATATGCAGGGGAAGCTAGTCACTAGCTAGTCCCTGCTTTGCTTCTGGGAGTCAGAGCAGAGGCGGTGCTCCAGGATGCTGCTTGTAGCACCTACATTGCCTGCTACTGTTCAGAAGCTATTGCTATCACAAGGCAGGAGAAAAGGGTGAGCCAAGGAAGGCTGGAAATGTCCATCAGTTGACCTCTTCTGTCCTACTGGTGATGAAGGAAGCTGTGAGCAGGGCTCATAAAGGCAGCAGTGAGCACCCCAGGAAAACTGGTGCTTCAAACAACCCCCACCTTTGGGGGACATGGACCTCACATGTCACATGGGTGCTCTGGCTGTAACTGGAATGTGGTAAATGAGCTATAAGTGGGAACCAGGAGGACTGGGAAGGAAATAAATATTGAACATAGTCAGATGGTGAGGAGTATGCTGCATGCTCAAGACCTGCTCTCACCCTTGTTGTAAGGACTTTTCCCCTCTCATCTACCTAATTTTTGATGTAGTGGTAAGACTTGGCTCTGATTGCATTAGAACAGATATCTTTGTGTTACAAGATACACTCAGGTATCATTCTGGACACCATTTGACAGCTCTTAGAAAACAAATAAGGGTTTTCAACCTAGACACAGAAATGAAGCCAGCTTTATTTTCAAAGGCAAAAATGCTGAAAGGTTTTTCATCTTATGTTTGAAAACCATCTTATCAGAATGTGCCAGTGGTTAATTTTCCTAACATTTTATGTGTAACATGAAGGGACAATAAAACATTGGGAAAGGTAAAAACAATCAGAGATTGTAGACCATATGGTGGGGGCAGATCTAGAAGAACAATAAAGTCATCATCCTCTGGCCTTTAATGTTCATTTGTTTTCTGGTTGTTTGTAATGTGCCCTGTGGCAGCATTATAAATCTTCTTCCTGTGTAATAACTCTTACTACTTCTCTTCTTGCAATTACAAAAGGTGTTTTATTTTTATCAGCCATTCCAGACAACACAGATCCTATCTAATGTATATCTGGAGCAGTAAAAGGATTGAGTGTATAAGTGTCTCATATAGTGTGATACATAAAATCAAACATTAATAAAGGCTTTTGACAACCTCCATCTGTTTGATCTTCACACTTCTCCCTCTGCTTTTTTAAGAGCTAAAGCCTTGAAGTATTTCAGCATTTCCTCTAACTCATCTAGTCTGCCAATTTTTTGCAGCAACTTCTCAGTTGCTTAGTCCTATGACCAAATCAGAGAACACTGTTTTTGTTGGGGTCATAGGTGTTACTTTTGTGTCTCTGGAAAACATGCAGAAAATATCTTGGAGCGCTTCTGAATCTGAGGATGAGTTGCTGCAAAGCGTTGACTGTGGGGTCATGGAAAGTGTGACTACTTGTACTGAGATGTAGGAGTAAAAAAAGATTGAGAAATTGTTGAACAGAGTTTTATACAGTTATAAAGCTATACTTGAGCTGAGAAAAGAAATACCGTTTCCTTGTTTCAAGCATAAAGTATCAGGATAGGTTTTATTGATGTAGTTTGTTGAATGTTCATGTCAGTGGCTAAAGCATGGGAAGTGCAGATCTTGATCACAAGAATTGTCTTACCACAAGAATTCTCTTATCACCATTTCAACCTTCTATTACGCACAGTTAGTCCAGAAAATTGAAAGTAACTAAATTGGTAGTTCTGTCTCTATACTTAGGTGCTCCAACACTGCAACTATATTTTAGAATGCTGTCCAGGAGTTCAATTTAAATTAAAATTTCCCAGGCTTAAAAAAAATCCCATCACCAACAATAAAAAAACAAACACAGACATCTTCCCAAAGCCAGGAAGTATGAATCCATAGACTGAAAATGAGCAGGTTCATGCTTGTCTTCCACATAAAACTTGCTGCTTTCCTGTAAGCACAAACATTAGGCTACAGTTTCATGCTCTCAAGCAATCCTTTATTTGTTCATTTCGCTTAAGGAAGAACTGTTTCACTAAAATTTTAGCCCATGGCTGCATCAACAAAACGGCTTAAGGAAATACTTATCAGTGGACTATGAGTTGATGTCGGTGCAGAAGTCACGTTTTGCTAAAAGAGAAGCTGCAAGTATTTCTGTGACTTCGAAAAGGACCCCTACTGAAGACTCTAGCAATTAAAAAAATTTTAAACAAACAAACAAACAAACAAACAAACAAACAAACAAAAAAAGCAAAGCAGGTGTCTATCAGAATGATTGTCCCACTACACTAGTTTTTTAACACTGATTCAAAACCAAATACAGTCAGTAGAACCAGTTAACCTATTCTCATTTCCTAGACTGGAACAATGTCATTGCAGTTCTGGTACAACTATATCCTATGGAAAATTCCTGATGATCTTTCTTGGTGAAGTATCTCTGAGTCAGACTTCTTCTGAATCAACCCAGAAGAAAATGGCCAAGGAGTTCTCAGAGGACTTTTACTATATAATAGATGTCTCAAATAGCTTTAAGGAGGTTTTCAAGAGCTGGTTGGACAAAGCAGCATGGTCTGTATTGAACATTGACTTTGCTTTAATAAGGGAGTTGGGAATAAATGATCTCCTAAGGTCCTTTCCTAAATGTATAAATTTACCAGTGACCTCAGTGTGATTTTTTAAATGTCTATTTACGACAAAAAAACTAAGCTAAATTGTGATAAATATTCCATTACTTATGAATCAAAATTAGTTTGAGGAGCCTGCAGCATTATCCACTTTTATCAGCATAGTTTAAAAAGTGGCTTCTGGACCAGATGTGGTGTTTTGACTGACTGCTGGACCCCTACAGAAGAGTGAGGAACAATTGCTCAAAGAAATCAGTGCCACTTAAACACCCAAATAACTCCACATGTACTTGATCTATCCTTCCTCTGTATAGCAAACTGTCTCTTTTTTTTATATATATATATATGATGTACTCAAAGATCTTTTGTTCTGAAGTGATGTTTCCATATATTCTGCTAGGTCAAATTTCATTTTCATGTTCTATTATATTATGATCCTTGAAAATCTTTCATTTTTTAATGACTGTAAAGAAATTGGATTATTGTTGTTCGATCTTAGAAACTGCATTAAATGACATTTCCTTAAATTCTAGATCTGCATATCTTCTATATCCGCTAGGACAAAAATTTTACAGTAAAATGATGGTTGAAAAAATGTGGAACCATATGTTCTCATAATACAGACAAAAATATTATTCAAACTCAGATTTTTCTTCCTTTCATGCACAATTTTGATAGCATTGTAAAAAATGTAGGTTCTGGGGAGCAGGGTGGAGAAACGTGGAACTTAAAATTCAGGGGCATTTAATGAGGTAGTGTGTTAAAGCATCAGACAGTATTCTGCTGTTACAGCTGCAATCCTTTCTCCATACATTGACTGGCGTTGATCAAACTGTATTTTTCTTGTGCAGTAATGAGGTGTGCTAGCACTTTTATAAAGCCACAAGGAATTCTTGTGGTAACAAGATGGTTTCTTCACAAGACAATGAAGCTTCTTATGCACTTTGTCCACCTGAATACTCTTCCTAAATTAAAAAAAAAAAAAAAAAAAAATACCAGAGAAAGACCTTCTTGTGTTGTCTGGAGAGGTTCTCCAGAGAGAGTAAATGCATGTGACAACACACCAAGGGGTTCCTACTTCTATCATCCTTGACACTCTTGCCATCATGCTTTAGTATAGGGCTCACAAGTAGACTTTGCTGTCCAATCCACTCATTATTGTTATTTATTTCTTTCTCATCTCTATGTTCCTCATATTCCATGATTCTTAGGAAAGACTTCATGCCCATATTCTTCCTCCCAATAATTTCCCAACAGATGGCACAGGATAACTCTGCTTGTTTTCGTTTGCCTTCTTCAGACTAAGCAAAGAGCCTCTCCAGTCCTTTCCCCCCCATTTTCTTGTAATTGCTAATTCCAGGATCTGTCAGAGAGTCTTTTTTGTATTACTGTTCCCAAGGGTGCTTAGAATATGAGTACTCCTGATTTACCTGGAATCTATCTGGAATTATGTGTAAATGGGCCAGCATGAACAGATGTGTGAGTGTTTGTGCATGCATACATATGTTTCTGTGTTAAAGGTACAAAGAAAGGTGAGTTCCCCTTCACATGGCACCAACAGCACTTCAAAACTGGAGAAAACAGAAACATAAAGAATTTTCCTGAGGAAAAATGAAAAGGTCCCCCTTTTTTTTAATTAATGCTACTCTTTGTGTAGAATCCCTATCTGCAAAAAAATAATTTTTTGCTAATTGCTAATCTCTTTCTTGCTTTTAAAACTAAAGCAAAGACTAAGAATCAATCCACTAACTATCACAGAAGAGTTTTTCTATGTGAATGTTTTCTTTCTGCTCCCTCTGTACTTATTTTTCAGATTCAGACTGCCTGTAGCACAGTATGAATTGTGTTACAAAAACCCACATAAATCCCCTCTGTGTTTAAGCAGCTGGTTGCTGCTTCACCTTTTTCCTTACATGTGATGTTTTTTCCATTATTATATCTATTTCAGCCAGATGGATATAAGTCTGAGGACTGTATCCATGAATGTTTACCTACAGCACCATCATGTGAGTGCACTGCTGAATCAATGATCAGAATTCTTAAGGAAAATCAATATGTTGTTTCATTTGATCTGAGATACCACCTTAGCTTCCATTTATGTAAACCTCAAAGGTCTCTGGACATTACTTTGCACAACAATTTTTTTCAGTATATAATGAAAAATTAATTTAAATTGGCAAATGCTGTTTGGAACAAAAATCTGTAGAATTTTATATATAGAAGAAAATATTGTCAATAAACTCATTGTATGAGTGTGGCTGGTCATTCTGCAAAGAATGATTTTTCTTTATTTTCACTCTCCTTAATTCATTTGACTCCACCATAACTTGCCAGTTCAGTGTACAGAAGAAAAATAGGTTTAAAATAAAAAACTCAGAACCAATATAAAACATTAAGTAAGATGTTTAGTTCTTTAAAGATTATAATACACTTTGAACATTAGAAGCTAAAAAGGAATAGAATTATTTCAGTGCAAAAACTTTCACATTGATTTAAAAACATTAAGAAATAAACAATTCACGGCTGGATAATACTTGCATTTTACAGTACTACATACCTTAAGACATAAGAAACCAAATCACCTTAGCTTCAGAATACAAATATAATAGTAACTAAATACATTATAGTTCCAGTTGGTAAGGTAATAATTTATATCCAGATTAGGGAAGGTTCAAAAATCAATAAATATCAGTGCTCTTTCACTGTGATGAACAACCAGCCAATGGAACTCCCTTCAATCATATAGAAAGCTATCACAAAGCAGATATCTTTATTTAAATACTTGTTAACTTGGGATTTAACTCAGTATGTCATCTAAGGAGGAGACAAGCCATATATTCCTATAATAAAGAGAAGCCTGTATTAATATAAACCAGTATATGACGTTATACTGGGTGACATAAAAATTACCAAGTGATGCATCTGACTCAAAACTTTCAAACTTTACCTGCTGAAATATAATTAAAGTCTTGAGTTGAGTCATATGCCCTGGAATGAATTCTGTCTAAAATGAAACATAATCAATGTTCGAAGGAGGTAAGAAATAAGATTGTGGCAAGACCGTGGGAAGCGCATGATAGTGCAAAAGGAAGGTGAAATAACCTGAATCATGTAGGCAGTAGAGAACATGTCTTAGTAACAGCAAGTTGTAACTAAGTCATGGAGAAATTACCTAAGTGTTAACAAGATCATATGATTTTAGAATAATTTCATTTTGGGTTATGCTGGTAATGCGATTTAACTACATATGAAAAAAAAGAGGCATTTTTCATATTTTGTGATAACATTCCACACTGCAAAATTGGATATGTCTTTTACCCATAGAAATTACTTTTCAGACACGATCAGGAAGACCCTTAGTGTTTTGCACTATTCACATAATAGCAGATAAATAACACATAGTTCTCCATAAGCCTCCCCACCTGTTTATTAAACTATATTTTAATCTATCATAGGGTTATTTAAAGAGAACTCGCATTTCAAATACATTACCCATCAGTAGTCATGGGGGAAGCATAGTGTCCATGGTTCACTTACAGCAAAATGTGGTTATTCCGAGCAGCCTTCATTAGTCAGCAGTCAGTATTCTGGCAAGAAAAGCAAGGACAAAAACTTTTCCAGGAATGGATGAATGTGGATTGGACAACAGCTGCTGCAGTGTGAACAGTGTTCTTTGTTTCTGTGGTCAGATGTCCTCTTATTTCTCAGCTGAGTCTCAGCTCCTCAGACCTTCTGCCACAGCCCTCAAATGGACTTTGTTTATTTGATGGTATTATTGAGCAGATCTGGAGTCACGTGGATTGCTCAGCTATACTTATTGTCATGGGTTGCAGTGCAAAATGGACCCAAAACTCTGTATTCTATCACCATCTGATGAAACTGGGGGGTGGGGATGGTGTAATTTTCTGTCAATGGCCAACTGTCACAAACCTGCTGGGGCAGTTTTCTTATCTCTTCCACAACCCAGCCTCCCTCCAGGGAGAGATCTTCTGCTAATGGGCCATCGAGTCTCACTGACAGAATTACATCATCCCACTAGGAAATGCTCCAGCCAGGGGGAGGAACCAAGCATTCCTACCTGGATAAAAATCTGGGAGTTGGAACACCAAGGCAGCCTTTTCCACTGGATTCTCAGAGGAAGACCAGGCCCATCTATCACTACTGAAAGAACTCCACTTTTCTACAGGAGCATCACTTCACAGAGCCACATCTGCCACTGGGACTGCAGCCATCATGGAATGGGACTGCCACCAACACCCTGACCCACAGGGTGTCAGGTTGTATCCTGACTCTGTCAGTGGGTTCGATTGTTTGTTTGTCTTACTGCATGTGCTTTTGTTTTATTGTTTATTTTAGTTCCTCTAATAAAGAACTGTTATTCCTATTACCATAACTTCATCTGAGAGCCCCTTAATTCCAAAAGTTATAATAATTCAGAGAGAGGGGGTTTAAATTCTCCATTCCAAAGGAGGCTTCTGCCTTCCTTAGCAGACACCTGTCATTCAAACCACGATGTTGAGCTTCAGCACAAATCCTTTATTCAAAAAATATAAATAAGCAAGTGAATGGTCAATATTCATACAGTAAATCCAATGTAACCTAAGTGTTAACAAGTTTAACAGTGTGTCAAATGGTAAATAGGTTTTAAGTAGAGGTACTTGTACTTTACTGTTTCACAGAATCTAGAAAATACATGTTAAATAAGAAATAATTACTTAAAATAAAAAAAGAAAATAAAAAATAACACTCGATTACAAAACTGAAAACTATTGTGAAATATCCCCAAAAAGCTTTTTCTAAACTTCATGATCTAGCAGTAAAAGTAATTTTTTGCTGTAGGGACATATTTCATAGGTAAAGCAAGACTATTTCTGTTTTTCAATTCTTTGAAAGATGGTAGTTTTCTTATTATTTTTAAAAGGAAACAAACACAAAATATGGAAAATGATATCTGGCAACAGCAGAGAGCTCTGATCTTATTTTCTTTTTCCCCCCCATTTTTTAGTGCTTTTTACTGTCCAAGGTTGGAACTCAATCACTGTTAAGTTCTACCACCAAATTCATTCCCCTGAGTCTTGGGCAGATAACAGAGAAGGAAGGCTTCACATTAATCAGAAAGGGGATTTTGTTAACTTTATAATGAGCTAATCTGGAAACACCCTTAGGGAGATGAGTTCAGGGATCAAAATCAAAGGCTGAAGTCTCTGGAGTGACAAAAACAGTTATTTGCCTTCTTGATGATTGGATTTTGTGTCCACCTGTTCCTTTCAAAGTGCCTCTTTAAAGACCATTAAAAAGTCAGTGATTAAGGGCAGATGTTGAACAGGCTGTGTTTCCAACACACCAGTTTGGGTTCATTCATTTCTATGCTGCTTTTTTTCCTGGCTAAAGATGGTTTCAGTGCAGTCTTTTTATCATATCCACAGACAGATAAATATAAATTGTAATTTGTTTTATAATTTTTTCTCTCATTTCTCTCTCTTTGGTAACTTTTACCCCTCAGTTTATGTTATTAACAGCTATCAAAACATTCTATAAACTTTCATTGACTTTGCAGCCCTTCAGCTCACAGCCAGATAGACCTCACGAACCACAGTTATTACAGTCGGCAGAAATAGATCCATTATTTTCTCAGTAAAGCTGATTCAAAACTACAGTTAACAAAATTGAAAAAAATGAAAGTACTTGCTGCTACATCACTGGGCTTGACATTTCTAAATAATCTTAGTGTTTCCCTTGTCATTTCTACCGTCGCTCAAAGAGCCAGGCTCTGGGAAGTTTTTTATGAAATTACACCATTTTACAGGAGACTACATAGAGTGAATAAGGCTCAAATCTGTACCAAAAAAAGCTTCTAATATAAAGTAAATATTGATGGTTATCTCTGTAGTATTGTATAAATATAAAACTTAATATTATATCTCATGAATGCAAGATGTGTTCGCTGATGACTAAAGTTTTGAGTTAGAAATAAGACTTTGGTGAAACTCTGGAGTAGTGCCTGACACTGGAATTTTGCTGAGGCTTAGCAAGGTAATGCTCTCATTTCTTTTGAAACAGAACTGATCCAGTAGCATAGTCATCGTGGTGCTTCTGTAAGGAACCCTAGAGGATTAACAAGTTGTTTAAGAATGTTTATTGCAGATGGTGTGGGAATCAGTCCAGGTACAAAAGAGAGAAAACTCAGCTATTGCTTCTCTTTTACTTGATCTTGAATTCTAGAAAGGAAAAACTTGTAGAAAAGTTACTTTGAAAAGTCAGCAGAGTCTTGCCTGACTGAAGCCTGTACTCTTAGGCCTGTAATTGCATAAATGTTAATTAAATAAGACAACTAATGAGAACTGACTGACAGGAGCTAAGCAGAAATAAAGAGCAGCTGCTTTTTTGGATTCTGCCTCATGTGGTCTTCATCCCACTTCAGCAGCAACTGCCCATATTTCTCTCTCTTCTCTACTGAGTGCAGGCTCAAACCAATAGTTCACAATCGTATCCTGTCTGGCTTGGCTAATTCCCGAGATAAACAAGTGTTTTTGTTCCCTGAGGAACAAGATTAGCTGTGCCAGAGAAGTAAAAAGGGAATCGGGTAAGAGACAGGGTGACAAGGACAAGGAGAAAGAAGACTCTTTTCATCAGAGCAGACAAAGAAGAAAATGGGAACAGATAAGGGCAGCAATGCCCCCAAAAGGTGAATGACTCCAAAGAGACTGTAAGAGAAAACTGGAAGTGAAATACTTGGGAAATACAAGGGCCTGTTATAAATACCACAAGCCTGTTTGAGTTTTCCTAGTGGGGACTGCTGTTAAAGAACTTCCAGCCTTTAATCCAAAGCAGACCGAGAGAATGAAAAAATTAATCACCTGCTATACAGAATAAGAAAAGTAGCTGTAAGGTGAAAAAAAGAGATTCTGATAGAAACAAAGAAAAATATAAAAATGGCTATTGTTGAGGTCAAATATTCCCACTGAAATGGCCCAACCATAGCTGAGCTACATGTGCAGGAGAAGAGGAGGAGCAGAGGCACTGAAATAATATATTAGTCAATTTTGGGAAAGGATTGCAACAAATTATTACCACTGCAACATAAAAATATTCTATAGATTCCAAGAACTCAAATCTGTGGTTCTTCATATTACAAATACTGCAAGTATTTATAATTCTGTGCTAACCGGATTTTTATTTTCCTAGATATGGATAACAAAAAAATTACTGTTGAAAAATTACAATGTCATTTCTGTTTGCAAAATCTAAAATTTTTTTTATTCAAGAGTGATACAATGTCAAGAAATAAAGTTATTCTGGAAGGCTTATAAGTACTAAGTACACAAACGAGTATGTTGGAGTTGTTCAGCTTAAATCAAAAGGAATTTTAAAAACTCAGGCAACTACATAATGCTTTCTAGTTCAAAATCAAGGATTTGAGTTTTACAAAGGAATTCAGAGGTCAGACAGAGAGGATTCAACTGTCCAAGACTCTGGAAGGATGTGAAGGAAACATTTACAGTACTTGGAGTTTGTTGCCAACAACAAAGGGAATTCTGTAGAGGAGATCTCCAGATTTAGCTGAATACCTAGGCAGCTGAAATAGGATGCTAATAAAATCCTGGAAACTTGGATGAAAAAAATCCTGAGTAAATATTGATCATCAAAGAATCTTATCAGGAAGGTCAGAAAGTTAAACAAAGATTAAACTAAGTTGAGCTCATCCTGATCAGTGGTGAAGGGTCAAACTTAGTACAGGAGTGGCTAAGTTAAAACAGCGTTCTGCTTCTCTTTGCAGGAAATGGGACATCATTTTTGAATATATAGCAAGAGTAAGATGGCTATGAGAAGTATTGTATGAAAGTGGAAACTGATACATAGGAAATAGGACAAATTAAGGAAGTCAGATACTCCTCGTGGGTGGGTACCTTCTCAGTGCCTACCTGGTAGGTTGGCTTACTTCCAATGTTAAGATTTCCCAGTTCAGAAACATAGTAAAGTGTGCAATTGAGTCTAGTAGAAATGATTTTTCCTAAAAACTCAATGTTTAAAGGTATCAAAAATAGTTCTTGAAGCAGTAACTTTTCAAAAGGAAGAAGTTGTCTAGGCAGCTGCAAATAGATGACTTTGACCTCTACAGTATGTGAGACTTGCAATATATTGTCAAAGAAAAAGTAATTAAGACTAGAAAGGCAAATAGGAATTGGTATAAAATGCAAGAACAAGAAGTTCTTGCTACTATGGTTTGATAAAAGAATTTTCTTCTATAAATGGAAGGTTCATGAAAAGGAAATGACAGTGTAAGAGAAAAGTTTGAGTTCATCAAGATGAGTTATAAGTTATCAGTGTGATGTGGTCCAGAGAAAGGAAATATAATTAAACATATCAGAAGAATTGGCAAGAGACTAAGAAATATTAATAAAAAGTCCCAGAAGAAAATTATCTTGAAGAGTCCTACATACATTGTGATCATCCACATTCACAAAAATGAAATTTGTATTAAAAGGAGTACAGAGATACTCAGAGAAAGGGCAAAACTTCCTGCAAACAGTGACTAACAGAATTTTGTTTAATAATCTCACTAAACAAAGACGGAATGACACACACTTGATCCCTTTGTGAGAGACCTTCACTTCCTCTCTGCTTTCTAGATCAAAACTGTGGAGGAGTTTATTAGGCCAGAAGAAAATATTGATACAAGAAAAAGTAAAAAGTTCTATGCTGTGCACATAAGTTTAGATTGTAACTAACACTATGTTCTTTAATAAAATGACAGTTTGAACCTTCTTTCCAGTAAGAAGTGGGGTGAGAAAATGAAACAGTTGTAAGATAGAATTGGTTGTTTCTTGACAAAATTCAACCCAGTTGCTTGGCATAGTGGAAGATTCATGATATTTTCTTAGTGTTGTTTTTATGACCTGTCTTTTATTGTACAAACAAGTAATTGATGTGGTATATTTATTAATTAATTGGGAAAGTATAGAAAAAAAGTTGAATTCTCATAGGACATCAATTAATGAAAAGAAATAAATAGCAAAACATATACAGCTATATATGTTTATTAAACTGACTACTATATATTTAGATAGAGATATACAGATTAATATGTGCATCTAGGAAAATTCTTTTGCTGTACCTTGCTATCAGGAGTCACACGTTTATCATGAGCATCCTAACAGTCATAGAAAGAAGTGTCCAGGTGGCAATGAGATTCTCACCAAGCCTTTTTTCCTAAGTAATAATAAAGACTGACTGTTGTGTCAGTGGTGAGCATGAGAAGGATGCATTCCTCTCTCAAAAAATGAAATGGAGTATTCTATAGCTGTGCTTTACATCTTCCATTCCCCAGGAGGTACTTTGAGTTGTTCCAACAAATCCTGGTGATATTGCTTGCTATCAAATAGTGAAAATGAGTTCATAAGCTTGACATAATGCACTTCTTATTGCAGCATGTACACATGGTGGAGAAAGCATTTTAGATGCAGTCTGCTTTTCTTTTTTTCTTTTGACAACCAAGCATTTGGGCCTCTGCATCTGATGGGTGGGCTTCTACCTTGACCCTCTCAGCTTATTAGAAGGAGGTGGCCAGGTCTGTAAAGAGACATTAACAGGTCAGTGACTGTGTGCTAAGCAAGTAGGCTCCTGGGGCAGTGCCCCTGGCCCAGTGGGGAGCACATATTTGCACACACAGTATTTATGTATGTCCATAATGGTCACATATATGGACAGGACATAGATACACCACATACATCATTCAGCCAGAGGTGGACAATTGTGCAAAGGGAATCCAAACCACCAAAATACTCACTAGAAAAGCACTTTCAGACAGTATTGGTGTCACCCAGGGTCTGAAGCAACCAACTCTTCACTTGCAGCAGTATCCTAGGCATCTGAGCCCACTGGGAAGTGCTGGCTGCTTTTTAAGCACACCTGCAGAGACCTTATAAGCCACTTCTTCCCTTTGGAGTTGTTTGCTCAGATCAAGACCTGAGTCATAACTCAAATGTTTAGTCAGACATGATTAAGTACATATATATTTTTTTTTTAAGAACTTTCAAGTTAAAAACAAACAGAAAAAAAGCTCCAACAAGCTTTGCTTGCCCCAGAAGCTATTGGGTCACAAGGGTGTCGAAATCTGGCTACCCTAGTTGCAGACACTTAGAAGGGTAAATTAAAATCTGAACTGCATTGTGAAATAGAACACTGCTTAAAAATGAGTACAAATATATACCTTCCCTCCTCTTTTTTTTTAACTTGTAATTAATTTACATCCGCCATAAGGAATTTATTAGAGAAATCTTGCATTTTATTTCTCTTCCTAGTTAGCGAAACAAACTTTAAAGAAAAATAAGTCAAAAATAATTGAAAATTAGTAGAAATTAAAGGTAAACTTCTGAAAAATAAATGTATTGTTCTTTGAATAATTTTTATATAGTTTTTCCTCATGGATCGTTATTAATTTAATATACTTAGTAACAAATAACATAACTTTTTAGTAAAACAAAACTGGTCTAGGAGTAGATATATTTTTAGATCTGAAATAATTTAAGTTGGCTGAGACTTACACTGTGGTTTTACATGGGATATATTGAATCTCTTATCTGTAGATAAGAGATTATAAGATTCCATAATTCATGGAAAGACCAACTTCATGAAAACGTGCAAGTTTCTTTCAAGATGATAGATTAGAAACATCCTGGTGTTTACTGTAGAGATGTAGGCAAAAATGCTCTGCTCTAATTAAGCAGAAACACTTGTAACAACTATAAAATATAGCAGCTTTTGCTCAGGCCCTAGATTTTTGTGTGAGTGCGTGTTTTTTTGTGACTGTATCCCTACCTGATTTCAATGGCTAGCTAAGATATGTGTGTTACACCCTTTTAGGGAAAAAGCTATTTTTCAGTGCTTTCAGCAGTCTCTCTCTCTGCCACCTCCACAGATGTGCCTTAATGATATAGTTTGCCCTGCAGTGTTGCAGCCTTCAAAACCTGAATTTTGACATAATAGTTGTTAATATTAGAATCTGCTCAGTGCTACATTGAATCCTCTTACATTTTATGGCGTCTCTTCTTCTACCATATCTCTTATTGGAGTAGCTAATTTTAATTTAACGCATTTATCCAAAACAAAGAGTGGCATAAATAAAAACCCAAAACAGAGAGACATATTTATAAACAAATTAGATAATGTTTGCAAAGCAGTTCAAATGTGGTTTGCTAAATCAGCACTACATTTTATCAACCTGAAATAATTAAATCATAAATAACTAGGTTTTCTTTAATTCTGCTTCATATTTTGTAGCCTGGCAAATTGTCAAGAACCATGACTGATTCCAGCTCTTCACCAAAGCAAGGCATCTACCGTTCAGCAGGAAATTAAGTTTTGTCTATTTTTCACCCTCAAGTGGTACTCTGAATTTCTATAGTCCTTAAAATATTCATGTTGTGATGTATATTTTACTTCACGTAGAACTTACTTTTAGGGAAACTACTTAGGAATTCAACTTTTTTTTTATTTTGTTAGCAACTTGAAATGAATTTGTACTTTCTATTAAAAAATAATTTAAAAAGGTTCATATATATATATATATATATATATATATATATAATCTTAAATTCTGCTGGGATTTTTATGGGTACTCCAAAATATTTTTGCCTGCTACTAAGCACAGCTAGATAGCCCATCTATTCATGATCAGCTGTCCATATATAATCTTTAATGTCCCCTCTTTTCACTGGACAATCACACTGTCTCTGGTCCAGATTCATACAGGTTATGAACCCTCCCTACTTTGTTCCATTACCAAATGCCTATTGCCTGAAATAGCATGATATTAAGAACTAAAAGATTGTCTAATTCAAAACTCACCATTTATATTCATTCAACACAGCATACAGTGGGAAATAACACATAACAAAGTAGAAACCAGAATTTGAACTAGAAATCAAAGGTAAGAATAATTGGAATTTCAGTTTTGATGTAAATTGAGAGTGGACAACATGACATTCTGAATGATGATACTCTGCAAAGTGTTCCAACTTTGATGTTACAAACTTAGGAGCATTTGAAAATGCCAACTGCAGTAAAATTATGTATGTAACAATTGTTTTATACTGACAGGTCACTCATGAGGAAAAATAGTGTAAATGGACCTTGTCCAAAATAAAATTCTTATAATTCAGGACAGAGGCTCATATTGTTCATCACACTTACATCGAGAAGTTAGTACACTCCCTTGGTTCCATAAATTTCAAGGTTAGATAGTCAAGAAGATGTGTGCATTCAGATGGGGTTTTTTACTGATCTTTGCTTCCTTGAATTTCAGGATTTCAGGTGTAGATAATCACTCATAGGCACAGAATGATGAAGCATGCAATATTTTTGCAGTCCTTCAAGTCCCAGGGCAGATTTTGGTTGAAACTAACTTATATGTTAGAATTGAAAAGAGTAGGATAAATGCAAACTAAGGAAAAAATAAATCACACTTCTAATATTACAGTTTTGATATTTATTATTTTAGAGAACATTACATGTTTTATAAGTCATCATATTACTGAGTAAACTATAGAGAGTGATTCTCAATAGTATTCTGTTTATGAGACTTCATCTTTTATCTTAGACAATTGCATGATTATTCATTAATTCTGTCATTAACCCTAATATATAAAATAGAGATTTTCAAGAAATATCTTTCTAAGAATATGATGATCGTTATACTTGTGTTCTGCGATGCAGTAATTAATGTACATGAGAGAGCTCTCATACACAAACAGATCCACTTCTAGCTCTCATACTGAAGCCCAAAGTGTCTGAGTCTGAATTTAGAGACCACGGGTGTCGCCTCAGCTTTGCATGTTTTCCTTCTAGCCTTCTGATGTTTTTGAATTTCTGGAGTTAGTTCCCACACACATCTCTGTAAAAAACAATTGTTTACATTCTTTTATAAAAAGGAAGTGAGAATTGATGGACCTTTGGTTTGACCAGTGTGGTCTCAGAGGAGGCCACCTGTTAGACCAATCAAGGGACAATGTGTGTAACCTATATAAATTGGAGTTTTGTAATAAACTTCCTCTTTTTCTTCTGCCTTGCTCGAGGAAAGGTGTTGTGTGTGTGTGGTTCGTTCATGTTGTATTGTGACACACTGGCTCTATTTTCTGTGTATGTTTAATCATTGAGTTAAATTCTTGAGCATAAGATTGCATCACAGTAATTTAATTTTAGTTTTTTCTGTCTGCTTGTCTAAGTTTGTTTCAGAAGAAGAACTTATTTCATGCCAGATCTACATGAATCTTTCAGAGGTAGTGAAGTGTTCAGTGATTTAGGGTTTCACAGTCATGGAATCAGGGCAGACTTGCTATAGTGTTAAATACTAAAGAGTCTCCTAAGTTTCAGGCAACCTGGAGCAATCGTTTTTGTTTCTGTTGCATGTGTGATAAATATTAAACACATTCCACATTCAAAGCATCTTCATGCAGTTTAGAAAAGTGTGCTACTTTAAAAAAATTGTGGCTTTAAAAATTGGGGTTTTGTATGGATGAATCATTTCTATTATTTATTTTTTGGCACTTTTTGATTTTTCATTAAGTAGCAATGTGCGTTGCTAAAAAAAAAGAAGGAAAACATTGATATCTACAAAAATGCACACTAGTTTATCTGCAGCTGATCCCTGATATCACACGGCATGGATGCCTTTAATGCTTAGAAGATTTTGCTTTAAATGCTTAAATGCTTTCAGCACATCTACTACATGCTTTCTGCTAACATGAATGCATTTTTCAGCCTTGGACCTTCTGTATGCAGCATATAACAGACTATCTGCTTGGAAATCAGATGGTTAGCTGAGTTCTCACCCTGTTTCCAGTCTCCTGTTGCTGTCTGCATTGCCAGGTTTCAGGAGGATACTGTGATTTTCAAGCTATTACTTCATTTCTGATCTCTCAGTCTAAGCTGGAAGGCATCTGTTTTAGCAGATGTTTCACAAAGGGAGATCTTCCAAGACAAACAGTAGTTGAGAATCAAGATTCCCTGTAATGACTAAGATATTATATGTAGTTTCATGAGGATGATGTAGAGAACTTCAGAAAGAAAAGGAAAAGCAGAGTGATGGCATCTAAATCTCTCAGGTACTGAATGTCAGTACTGGATAATGAAGGGCAAATTATCTTAGGGAAATCTGCTCTGATTTTCCTGTGTTAATTCCAGTTAACTCCAGTAATTTTGGTATCTGTGTCTGTATTTCATGATATCCTAGAGTATGAAATTTGATAGGTACAACCAAGGAGATCAAAACTCTGGTGTTTTGAGTTTGGGGTGGGGTTTTGTTTGTTTGTTTGTTTGTTGGTTTTGTTTGTTTGCTTGTTTGTTTTGAGGTTTTGTTTGTTTGTTTGTTGGTTGGTTTTGTTTTTTCTGTCCAGGAGTATCAATTGCCTTAACTACCCAGCAAGATTTTTTCAAAAGGTCTTTGAAATTCTGTTTCTGTTAAAATAGACAGGCATTTAGCCACTACTTTTAGTAGATGAAACTATCTGGGGCCAACTAATGATGGCTTGTGAAAATAGCAATGAATTCTTATTTTCACTATCTCTTTTTTTTGAATGTGAATTTTCCTGAAAAAGTAAGGCTATTTTCCTCTGAGTTTTTTAGTTATTCTTGGTTCCTCTTCCTTACGCATCCCTGAATATCCTTGACAATGCAGCAGCTTTTTTACCCAACTTTTGAGTTTTTAAGAAAAGATCTTATGAGAAGCACAGCTTTACTTTATATACAGGTGTACTCTTTTTATGTAATTGTAGACCATGTAGTAAAAAACAGTCTTAGATGACTCCTCATACATTTAAAAAAAAAATTGTATTAACATTAGTCTTAAAATTGGATAATAAAAAAATGTGCAGGAACCAAGAAGTAATAAAACATTTAATCCTTGAACAGGCAGACTATATCACTGTTCTGTAAAATGTATATGCTGTTCTGCAACAAGTATCATTTCTGTAGGTTCAGTGTGTATCCAGATTTTTTGAGCTCTTTTTATCAAGTGGATTAAAGAATAGCAAAACCAGGCTTGGTTGGTTAGTTGGTGTGGGTTTTGTTACTTTCTCATGGAAGAAAATCTATTTCAGAACTTGTTGAAGTTTTTCAATATATTTTCCAGAAAATGTGGGAAATTACCCACCATCAAACTTCTTGACAGTATACCTAAATACTGGACATTGTCTTAGAAAATATATATTTAAGTAAAGTGTGGAAAGGGACAAGAGAAAAATGCAATTCTACCTTTTGAGGTTTTTTAATATTTCCAGTTTCTCAGAGAGATCTAATCCAGAAAATGTCCAGGTTTAGCATCTATATGCGACTTCTGTATATTAAAAACAGGGAGGTATGGATGACAGAGATTGTTAGTGAATTGTGAGGTAGATAAAAAAGCTGGAGGAAGAGGGACAGTTTAACAGTTGTCAGAAAAGAGAGAGATCATTTTTGGTGAAATTGTTGGAATGGGGTTTAATTAATTAGGTTAATAGAATACATCTATTAAAATCTTGTTTAATAGATGAAGTAGTGGCCACCAGGTAAGTGTTGGCATGAGTTAATCAGGGAAAAAAGAAAGCTGGAGAGGATTGTCACTATTTTGGAGACATAGGAATAGAATGATATTGAACAATGAAAACTTAGGCACAGAGGGAGCGATCAACAGCTGCTGTTTTTTGAACACTTGTCCAAAAGGAGACAACAGATGACAAGGGGCATCTGTGTGCATGGTCATCTGGAGAAGGCATCTGAGCCATCCCTGTGAGTTGTGTGTGAGAAGTGCTGCTGTTTTAAGATAAGTTTGGCAAAACAGGACAGCAGTAAGTTTGGAGAGAAAATTCTGTCATCTGATGGAAATATAGAATTATCAGAATTCTTATCTCCTCTGAAATAACCTATAATGCTTAGGTTAGCCTTTTTCAAGTAACAAAATTTTTATCTGAAAGTAGTCTGTAGTTTACCTATATTAATTTAAAGGAGAAGACAATCTAAAGAAGGTAGGAATTAAAGTAGTGGACTTGATTTTGCTTAGTGAACAGAAGTCGAGGGGGCTGTTTGACCACTTTTAAAATAAAAGTAAAATTTCATGAGAAGGCAAATAGTCCGAGAAATCAAAGTAAATTTAAACTCCAGTGTCAGCATTGTCATCGTCTTCATTGTCCATCAATCATATTCCTTCTTTCTTTACTTTCTTTCTTTCTTTTCTAGTTTTTCTTTCTTTCTTTCTTATCTTTCTTTCTTTTCTTTCGAGGGGGAGGAGGGGAAAGGGGGGGGGGGAAAAAGGAGGGAAAGGAAAAAAGGAGGGAAGGGAATGGGGAGGAAAGTAGAGGGGGAGGGGAAAAGGAGGAAAGACAGTAAATTACTCTATAAATGGATAGTTATATTAATGTGCTTCAGAAATTTTGCCTCTTGCCAAATAAGACCAGCTTAGCTTTTTCTTCCATGAACAATGTGGGGTGCTTTTGTGTTTGTGTTTTGTTGCTTCTTGGTTTTTTTCCCTCCCTAAAGTATTTTCTTAATTGAACACAGTGGCAGACTGGAGATTAGTGTTCAATAGTGCTCTTGGTAGCATCGATTCATTAAGTTCTGTGTTATTGAGCCCGGTTCACATGCTCAGGGTTGGAGTGGTGACCATACTGGAAATCAGGAAGATTGTTTTCTTGCAGGTCAAATCACAGAGAGCATTTGTTTGGGGTTTTTTTTTTTGCCCTTTTTTGTTCAATGCTGTGTTTTTCTTTTTTTTTTTATTTGTTATCCTTTTTTTTTTCTTTTTTTTTTTTTTTTTTTTTTTTCTGCAGTCATTATAATTATGGCTATTGATTATTAAGATTCAGATTATTAGAGTCTTCATAGGCTTCTGTGAATTACTGTTTCCTCGGAAACTTTCTGAAATTAATTATTTCGTTGCTTAGTTGCTACGGTGCTAGAGTGGAGCTGACTACAGAGGTGATTCTCTCCAATTATGCTTAAAATCTCAGGTAGGGTCTAGGTAGGCACCAAAGTTTTAGACATGCCACAAATTTGTTGTAGTTCATCAGCCATGCATAAAATTGCACAGCTTTAGTTTATAACAGCAAAAAAACTGAGGCTCTTATAAATATTTAATTGAGAGTAGTAGAGAATCATCATAAATCATAGAAATATTTCTTTTAGTTGGCTTCTTAATAACTTGTAAGAAAAGTTAGACTCCAGGTTTCCAGTATTGAAATTTTATAATATCATATGAAAATGAGCTATCTTTATTGTACAATGTGGACCATTTCTCTAGTGCAAAGTACATCAGTAGACGAAAATAACCAAGTCAAAAAGTGAAAAGTGTGAGTAACGATACCTAGAATAAGCTCATACTTTCACAAAAAGCATGGTGGTGGCATTTAAAATTCTTTCCCCTATTCTGCAGTGTTTAGGCATTTGTAGATGTGGTTTCACATGTTGATTTTTCACCCCTTACTTTTGTTATCCTGAGCAATCTGGCTATTTTTTCCATGACACATATTGTTTTCCCATGACTCTACCCTCTCTTTTCTTCCTTGACTCTAGTATCATGTTTTATTATTTGGGTGTGCTTCATTATTTTTGGCTTTAGTCTCATGTCTTTAGTCTTCAGTACACTGGTTTTACAGTTTCTGTTTACTTCATGCTTTATGGCTAAGGAAAACATTAGCGTCACATTTTCATTTGCTTTGCAAGATCTAGGTTTTCTGTAGGCTGTTGGTCTTTTCTAAATCTCTAAATTCCCAACATGTAGAAAAGTGCTGCATTTCAATTTCCATATCTGCATGAACTATTTTTACTCTTCATTTCTGTAGGAACTGCTGAGTCATCCCAGGAAGTCTGTAACCCTCTCAAGGTTCTGGTTTGTAATGGATTTTCCCCCCTGAACTTCAAGCACCAAGCTAATACATTGGACACAACAGGTTTCTGCATCTTCTTCAGTTTCATGTTCTTGAACTTATTCTAGGCAAACTTGCTAGAAAATTCCCAGTATTTCTCAAAGTTTGTGTTTTCTGAAATTTTAACTGAATTTACTGACTCTTACCAAATCTTTGGTAACATTTTCCTCACTAAAAATAAAACTAATACATTTTGTTGCTATGTCTTCACTATTTAATGAATTTGTTTTGGGTTTTTTATCATACCATGGATTGTGATATCTGCTGATACCACAGCATTAATTTTCTAGAAGAAGGTTTAGGAAATTAAAATTACTTAGCAGCCTACTATTTTTACTGTTTGTCTTCTAATTTTATAAACATTTCTAACCCAAGACTCAGTTATCTATAGCAAACACTTTTAGGAGTTTTTTTACCATTTCTCATTATAAAAATATTAATTTTGTACAAGCTTTAAATTCAAAGTGATCAATCATTTACATAAAATATCCCTTTCACTCTGTTTTCATTTTTGTCTTTCCATAAAGATGGTACAGACATAGGTTTGTGTTATGCAGATCACAAATCTGCTTTCTGTCTTGGCTGACAAAGAACTATTTTTATATGCCAGCATTATTTATTTAGGACATTTGCATGCATTTAGGACATCGACATGCATTGTACTGTGATGTACAAAAGCATGAAATAGACTGCCCAGTATATATTGAGAGCTTGGGCTAAAATAAGGTTTAAACAAATTAAATATTATAAATTAAATTTTTCTTTTTCTATTTTAATTTTTATTTATTTTTACTTAGTTGAGATTGTTCACTCTACATTTATTAAAACTTGGTCTCAAATACTCACAAAATACTGGGTTTGCAATGGTCAGAGAGCCCTGATTTTAGCTACTGAAAATAACATTGGTTAAACTTGGTATGATCTCATTAATCTACCCAGTCAGTCAAACCTGATGCTGTACTCAGGTCTCTTTCTCCCTTTTATTTTAATTTCCTTCACTAGAGCTTTGTTCTTTAAATTTCCCTATCTGAAAGATTTAAGAAGGAAGGAATATTTTGCTATTTTGCCTCTGTTAAAGTAAAAAAA
This sequence comes from Certhia americana, assembly GCA_018697195.1. NCBI lineage: Eukaryota > Metazoa > Chordata > Aves > Passeriformes > Certhiidae > Certhia > Certhia americana. The sequence goes on along the minus strand of CM031858.1, from coordinate 80,326,123 downwards.
CCTGGCATTGTAACTGTCCCTGAAATTTTATAATTGACTAGTCTGAAGTAGAGAGGGATGAGTGTTGATATCACTTCCCTTTAGGATGCACATTCTATGATACGTTTGTCTTGTGGGTCCTTGAGAACTCAGACCTATACCTAAGGAGGAGTAAAAGCTAATTATCCAGGAACCTAAACAATATTTTTAGCAGAACTAAAGAATATTAAAAAAAATTTATGCAATTCATTACGGCTTTTTTTTTAACGAGCAAGATCATACCTCTAATGAAGAGCCAGTGAAAGTTCAAGTGACAAAAGTCTACCACTACATAGTAATTTATAGGTAATAAATACGTGTATGACTAATTAAAGATAAAGTAGAATAAAGATTATAATACACTATGTATTCTAATATTGTAAGTAAAATGTACATGAAATCCAAAGCACGTATAATGCATAGAGTGAAAACAAGAACCTAATAGAATAATTTTGCATAACGCTAATATGAAACAGGGAGTGAAACTGATCATATGATTAAAAGAAGAGATGAGGTGGGAAATAATTTATTTTTACCTGCTTGATGTATGAACCAAAGGCAGAAGAATCATATCTTTTGTTTTTCAGCTTTTTCAGTTTTCAGTTGCTTTTTGATTTTCAAAACAAAGTGTTCAAATCAGTTGAGTTTGTCAAAGATATTTTCATATACTTAAGCTTAATGGAGTTAATATGATAAACAATATTTATGTCCTTCAAATGCTGTATTCTATGCATGTATGGCTGAATAATCACTGATAATAAGTATCATATATATACATAATTAAAGTAATTTGTCAATAACCCCATACTTATTCCTGGATAGCTCCAGTATTTGAAAAGTAATATGAATTAAATACAGACTTCACATTAAACAATGGAGTAAGTTTGCTTTTCCTTTTCTTTTTTAAAAATAATCTTTGGCATGATTTAAAAATAATCTTTGGCATTACCATTCATCTGGGATTGCCATAAATCACATATATGTTGCCGTGGATGCTCAATTACCAGCTTTCATAAGACAGCTTTGTAAATGAGAGTACCAACCTTGCCATTGAACCTAGCAATCTGAAGCTTTTAATTCACTATATATTTGCCTACTCCTTGTCAAATATATTCAAACAAGCAAACAAAAAAAAAGGAAAAGCTGCTCTGTACTGAAACTTGTGACTCTTGCTTGCTTGCTGTGTCTGCAACCTCTAGTTCCCACTTTTCACAATAATCTTCCTTAGAACACTGAGGGATAGAGCCCATTTAAAGAATGAAACAACATTTTTTTCTTTTTTTCTCCTTTTTCAAAAGGGGGGAAAAGGAAGCCTGAAGTAGGAAAAAGACAGAATGAAGAATGAGGAGGCCAGATGAAAATAGGTGAAAAATTAAGTTTAAAATGTCTGGGTGGTGAAAAGTGGGGAAAATATGTGGTTAATCATTGTGCACCACTGGTTGTAAATAACCCATGAGCAGTTTAGAAAGCATCTGTTATCTTAAGCAGATGATGTCCAGCCATCTCATGTGACCTGTTGAAATATGGAGCATTCTTTCAGACAAAATTGCAAATGACAAGCTAGTCTCTATCCTTTCCATGGAAGATTTTTGTTGGACCTTGAAACCAGAATCCTTGCTATACTGTACCTCCACAGTGAGGAGGATGGAAGGGAACGGGGCAGGAAGGAACAGAGGCTAAGAACCAGATGAACAGGCTAGAGAGATGTGGGTATGATGGAAGGGAAATTTCTGGCAGCCCACTTCTCCCAGGAGCATTTGGGCACACACTCCCTCCCAGATCACTCATATCCACAGATTCCCCTGGCCAAAGGAAGGCACATGTTGTGCATTTCAAGGCCCACATTGGGTGATTTTGCTCTGAAGCAAGGAGGGCAATGTATATTTTATAATGTCAGCACCGGTAGCACTTAAATCTTTAGTGACTTTATTTTTAAAGGTTCATAATAATAATTTGGCATGTGAACAGTGCTTTTCACAGCCAAAAATTTTATAATTGATAGTTTATGTATTTGGGTTTGTTGAACTGATTTTTTTTTTATCCATTTTCTCACAAAAAGCAAGAGAGTTGGTTACTCAGGTACCTGAAGATGGGTTCCTGTGCCATTTTAGTACAGGATATGCTGTTTAGCTTTCAGCTGCCACTCCAGGAAAGAAACAGGCCCTGTGCCTATCCCTGTCTGTCTCATCTATATTTCTGAGATAACCCATGTCATATTAAAGAGGCTAGATCTCCAGTACCAAAATAGCTCCTTGTTACCTTCTCCAGGATAGGCCAAGATTGTTTGTCAAATCCCTTATCAAGCCAATTGTGGATTTATTAAATGTTAGTTACACTTTTTTTCAAGAATCAGAGTTACTATGAACAAACCAAAAGATTGGTACTGCAGTTCCTTCATAAACTTGCACATATATATACACGCCCATTTCACCCTGAAGTGACATCCAGCGTGGTTAGTCTACTGTGAAATAAAGCAGTCCAATATCATTTACAGGTCATGTAAATGTCAGGCTCAGCAGTTCCCTCCATTATGAAGTATGCTGGGTTAGATTTACTGCTCCAGTGGGAGACCTCTGCATGCTCTGCTGGTGCAAAATAATCTACTACAACTGGTTTATCAGCAGATAAGATGGAATGGGAGATACACAGCTTGCCCAGTACCAGGAACTGCAGGCTGCTTTTCCCACTTTTTTTGTTATAACATTCATTCATACCACTTTAGGGTTTTTGGAATTAAACAAACCTTTTGTCTGTCTCCTCTGGGCACTGTCTGTATGTCTCTGCCATATGGTACAGTGTGAGGCTGGAGTGGACATCTGTCAGCCTTGGCTTCTTCCCTCTGCTGGGTGAGTCTGAAGTGATACAGAGCACATATCCACAGATTTTTTGACTGTTTAGGGCATGCTCTGATCCAGCTAAAGACACAACATGGATAAGATGAGCAACCTGGCTTGCAATCTCCTTTTGCCAGCAATTTTCAGTTCTTAATGAGGTTTTTATTTGATGAAGAGTGTGATTTACTTTCTTGTTAATGTCTTTTCCTGGTCCCAAATGGAAGCTTTCCCCTTCTAGTGTTTTGAATCTCTATGCTTCTTTATTAAAAAAATGCTGCTAAATTTGTCTTTCAAGACGTTGATCAATGAAATAATTCAACAGAACTTTGTCATGTTAACACTTCCTTACAATGATTTTATAATTTCTTCATTCAGAAAGTCACATTCTAATCTGAGTGTTTGCTGTGCAGAAGTAATAAAACTGTACATTTTTTAACTTTATTCTTGGAAGTTGTGACTCAAAGTTGTCACCTATTCCAAGTCATAATGTTTAGTTCAGTTCAACAAGTTTCAAGGCATTATCAGAGAAGAAAATACACATTTCATGGAATTGCTAGTTGGTGGTAAGTAACAGACAAAAATATATCTATAGGCAATACATATTCATTTATATTGTGAAAAGAGAAATATCCATGAGAGGGTCCTTCTAATCTCATTACATTTGTTCAGCTCAAAATCTGCAATGAGGTGATTTACTGTGAAATCAGCCTCATGCTCTGCAGATCATAGGATTTTAGTTTCTGAAGCTTATTAATGCTAATGCAACATTTTTCATTTGCTTAGTGAGCTTTCAATGAACCCAGAAGCATCAGTTCAACAAATGATTCCAGTATAAGCTTCATTCTTATCAGACCCAAGGAACATGGTCTTTTGCCCATGTGGTAGGGCTATGTGGAGAATAACGCCATGCTTCTACGTTTTGCTACATGAGAGTCCAAATTTAGCTGGTCTCCATTTATGGTTACCTAGCAATGCTGGTTTTCCTTTGGGAGCTACACAAACATGGTTTCTTCTCAGTGCCCAACTGAAGTTTAAAAAATGTTAATCCTGCTCAGAGATGTTATTTGCACCTTGGGGAGACTTAACCCGAGATATACCACACAGCAGCTCATCTTTCAGCTTCAGCCCTTTCCTATCCTAATTCTGCAGACTGGCTAAAGCCTGACACAGCTGCAAGTTGGTTGTGAGACTCTGTGGCTTTACAAAGAATGAAGCATAAACAGAGGTGCTGTTGCTTCCCTTCCACATACTCCGCTGCCAAGTACTACCAGCTGCAGCTTCACATTGCAAAAAAAAAAAAAAAAAAAAGGAAGAACTTCATCCTCTGATTGCAAAATAAAGCTAATAAAGCATTGGCAAAACAACTTGAAAACATGTAGTTTTTAAAAGGCCTTTCCTTCCATTAGGCAACATGCCTGCCATTTAGAATATGCTTTTCATGAAGCATGTAAAGGTAAGCAGTCCGCAGCATGTGACTGAAAACCCTCCTGCTAATTTGTAAGAATACTGCACTTAAAAGGATAGCAAGCATCGGAAGGTTTGGTTCAAACCTGAAGGGCTGTTAAAGAAAACTGATTTCAGAAATATTTTTGATAAGAATCCCCAGCAGTATTAACATATGAATCAAACACTGAAAGAGGAAAACTCCTTAACATGGCAGCATTCAGAAATCCCATTTCATAAATAACAGTTAAAGAACAAACCAATTTTCCTCTTCTATTTGCTAATCATTTAGATTGTGATTTGTGTAATTTCCCCAATGTTTCTTTGAATGCTTTTGTTTGCTATTTAGACATTCAATATTACAATTTTAAAATGGACTACTTTACTATACCTTTGTCTAATTTTGTGTTTCTATTTATAGTGTGGACACCTGATTTTTTTCTTATTTTCTTGTATAAATGAAAATCTGCTTTTCCAGAGAAAGTTAAGATACCAAAAATAAAATAAAATAAAATAAAAAAAAATCAGTACTTGGAGAAGCTCTTTAAAAATCTCAGGAATTTATTCCTGAGAAAATAATAGTTTACTAAATGCTCATGAAGAATGAACATAAAAGTGTGATATAGTGTTGTGATATATCAAGTGTGATATAAAAGGTATCTAAGTTATCATAATGAAAATGCTTCAAAGAGCAGTCAAAAATGGGAATTAGACAGTTATGCCTTCCTGGCTTAAATATAAGCTGCAGTTTTGCAGTTTACGTTTAAGTTATATAAAATGCAAGTTTTAAAAGTGTTGTTGCAGAGACCTAAAGGAAAATCTCATATTCCAGAGATTTTTGCTAATTTGAAAGGTTTAGAATCTTCTCTATTGCCTAGAACTTTTCATGAAAACCTATGCTCCTGATCTCTGTTAAAATCATATAATACATTATCCATACTTAATTATTTTATGCTTATTATGTTACAGGAATGTAATTAGTGCTGTTCATTAGCCTCATTTCTTGTGATTATAAATCTGAAATTAATTCTATTTTACTCATTTTGGACATGAACAACATAATTGTGATCCTGCACATTTTTTTTAATCTGTTACTGTAATTCTTTTGAGATATTGCCCTTATTTGTTCTGCATACATATGTAAGAAGGGGAAGGAATTTGTTAGTTGAGAAAAAGTGAAGAAGAAAAGGACTAGTTATGGAAGTGTTAATGACCAAGAGCACACAGATACTTTGCCTTGGTACAGTGGTGCTCTCATGATTAACAAAAAATTTATTGTGTTATATATGATACTTATGTTACAATAAGATTTTTTACAATGTCTTGTGGAGTGGCCATCTGATTTAAGACCTCTTCCATTAAGAGATTCTTCTACTTCCTTGTGTCTATCTGAAAGTCCACACTGTTTCTAGGGTTAGAAATCCTACAAGTGGATTTAAAAATGGATCAAGAATGTTGTGGGAGAAAAGTAATGCAAATCAATAAAAAGCTTAAAGACCAAAACTAGAAATTTTAGTAGTATTTAAGAGTACTACATTTACATTTCAATGAGTAATCAATAGCATGTATTATCTGACTTGATTTTAAAAAAATCTACTGGGTCTGGTCCATAAAGTCTCCTTTCTCTGTTTCCAGAAGCAAAACAACACTCCCACTTTTCCAACAGGGAGAATAAAAAGCAATTTCCCATACAGTGCATTTAAACACATGGGAATACAGGAAAGAAAAAGAAGGCATGTGGCTACTTTGGAGTAAACAGACAAAAAAAAGTCATAGACAAATGATCACAAGAGCTCTACTCATATGAAAAAAAGCAAAACAACAGTAAAAAACCACATAAAAGTATCTCAGCTTCTATTAGTTAGAAAGCAACCTAAATTAGAAGAAAAAAGTAAGCAGTTTTCCCTAACAGATTCGCAAATATAAGGCTTTGAGGATTTCAGAGTTACTAGAAAATTATATACATGTTTGAAATTTTTCATTGACCTCTTCATTTTTGTGGACCTAGTTTTTTCAGCTGTAAAAATGTGATTTTTCTTTCCTAATTTCTGCATTCTTCAAGCTCTTGTTTTGTAAATGCACAAAGGATCTACCTAAGTGGAAATACTATTCACCATTCTGCAGTGGGGCAGGACACCTTTTGTTCTGTCTATTTATCTCCCTTCTTTTTGTTTTATTGTTTTGTAAGGAAATTGTGTTTTGTCACATTCACGAATTGCAGATCATTTTTTTCATGAACTGGCAGGACTGATAGCAATAGTTCCTCTTCTCAGTAGTCTATAATTCCACTTCTTTCTCATTGTTTGTCTTTTATATTTTTCTCTTATCTGTTACTTTCTTCTCCATTTATGGGCAAAGCTGCCTGGAATACTAGATGGCAATTACATTCTGCAGTTGATTTCTGTAAATTGGTCTACTTTTCAAGCACTTATAAGCAAAATTATTTTTGTTGAGAGAACATCAGCCTAGGGAAGAAGAAACACGTATGTTGTTTACATGGCAGAATATAAAGGCTCAAGATTAGAATGTGCCATTACTATTTACATTTGTTAGATACTGTTATTCATCTTTAATATTTAAAAGTATCTTTAACAGTCTCATATTTTCAAAGCATAATTTTATAACTAGTGCTTTCTTTCACTTTATCAAGTTGTCCCCTTGTTTACTCTGCATTTAACTATCTTATTTTTCTTCATTTTTAGTTGCAATAAAATATGACAAACAGTTTTCTAAAAATGCTCACTCTAGGTTAGTAATTGGTAAATCTGCAAGAGGTTGTACGAAAGCGAGCATTTGGGAAATCTCATTATTTACAAAACTATTGTGTGTTTCATCATAAAGAGCCAAAGAGTTCTTGCTACACTGTAATTGTAACTTTATGGATCATGAAATAATAGAACCATGGAATGTTTTTAAGAAGGATCTCTATGGATCATCTAGTCCAGGCACCCTGCCATGGGCCGGGATATCTTCTGTTGGATGAGATTTCTCAAAGCTCCATGCAACCCAACAATGAACATTTCCAGAAATGGAACATAAACAACTCTTCCAGTCTTTGATCAGATTGTAAAGAACAGCTTCTTTATGCCCTCTTTCAATTTCAAATCATTACACCTGTCCAATTACTACAGATCTTCATAAGAAGTGTCTGTCTTTCTTGTAAGCCTCATTTTACATGCTGAAAGTCTGCAATAAGGTCTTCCATGAGTCGTCCCTTCTCCAGGCTGAACATCTCCGAGTCCAATTCTCTCAGCCTCTCCTCATAGGAGAGGTGCTCCCGCTCTCTGGTCATCTATGTGGCCTGCCTCTGGATCCACTCTAACATGACTATGCCTTTGCTGAACGCCAGACCTGGACTCAGCACTCCAAGTGGGGTCTCATGAGAGCAGTGGGGGAGAATCGTGTCCCTCACCCTGCTGCCCTGTCTGCTTTGGATGCAGCCCTGGTTACAGCTGGCTTTCTGGGCTGCAAGTGCACATTGCTGGCTCATATACAATCAATATTCTGAAGTCATTCACTGCAGGGCTGCTCTCTATCCATTCTCCACCCAGCCTGTATTTGTGGTTAGGATTGCTCTGACACAGGTGCAGACTCTTGCACTTGGGTTGGCAGGATTTCACAAGGTTCATGTAGGCTCATTTCTCAAGCCCGTCAAGGTCCCTCTGGTTGGCATTGCTTCCCTAAAGCACATCAGCAGATACCGCTGAGCTCCTCATTCTTGTGAGAATGTACTCAAACCCACTGTCTATGTAATTGAAGAAGACACTAAATAGTATGGATTCTAGTACAGACCCTTGAAGGACACCACTCATTACTAATTTCCACTTGTCTATTGGGCTGATAACTCTGTCTGAACTTCAGACGTAGACTTCCAGCAGTCCTTATCACCTAAAAGTGCATTCATCAAACCCATATCTCTCCAATTTATCAAGAAGAATATTGGGGAGGAGGGGAGACGGAACGCGGGGGGGGACATGACACATGGGTCAAAAGGTCTTATGGAAGACCAAATTGATGACACCCATAGTCCTTCCCTCGTCCACTGATGCAGTCACTCCATCATAAGAGGCTACTGTCTTAGTCAGCTAATTGCCTCAAGACCCTGAGATGTATCTCATCAGGTTATATGGACTTATGCACCTTCATGTTTCTCGTGTGGTATTGAAACTGATCTTCAGGAGGCAGAGAGACTGCTCCCTCAGTCCCTGTCTTGAGGTGTAGGGATTATAGAGATGTGGGAAGAGAGATTAAACTGAAAATTGAAGCAGAAAAATTTCAACTACTTCAAGTTTTCTTCATGTTTGTTGCCATCAGTTCTACTGTCTTATTTATCAGGACAGGTACTTTTCCTTTAATCTTCCTTTTCATGTCAACATACATATAGATATCCCTACCATATTTTTCCTGATCCCATCCCTACATATCTAGGCAACTTGCTATATTATAATCAGGAAACCTGTTCTTGGTTCCACTGCTTGTGCATTTCCTTCTTATACTTAATTTGATCAGGAGGTCCTTGCTCAGCCATGCTTATCTCTTGCCGTCTGTGCCTGATTTCTTAAAAAGGGAAATTGAAAGTTCTTGTGCTGTGAGAAAAATATTCTCTAAGCTGTGTTCAATCCTTTATCCATGTGGGCACTTTCCTGGGGGCTACATCCACTAGCTCCTGAAACAGCTGAAAGTTAGCTGACACCACTCTCGACCTCTTTAATTAGTTCAGCTATATTCAGGTGAGTTTGTTGCTCACAATACCTAAAACAATCACGGGACATTACAAGAAAATATGTTTCTAGAAGCTCTGAACATCTTAAATAATAGCATATACACAGAAGATTTTGCCAATAACAGTAGTCAACTAAATTAACAGTATATACATGTTAGAAGAATTAATATGTGACATTCAAATTTTAAATTAGCAAACATAATAGCGCATACTTTTTTAAAAAATCATCAAGCAGCTTAGTATTTTCCTTTAATATGTAAGACCCATCAAAATGTTGTCCAATATTTACTAACTTAGTTGGGGAAAATGAAATTAGCTGACTCAAAATGAACGATAATGCAGTTCCACAGTTTAAATTCCTCTTTTAAAATTTTCAGTATTTTCCCGAGATCAGGTGTTTTTTTCATGGTGTCTACTGGATTTGACAGGTAGTCTGAGTTGAAGAACTATCATTCATGACATTGACAAAGTCATCAAACTGAAAGACATTTTAAAAGTTAGCTGATTATTTTTGGGATGACGGCCTCTACTATTTTTGCATTATATTTCAGGAAATTCCTCTAAATTAGATACTGATAGTTTAATTCAAGTTTTGCAAAACTATAACTGATACATTTTTCAGTGAAGAAAAAGAGAGATGAAGAGGCGGAGAGATGATGAAATAACTAGAAAAATTTTTATTTTAATTTTATTTATGGCATATATTTATTTTGTCATTTTAACTTCTTGAGTGCCACATTTAATAATTAAAAATTTTATAAAGGCCGCAAAAAAACCCAAAAACAAATTGATAAGATAAATGAAAAGTTGATGCATTAACATCTTATCATATTAAATTCAAGACAACCAGCCATTTTAAAAAGTTGCAATACCTTGAAATTCTGTGATAGAAGCTTGATAAGATACTGGAGTACTGACATGATGGTCAGGTGCTTTTAGAGTTCAAAAAACCTTCAAGAGATGCAATTAATTGCATCATTAATTATAGTGAAATTGTCAAAAATTCAAGACTAAATTCAGTGTCCCTGCTAACTTTTCTTAAAATTATTTTAAATTACTTTTTTTTTTAATGGATGATCCAGTTTCTTGATCTGTTTATTTTTTTCTCAAGAGCTACAGAAATGATTCCTTCACATATGTTTAGACTCAATGACCTTAAAGATCTTTTCAAACCTATTTGACTATGATTTTATGAAACCTGCTGATTTTAGTGCTTATCATTTTGAACTAAGTGAAAGTACTGTGTATCTCTGCTACAAATGGGGAACCAGTGAGTTCTTACACTTAAAAAACCTGAGGAATTAATTGAGAACTGCCTGATTTGTATCTGCATCTCTGAAGAGAGAGGTAAGTTTAGAAATGAAACTAGAGAGCACCAAAAAATCATTATACTACAGCTACTTTGCTACCTGAAACAGGAAAAACACCTGCAACCAATCACATGCATAATGCAGACAAAATTGAAAGGATATAGAAATTAGAAAATGCAAAATTTCTCAGTATAAGGAAAGAATCTACTTCTATCAATTCCAGGAAAACAAAATAATAGACAGAAAAGTATGCATGAACAACAGTTTCTACTAAGTCATATTGACCGAAATGCCTGGGGAAATACATGTAGAAAACTTTCTAACGTTTATCTTTGGGAGACTTTTTATTTGGGTTCTATTTATTACTTTATGACATGTATTAGGTTTTCTAACTCTTGGCCTGACTTCATTAAACTGTTGCAATATATTTATCTTAAAAGATCTTTAAAAGTTGTAGCAACTTAATGGTAACATTATTTCTGGATCTTTACACTGGAAGTTGATATCAAATTGTTTATCTGCTTACAAAATAAAATCATAATATTATATCGGAAGTTTTCATAGATGGATTTTATTTAATAGAACATAAATCAGATGTTCATTCTCTTCCATTCTGCCTGAAACCTGAAAATCAAGGGAAAAATATCCATAGACTCAAAGATGTAATTTGCAAATACTAATTTTGAACTGAAACAGTATTTTGGATAGTTCTCTAAGGCTACTATATTGTTTCTGAAATGGGTTGATGACTTTAATTTTATATTTGCCTTCTGCAAAGTTCATTAATCAAAAGATTAATTAAAGCACACTAAAGGTAATAAAGTGGGCTTCTACTTTCTCCTTTTCATTTATCCACCATTCTGTCACCTAGTCAGTCACAACTAGGAAGTGTTTTTGTATTTTTCACAGCCACTGGTCATATATGTTGTACCAAATAACTTATTAACTTTGACAGAGTTTTCCACCTCGCTGCTCAGCATCTTTTCAAGATCATTAAAGACTAAATTAAGAATTATGGAGTCAAATGCAAATCACTGAGGAATACTTGTGATAATCTTCCTACCCTGTGAGATCTAACTATTTTTGCCACTTGTTTTCTACCTCTTAATAAGGAATTTATTTATTCATTTTAGTCCATTCTCCACAGTCATCTTCATCTCTTAAAGAGTCTTTGTTAGAAGAGTTTGTTCAATACCTTTTCAAGGTCAAGGTGCACTTTACAGCCTTCTCGCACCAGTCTGGAGGTGTGCTGATTACTTCAGAGAACTGTATATCTGTGAAAACTAGTATTCATTTGTAAAACCATATTGCTCTTCCCTAATTATTCATATTTATGAACCATAATTGTTCATACTTATTCAGATGGACATTAATTTATTTTTTTAGGCAGTTTCAACTAATTAACATGCTGGATGAATTGAGCTACTGGTCAGTCCTCTGGTTCCCTTGCAGCTTTCTGAAATAATTGATGTCACATGTGTCAGTCCTCTGCCTCCACACTGTATTTGAGACAGAGGTTTGAGATTTTTGTGCTTCATCTTTAAGTCTTCCTAGAGCCTAAAGAGAAATATCAAGCAGACTTGCAGATTTTTATTCTTAATTCTATTACTTCAATAACTTCTGCTGACAGTTGAGAGTATCGTTTAATGAGTCTATAGCAAAAAAACCATGGTTCAGGTCAGAAATCTCCTTGAACTTATCCAAGTTAAGCAGGGATATAAACAAGTAATATTTCTTCTCTGTTGTGGCCTCTTTTCTTCTGCATGCTCTTTTCATGCTTTGATTCATTTCTGTGTGCTACAGATTCTCTAGAAAGCTTCCCATTCATCCATATTTCACTTAAAACTACCCCTGAACCTGAGGTTTCTTTTTGTTGAGACAAAACTGGTTTGAGTTTTTTTTGGCAGGTGGGGATGGGGGAGGCTATGGGTGTTGTTGGTTTGGGAATGTTTTGTATGGTTGTTTTGGTTGGTTTTTTTGCAGTTATCCATGTTGATCCATCTCCTCTTTAATAACAAAAGGTCTGCAAAAGCCTAGTAGAACAAAAGACAAACAAATAATCTTGGAATGAAGGAAGAGTTTTACAGGAAATGTTCCCAATGTCTTAAAACTTAGGTTTCCATTATATCAAAACTATTTGTGCTTACTAATTTAGTCCCTGCAAAACTTGCAGCGGCCATGCTTTTCCCTTACCTTTGTTATACAGTGCACAAGTATAGAAATATAATTAACAGCATCTCTTATCTTTGCCTTGAAGAGTTAATAAATTAATTGTTGCTGCAGAACAAACACTTCTCTTTTTTACCCTTCCAGCTGTGCTTTTTTTATTCACTGGTTTCAGACGAATAATCTTTCAGATGAAGTTTCTGTGAAATTTACAATTCCCAAAAGATGGCTGTAAGAACAATATCAGCTGTACTGTTACAATTCTTTTCACTAACTTTTTGTTTGTTTGTTTTGTTTTGTTTTGTTTTTTAGAGGGTTTTGTTTTGTTTTGTTGTTTTTGTAGTTTTTGGTTTGGTTTGGAGTTTTTGTTTTTTTTTCTGGGGGGTGTGTGTGTATTTCCCTACTTGTTGCTGATTGCTTCAGGGCCCAGAGAGAGTCAAGCTGCTTTGTGCTAGATGAACTCCTTGGCAGTTTCTTTGCTCTTAAAGCAAATGGTGATTAAAACAGGGTGCTGCACTGACGAGCACATCCTCTCTGGAGCTGCATGGAGCCACAGAGCCCCACCAGAGGGATGCAAACTCTTTTAACAAATGGCAGAACCACATACGAATACTCTGGGCTATGATCAGAAGAATGATAAATTCATGTCATCTCTATAGGCATTTCATGCAGACAACGCTTATTATTATTTCCTAATATTTGTTCACAAGGACAGCTACTGTTGTCAGAGAACAACACCAAAGATTTTGATGGGAGAGGCTATAAAAACAGAAATTCACTGAAGAGGAAAGAAAGATTTTTTTCCTTTGAATTATATTTCATTTTTTCCTTCTCTCTTCTTTTGAAACATTGATACCTGCCACTTGTGAATGCAGGAAACCCCAGAGAAGATGGCATCAGCATTCAGTAAAACCAATGACCCAAAATGTCAGCTGTCCTATTCTTGTTCTTATGCTGTCCTGGAGGGAATCTGAATCAGATGGATATGAGAACAGAACCACACCTCTCAGTGACACATAGATAAATTTATGTAATGAGGTAAAAAAGGTGAGTAATAAGTTCTATTCTAAGATTTCTGTTCCACAGCACTCAACTACTTCTCACATAATTGAGGTCCTGCAGTGCAGGTCTGACAAGCACCACAGATCTGGGGCGGCATGACACTAGTCTAATTTCTCAACATGTGGCAGGTGGCCTGACCCCTAACACAATGATTTCACCTTGGACTCAATCTTCACCTTGGACTTCAATCAGTGTCTGTGTTAGAGATCCCCTTGTCTCCCCAGAATTGTCTTCACCATTTAGTGCTTTCTAAAATAGATTTGATAAGCTGATAATCATGTAGCCCAAACCAATTTCCCTGAGCTTCCTAATATTGAAGGCCTTCTAACATTTTCTGTCTTGATTTCTATCACACTCAGGTCTCTTGCCCCCCAAAATGTTAAAAGGGTGTGCATTTGGCAGCAGCAATTTGAAGTTTATCTGGCCTTTTTTACTTTTTAGTGTCTGCAGTGGATTGATGCAGTCAGTCAGGGCTAAGAAGAAATAAACAAGATCTCATTTACGTGAGCAGTGCTCTCAGGTAAGCTTCATCCCATAAGACAGACTCTGTGAAACAATACATGCTGACTTTGAAGTGAGGAAGGACTTCTCAGGGAGATTGACTGAGACTTTGGGCTTTTATTTATGTTCCTCTGTGGTATTGAGCAGGCTGTTGCCTAAGCCTGTCAATGAAAGCCTATGTTTCTCTAAATGATTTTTGCTGGAGCAGAGGCCAAGGGTGTGCTCTTGCTTTTCCTCCTCCTATCAGGACCTCTGGAAACCTCTTTTGTTTGTGGCATGATCGTCTGCACTGCTGAGACTAGGGGAAGACCTGGGATCCTTTCACATTTTTGAAAAATATTAAGCTTAAAGGTGTAGACTCTCCTGTTCCTCCACCCCCCCACAAGCTGCCAGCCCAGATTTAGGGGGAGTATTGGAAGAGGGGAACTACAGAATAGGGTAGAGAGAGTTACAAAAGAGGCTCCTTACCCCAGGATGTATTTCAAGGCCTTTATTCCTTGAAGGGAATCCAGAGAGCAAGAGAGAGGTCACATGGGGGGAGAGGGGTTTTTATCACCTTTGGGGTCGGGTCAGGTTACCTGTCCGATGGCTATAGGTCAGGAGACCAGGGGGCAGGTAACCCAGGCCAGGTTACCGTTTCTGGGGAAGGGGTTTTGGGGGAGAAACATTCCTAAGAGGGATACAACATAAAGGATCCCAAAGAGCCAGAGGAAATGGTGCAGAAACTTGCTAGAACCCTGGAGCAGGAAAGTTTGGCTTATTTTTCAGGAACACATAATAATCCCTTGGTACTCTTATTTGCTTTCCCAAGCTGAAATAATTAATTGGAAAATAAATGGCTTTTTCAGAGATGACAACTCCTCCTGATGGTAAAATATGGCAAATAACCCTGGTAAAAATCAATACGTGCAAGCTATTAAACCCCAAACTGTATTTCTTATTTTAATATTTTTTTATTATTATTGAAGCCTTCTTCCTTGACCATCCTGTCACTTAAAATATCACTGTAATGCAGGAAAAATATGTTTTTTCTATACTATTGATTGTGCTCTGCATGAGTATAAATGGTGTCACCATAAGGAAGGCAGATCAATAGGTCAGAACTTACTGATGATATAAAAATTCTTCCAGATTCCAAGATAAATACATCAATTCTTTCAAATATGCTTATAAAAAACTGCCTATTTTCTTTTTACAAGTTGTCTTTAAGAACTAGAAAACAGTTACTTACCTTGCAGTCTATTCTGCTATGGCAGTTTTATTGTCTTCTTTCTGATATGTGATGGAAAGGGTATATATTTTCAGCATGGAATGGTTTAAGATATGAAAACACTGAGCTCTGAATAGCCCTTCATCAAAAAGAAAATCTCACATCCAAGGTCTTTTAAGGGAAACAAAACACTGAGGTGCCATTGGAGCAAATGTATGCATACAAGTAAGAGGTGAAATAGATACTTAAAAAAAGACTTCACCCAGTCCAGTAGTGAAAATTGTCTCTTCCTCAAGTTTGGCATCTTGCCTCTTATTCACATTTAGCAAAATCATCCCCAAACTCTAAATGAATAGCATTAGATGCAGGAATGCATCTCATAACTCTGTAATCAAAAAAGGATGTGTAATTCTGAATATTAGGACTTGCTTTAGACATAAGGTCAGCTCACCTATAGAGAATTATTTTTAGATTTTGCCCAGAAAATATCATTATGGTACAATAAGCCTTCTTCAGTGATTTAAAAATCTCTTTGTTCAGTATTCCAACTTTCTGTTTGTTTTGAAAGAGACAAGACCAGCACAAGGTGACAAAGGCAGAACGTATGAATCCCATATTAATCTAGGTACTGTTGCCATGTCATTATATAGGCCTATCCATCAGCAAATTAAAAAAAAAATCTTTTGAGCATGCATCACTAATAAAAAGATGAAAAATAAATTACAAAAATGTAAGAATAATAAGTGATAATAAGAATGGCCAATGCCATTTCAACTTAATGAAGAGCTTGAATAACAAATTTATTTCCTTTTTTTTCATCACTACTGTCCTTCAAGCTCAGTTGTTCTGTCCTTAACAATTGCAAGAAAAGAGGAAACAAGTCAAAAAATGCAAGCATGTATGACTTCTATTGATGAGAATAGATGTCTTACCATAAGAGTAAAGAAAAACAAGATTGTTTTCTAGCTTATGGCTATGATACTGAAAAATATGAGTCACAGAACTCAAAAATCATTACTCAGTATTTAATCAAAAACATTAATTTAAAGTTTGATGATGTTGGCCCAAATTGTACCCAGATTGTAATTTCAATGTCAGCAATGGACTCTTCATCACCTCAGCTTTGCTTCAAACTTCCAACAGGATCTTCAGTTCCCTGACAAAAATAAACACTAGGCAAATCCATACTTGGGTGAGTTGTCAGAAGCTTTTCTTTCAAAACAATAAATAATCTAATCAGACCAAGTATCTGTTAGTTTTCAGAAAGGTAACTTGCTTTCTTTGAATGTTGCATACATTATAACCTTGACAATTTCATCAGAACAGGTGAATGTTCTTCTGACTCTAGATAAATGCCTATTTGTTTACTGAAAATAACAATTGGAATGCAAAAAAGATGGATTTTAAAATTTGAAGTGGTTGAGGTCAACCACTTCATGATCTGAATAAACATTCATTTGAGGAGCACAGTTTACTTCAATGGCTTTTTGCATTTTGTGTTCCATTAAATGACCAAAAAGACCTCAGCTTTTACTGATGTACTTCAGAATCAAGTATTCACTTGATTCTCAAAAAGTGGCATCATGAAATAATTGCAGGTGACTTGTAAGTGAAGAGCAACAAAGCTAGTGAAGTGTCTAGAGAACAAGTCCTATGAGAATGGCAGAAGGAACTGGGGTTGTTTAGCCTGGAGAAAAGAAGACTCAGAGGGGACCTTTTTGCTCTCTACAACTACTTGAAAGGTGGGAGTCAGTCTCTTTTCCCAATTAACAAGTGACCATACAAAAGAAAACAGCCTTAGGTTATCTAAGAGAAGGTTTAATCTGGATATTAGAAAAAAAAAAAAATTCTTCACCAAAAGAGCTGTCAACCAATGGAACAGGATGCCCATGAAAGTGGTAGGTCACTATCCCTGGAAGTAATTTAAAATATGCATAGATGTGGTGCTTGAGGAAACGGTTTAGTCATGGCCTTGGCTGTGCTGGCTTGACACTTGTACTCAATGATCTTAAAGGTCTTTTCCAACCTAAACAATTCTAAGGAGTTCAGCTCTCTTGGACTGAACTACCCAGCTTGTATATCACTTATCGTGTTCCAGCTGAATTAATAGGTTTTGTTTACAGACCTTGGTGGAGGCAACTCTAAATGAATATTGAGATTTAGTTTGTCTTGCTTTTTGTTTCTTCTAGCTACAGTCAGTTGGTAGTACATACTCAACAATAAACATTGTCAAACGGCCATTAGGAATGAGTGGCATGCAGCAATTTTACAGGTAGTCAGACAAGAATAACAGTTATAACCATTATATACCTTCAAACAGCCTTAGAAGTATAGTACTGTAATTATGGAAGCTTTCTTAGCAATTCCAGAAGTCTATAGAGTGTTATAATAAAGGGAGTTTATTTTTATCCTTGTTTCCTAAAAAGAAAAGTTTTATGCAATCATGTTGTTCATGCCCAGTTATCTGTCTGTCAGTGTGTCAGTCTACCCAACAACTTTCAAACAATTTCAACCAAATTTCAAAGCTCAGCTGAGGACTCAAAGTTTTTAATTTACCACAATCTTCATGAAAATGAACTATTGCATAGAACTGGAAGGTTCATATTAGTGGTCCCATGAGTGAAAGATCACATTCTCAGTGCAAGAAGTCTGTCTGATAACTGGCCTGTTAACATCTTCATTAAAATCCTCTGTAATATCTACTACTGCATGTGCTGGCCACATCAACTTATTTCAATGAGGTAAAGAGAATACAAAGCCATATCAAGTCACAAAATCTCTCCCTTTCTAAACAAACAAACAAACAAAGAGAAATAATCTGCTTCCCTGCTTTTGTCCTTCTTGATTCTAACAAAGAATTTCTGTCAGTCAATAGTCCTAGCATGTCATTGATATCAGCATTTTCCTTATTTTGAGTTTTGAAATAAATTAGCTTTTTTTTTTTTCCTAGGCTGAAACCTGATCAACAACTATAACTCATGGAATTATATTTTCATTTGCTGCAGATTAATTTCAATGTAATTATGGTACAATAGGGGCTGTTGTGATCTGAGATCACCATAGAAATAAAGGAGTTATGAAATCAGAGAAATGGTTAGAAGACAATTATTAATGAGCTATAATGCTAACCATAGTCTGGTAATTCTGTGTTTGATATTTTACAGCGTGAAATAATACAGAAAGAAGAATTTAGAAAAATTGACATGATACAAGCACCTTTGACATTTTGTTCTGAAGTGTCAGTTTACAAACATTGCTGCTCTAAAATTCTCTCTAGGATTTAACTACAGAAGTACTCACCAAGCGTGTAAGCATCAAGTTCCCTTCCCTTCTAACTTTAAACTTTCTCCTGGTGCTGTTTTGTGGCAATGAGCTCATTCAGTGAATGACACACAGTAGTACTAGATTAGCTATCCTCTTCTGTCTCCTAAAACAAATGGCGAAGGGATTTACTGTTTTCTGCCATTTTTACTCTCTGGAATTCATTGGGTTTTTTAATACCAAAAGGCATTTTTATTCTTCTCTAAGATAAACTTAGATATTTCAGAAAAACTTCTTTTTGTTTTTTTTTACTACTTCTGCTGACTCTTACTAAGCCTGCTCCTTATGTGCCGTTTCCCTTTCTAATTAAGATGACCAAAACTGAACATTGCAGCTGACCTGTGTAACTGGTACCCAGTTCCTTTCCCTAAATGGTTGTGCCTGAGCAATTGTATGTACTCCACAGTGTTCACAAGGAGTTCATCTTAACCCTTGCATTGCTTTGTGCTTGCTAACTCTATTTTCACATGGACAATACTGTGTAATATCTTGTGTTTACATAGCTGCCCTAAAAACCTTCAGCATGTATTCTGCTGCTTCAGGCCCAAACCCTTTTTAATCATATGAAAACTTTTTTTTTTTTTTCCTGATTATACACGATTCTACATCATTAATTACTGCACTGAGTTCTACTGCTGGCTTGAAAATTTGTGCCTTTCCACAGACAGACAGAAGATACTACAGTTGTTCAACATTTCTTTTTTTCCACACTGGAATTTGTGTACATAGTTATTTGATAATAAATGCTAATTATGTAAATTAGTTACCAGAAAATGGCAATCAATCAACTTTATATTTAAGGGCATGGCTGATAGCTGTGAGGTGAAACAATGTATTACTCTGCGGCTGTATCCAGGCCTTCACAGAAACAGAGAAAGTTAAGGTGTTGGAATGGATCTTAAAGATCATAAAATTCCAACCCCTCTGACATGGGAAGGGACACCTCCCAGTATACCAGGTGGTTTGAGCCTTTTCCAGCCTGGCTTTGAACTTTGTTAGGGTTGGGGCATCCTCAAGCTTCCTGGACAACTTGCTCCAATGTCACACTACCCTCACAGCAAAGAATTTCTTCCTAATATCTAATCAAAATTTTTCCTGTCAGTTTGTACCCATTCTCCCTTGTCCTATCACTAAAGTTCCTGAAGAAGCGTCCCTCTCCAGCTTCCCTGGAGGGGAAGTTGATACTGGACATTTTCTATGAGATCTTCACACAATCTCCTCTTCTCCAGGCTGAACAGCCACAACCTTCTCAACCTAGAGAAGATGTTCTAATTCAGTTATTGACTTCATGGCCCTCCTCTGGACTTGATCCAACAGTCCCATGTCCTTCTTATGTTGGGGACACCAGAACGGCACACAGTACTAGAGGTGGAGTATCACAGAGCAGAGTAGAGGGGCAGAATCACCTCCCTTGACCTGGAAGCCAAGCCCCTTTGGATGCAGTCCAGGATTACATTGGCTTTCTGGGCTGTGAATGCGCACTGCCAGCTCAGGTTGAATTTTTCATCAGCTGTCATCCCTAATACCTTCTCCACAGGGCTGCTCTCAATCATTTCTCCTTCCAGCCTGCAGGCATTCTTGGGATTGCCACAACCCAGGTGTAGGACCTTGTGCTTGGATGTTTTTTGCTTTTACTGCCATTGCAAGGCTCCAGAAGTTTCATTTTTCTATCCTGGAATGAGGCATGGCAGGCAGAAGAAGTTACTCCAGTACTTTCACAGCATGTGCCAGCTGAGAGTCATAGCTCTTTTCTTTGTAGCCTTTACTCCTGTTTAGATGCACCTTGATGGGAGCAATGGAAATAACCTGAAGATCCTGTACCTGAATGCCTGGACTCATGATCTTATAATTTGCTTTGAAGTACAAGGATGTGGTGTGAGCTCTTCTTTCTCCTACTATGCTTAATCACAATTCAATTATATGAATTTATATTGATAAAACTTGAGCTAAGTTTCCATAGCAACCATAATGATCAGAACATTGTAATGTGGTATACAAACATTGTTCATTTTGGAAACTTAAAATGAGATAAAGCCAAATAAAGAGCATGGAATCAGCGGCTTACATTCACTTATTTAGAATTGGATACATCTTGCTGACCTTTGTTTCAGCAACAAGTATTTGTGGAATTTTAGACTACCTTTACATCTCATGGGAAGACATAGGACCTTTCAAAGAATGATTCATTTATCTCTAAAGTAGCTTAGATTTGATATTTGAAGTTAAACAACATCCAGCCTCAAAAATTCATCTCATTGATAAATATCCTCATTTTTCACACTGCTGCATCCTTTGACTTCTAAATGATAATGCTACCAGACATCTACCTCCTTGAAACTGGACTTCTGTTTTACAATCCACAGCTAATAGCATGCAAACAAATATTCTGTTTTCCCATCTGTTAAATTACTACAAAGGAAAAAGGAAGGTAATTGCTATATTTGAGGGCAGAGGAACACAGCATCCCAGTAGGATCTTATATGAGAATAATCGTCCCAAATGTTAAGTGATTCTATTAACGTAGCTTATATAAATATTAAAATTTACATTAGACCTTCATTAGCTCTTGCCATCTCAGTTTTCCATGCTAGTGGCTTAGACTGGTGGAAATTGTCAAAGTCACAGCGTCTTCATTTAATGTCAGGATGCAAGCCTTTTTCTTAGTTGCCCTTTTCAACTCAGTTAAAACAGAACTACATTTACAGCTTATTTAAGCATAAATACAGCCAAAGAAATTACATCCATAGTTTATGTACAATTCCTCATCTTTTTATGTCAATTGAGATTCCTCTCATGTTGCTCTTCTTTGTCCACACACTGTACATATTCTAAATTTATGACCATTTATCGACAACACATTTTATGTTTACTCATAGATTTTCTATTCTCAATCTTGTACTGTAGTCTTTAGGAGCTTTTATTTGCTTTAAACAAAAACATCTTTAAAGAACACCTAGCACTTTTTTTCAAAATGCCTGTGGGTGTACAAGTTGAAAACTTGTGAATAAAAATTATTCAACTAATGATAAACTTACACCTTTATCTGTATTTTCTGTATTAGTTATATTTATAACCAGTAAAAAATTCTGAATTTTCTCAACTTTGAAAAACTAGAAAGGCTTTGCTAAAAGTGCTTTGCACTTAATATTTCTTTCAGAAATTATTGTTTTCCTTGGCTGTCCTTTCCTTTCTTAGGTTTTTTTCAGGATTGCTTCATGTGAGCATTATTTCTGATGTCAAAACCAAGGGTGTTTCAGGATTCTTAGGACAGAACCTGGGAGATCTGAGATATTAAATAGTGTCACCATTTTGGACATTTTATTTCATAGACATACATGCTCAAAACCTACATGATATATCAAAGAGAAGAAAGTAAGGTGTGGAAACTAAAAGGTTGACATATTTCATCACAAAATTTGATATCAATAAATGAAGAATTGAAAAGACATGACAAAAAAATTAAAGGAATTATAACAGATGAATTGTGAAAATATTGGAGAAATTTCTATTCTACTTGTCTAATACTTTTGAAAACTTAACAACAATAGGTTTGAAAAATCTGTTGACAGTAGCGGAAAAGAACAGGAATGCTAATTGGCAACAGCAACAAGGCTTGACACCAACAAGGCATATAGTTGGTTTAGACAATTCTAAAACATCCTGATTAGGAAATATTAACATCTGGACACTATTTACTTGTAGGAGAGTACCAACAATGAAAAAAAGTCAACAATAAAATGATAATAATAAAAAATAAATAAAGCAATAAACCAAAATATCTTGAAATTTTACCTCACTTGCAAGCAATCCCCAGTGAAAATTATGCTAGTAGAACAGTCTTACATTCACTTTAGTGAAAAGAAAGTAAAATGCTCTTTAAACTTATATCGCACCAGTTTACATTGTATGTTTTCATGCAGGAGAAAGTTTTTGTTATAGTTCTTGTTAATTCTGATGATAGAAAGTCTTTTCCTCATAATTTTCTTTTTTTTTTTTTTTTTTCTAGACTGGTAAATGAGCTAACATTTAGGAATGGATGTGGAGGAAGAAGATAAAACTGTATTTTACAGTTTGTTCTTTGAGACAGCCAAAGAACACTTGAAAAAACAGATTTACACACATATATATTTCGTTTCCAGCAGCAGAAGAAGAACTGGCACATCAGTCCTGGAAGAGTGTCTGACATAATTTCTTCCTTTGAAAAGATGACATAAATATGTTCCTTAAAAAAAAAAATAAAAGTAAGCAAAAAAAATTTAAAATACAATCCATTCCTCCATTAAAAGTCAAATGACACCAAACAAAATATGATAAGCACAACTGAAGATTTTACCTAGCTCTGAGGACTGATATGTAGGTATTTTGCAACTATATGTGTGTATTCCAAACAAAGAAAGTATTTACAAAGGAGAGAGACAGACTGAATGATTTAAATTATAATACATTATCTCATTTCATTATAAAAAGAGTTCTTACTATAAAAGCCTAGAAACATGAGGAAATGTTGAGGCAGATTGATCATTACTACGAATGATTGCATTCTGGTTCAGGCAACACTGAAAATATATGCATGTCCCTTGGTCACAGAGTTAGGAAAGCATTTGCAAATGTTTTAGCTTTTGCATATGGTGGGAGTAGCACAACTGGTTTCAGTAAGTTTTGCTCTTTTATTTGATGCAGTTCCAGTGAAACCCTGTTAAAATATATCAGATGCATAGGAATATCAATTATTTTCTAAGCTTCTCATGATAAATCTTAAGTAAATATGTAGAGGTGAAAAAGTAAAGGTAAAAGAATAGGCACAAATTAATGTTTCCACGTGTTAGCTGAATCTCTGTAATAGCCTTCTCCAGCACATGCAACAAAGGCATCAATCAATATATGACAGAATTGTCTGTATATTATGTGCATTGTTTATGTTGTCTCTTCGTGCATATTCTGCTGGATGTGATCCGTGATGATAAATCCAACTATATTTAAACTCTTAGTACATGGCGGATGGGGGAAGAAAAAAACATGCAGGTTATATTTGAATAGTCTTTCTTTGATGCACAGCTAACCACAGAAAAACATGCACATTTTTAGCTAGAATCAGTTTGCTTGGACTGAAATTAAATAATTGCTCAGAGAATTAATTATACCTTATTTCTGAACTTAATTAATTGGTAGTGTGTTATCCAGCTCACCATGAGACTGAATGATGCTGCTGAAAATTGAATGTATTCATTTCCTATGCAGGCAATCATAAAGGATTCTGTGAAAAAGGTACTTAGTGTCAGCACTGAAAACCATGATAATATTTTTAAGTAAAAATATTTCTTATTTCAGAAATCATGTCACGTCCCTGTCCCTGATGTTTCAACCCTGAGAACAGATTATTGCATTTTACCTTCACCTGTTCACAAAATGTTTGGCTGTTTTGACATCTGGCCCTGGAGAAGGACAGCCATGCACCACTGACCTCAGGCTAGACATGGGCTACATTAGTCCTGCTTGTGTCTAACTGTGCTATTTAGAGTGGTTTCAAAGTAGTCAGATTAAAAGAAGCCAAGTTGCATTTGGCCATTATGCTGGGAAAACACACACAAAAATCTAATTTACTTTAGGATATTTTCTGTCATTAATGGGCAAGTAAGGCAAAATTTTTTTATATGTGTTTGCCTAGATTGTGCTTTTGAGGACTGAAACTTTCACACATTTTAGATTTTGTAATCTTGTATTTTCAACACACTTCCATAAGACTAGTTCTTGTTTGTTTGAACTTGAGATGTCTAGATAAGCTATTTTAATGCCTTTTTCCTGTCTGAAATTCTTTTTTTTTTGGTTCTATCACACATCTTCTCTCTCACACAGACTAGCTTGACTTTTGGGAGAACATTTAGCAGACTATCAAAGGAGAAATGTTTCAAAATGTTTCTTCTTAATTCTTCCTTTAGGCAGAAGAGGAGGAGACTTTATGGAACATGAAATATTAGAGTTCATCTTAAAATCCATGGATATGTGTAGACAATGGTCCTTATGGGTGCCTTCCAACTCAGTTTATTCTATGACTCTCTGACTCTCCAGTGTAGACCAAACTGTCAGAAACTCAGTGAAGCAGCTGAAGGTTTTCAAAGTTACTCTGTGAAGTCTGAAAAGTTTTCATTGTTCATTGTTTTCAAACTGCAAAGTACCAGAACAGAAGTAAAAGACTGCTTTTTATGTATAATTTTTTTTCCTGTTCACCTGTTCTCAAATTTCTAGGGGATGATGAAGCATTAATCCAATTTTACCTACACCAATGCATTCATCTGAAATAGCCTCAAGTCCATATCTGTTCTGGGTTTTCAATCACAAGTTTCCTATAGTCAGACTAGAAGTGTACTGGGTAGCTGTGTGGAAGGTTGTGGTGCCATGAGACCCTGAAGGGGTACTGAAAAGGTGACAGTAGCAGAACTGTCTGGACATTCTCCACTAAGCAAACGAAGGTGTCTGAATGTCCTTGGTCCACCTAAGAGTAGAAGCAGATTCACAAATTATTTATGGTAAGAATAACAGTTCTGTTTTGCTGTGTCGCCCAGGGATGGTAATCAAGCACCAAGACCACTAGCTGCTCCACCTATATAGCCCAAATTCATCCTTGTCTGCTGTTTTCTTTTCCCTTTTTAGCCGTCTCTGGTTACTTCCTTTTTACTACTGTTCCCTACCAAATAAACAATATGTCCCTAATTACTTTTTATATCATGTTCTGGTACACCTATCTGTACTCTAATCTGGTATTTCTGCTACTGCTATGGATGTGTTCTCAGCCATGTGAAACTGCTGATATGAGTTTCTCAGTATCTTAGGCTTTCCCTTTCCCAAAGGTCCTTCTCACCTCCTGTAAAGTTTGCCTGTTTCTTGCATCCCTGCTCCTGAGCCACCATTGAAATCCAAGCATCCATTCATGGCACTTCTGTTACTGTTGTTAGATTCCCATAAATCCATCTCATCATGGCCAAGATTTTCATTTGTCTAGTAGTTTACCCTTACCATTCAAGTACGTAGGTCAAGACCCAGGTATCCATCACCTTGCAGTCCCAGGAAAGTGGGGAAATCCTGAATGACAAAAATAATCAGCAGAGGAGGATATCTCTTCCATAAACACACACAGAATACCAAAATGACTCAGAAAAACTGCTTAAGAAGGATGCTAATATCTGTTTTAACAAGCATGGCAATATATTTCAGACCTCTGTCTTGTTTAGAAGGAAGAATCTAATTTGTACTATGCTCATGAGAACAATCCCCACTGACAGAATAAACATCCAGCAGAGGAATGATGCAGGTGTCCTTGCTTACTGAATGGAGAGGATAAAAGCAATCTGCTCCATTTGCCTTATTCATGATGCATCGCTGCCTTCATAAATAATAGTCTATGTGATTTAGTAATTAGATACCTCTACTACTTCTCACCTTATGTAATCACATTTAGCTTTAGGACTATAGTGCTCAAGAAGACCTTCTGACCCATCAAATATACCCACTTATAAATTACAGCCATCCATTTAATAAATATCTAATCTTGAGGGGACTGTACTGACATACCCTGAATCACAAAGCAGTTCAGAACCTTAGAAATTAAGATCCTTCATGTAAAAGATCACAAAAATAGAAGGAGGGCAGGAACAATCAAGTGTATCAGCAACCCCCATGTCGATAGAATGGCAAATAACTTTTTTTGGGTGAATATGCTCTGGTGAGCCTGCGAAACAGATGACACATGGTGATACAGAGGAAGGTAAAAATAACTTGGGTAACACAGCAGCAAAAAATACCACCTCATAAGAATGATGAGTTTTTCCACCAATTTCGTATCCATGTAGTTGAGTACATAGAGGTGGTTCAATAATAGCATGGAAAATTATAGTGTGTACCTGAAAAGGCAGAAATAAAATGATGTGAGGATTTTTAACTTGCAATTTCTTTTCTTTTAAATTTACAGCATGATCATTTTATTGTTTCTTTTAGATTTTAATTTTTCTTAAAACTTATGAAATTTGATCTGTTGAAAGGTAATAGACTGATAAGGCCTCTGCAAGGATATATTTATAAAGGTAAACATTATTTTAGAAATTCTATTTTTTGTAGGGAAGCTTTAAATATTACTAGTATTTTTTTGACAATATATTTGTACTTTCAGCAGAAATTCAGCAGTTTGTTTTTTGCAGTGCTTTCACAGCTGATATACAGTATAGACACTAGCGAAACTATAAAAATAATATATATGACTTTTTTCTTAAATTCTTCTGACCTCTCCTTAAAGACAAATTTTTACTGTAAGAAACAATTATGTTGTAATTTTGCTTACAGTTATATTTTTTTTCAGTATGCCAAGCATGTAGGGGAGAACAGTAAATGGTAACATCATATGAAGAACAAGAGAAGGATATAACTTTCTAAGAAATCTTTTCTCTTTGAATTTGATTTCAATTACACTTTCATGTACATGTCAATTCAGGTTTATAAAGCAATTGATTTGCTGTAGATAGTATAATTTAAATGCAAAACTCATCTATTATTTATTAATAAATAAAATGCTATAAGTAATTAAATAAAACTTCTTGGTTTCCATAATTTTTTTTTTTTAAATAATGAAAAATCTTTGCAAATATTTATATATAGCTGATATTTCTCTTATCAAGAGAAATATGATACCTCTAGGGGATTATTAGGATCGGGAACTTTTCCATACTTTTAAGTAATGTAGCTTCTTAATCTTCTTGCAATACATAGATAATGAATCTTAACCATCAGAAAAAGGATCATGGTATATTAATGTATAATGGTGCTCTCAGCTGTACATTTTTTAAAGTTTGTTGAAGTGAATCTTTGTCTGGGCATTTCAAGTACTATCTTGCCATATCTCACTTTAATTATACGTTTCAATTTCTCTGAAGAGTTTTTAGTTAAATATATTTTGCATAGAAAATTATTCAGCTCCCAGTTTTGTCATATAAATAATCTGCAATTGCTGTCACCATTGTTTATGTTTATTTTGCAAATATTTACTTGGGCATGGGACCAGCTGAGGAGTATCTGTTATTTGAGTTTGTACTGAAGTTTTTTTATGTTTCATAATAAGCTTCCAATGCTTCATTTGCTATTTAAATTGAAAAGTTTTTAAATAACTCATTTAAGAATGACAGAGTCTATAATGGCAAATATGACAATATTTTACAGAATTACTTTCAGGGTTATTTAGTTGTCATCACTTTAACTTGAAATGTAGATGTATCATTTGATTTTAGAAAGGGAAAAATAAGATGCTTGGATTCTGTGAGTTCCTAAGATATATCCAGGTCTCCAGTCACAGGGGTTTTCCCAAAATATCTTCAGAAGTTAAATAAGGAACATTCCATTGTACAGGTTTTCTCTCTGCCCAAAAGGTGGGTTGAAATAACTGCAGTCATATTGTTAAATTTCCAAAGAAAAAAACTGAAGAATATGCTAAAGAAGTCTTTATTATGAATCTGAAGGTCACACTCATTGCTTCTGATTTAGCTTCAGAAACATGCCAAAGCAACCCATCTTGTATAGTCAATTTCTTCCAAATATTTAATAAGGAAAGCATGGAAAAGTCACCAAACCTTACATTCAGAAGTCCCTGTGCTCTCTATATCATAATACTTATCTTGCAGCAATGATAAAGTTTCTTGTGGATAAAGAGTCATACTTTAAGCATGATGCTCTGAGAACAGTGACACCAGAATTCAGATAAGAGGCTGTTTCTTCATACCCATACTGGGAATTGTAGAAAGCAGTGAGGAATTTTCACAAGGGCCAGAAATTGGACAGTGAGGATTTCCTGCACATTATGACTGTATCAAAGGTTAGCTTTTGACTCCCAGCACATGCAGTACAAACATTTAGATTCCAGAAGACTATTCAGATGGACTTTATCCATCTTTTGAGATATACTTTTCAAGAACATCATGTCTTTTACGTTTTAGGAACATCTACAGCTATATGTAGGGAATGCTTATGTAACTATAGATGATACAGATAATGAGACATTACTTATTTCTTTTGAGAAATGAAATTTATGCAAGAAAAAAAAAGAAAACGAAAAAGTCCAAAATCCTGAAAATATTCAAGAAAAGATATGGTCAGTGAATATTTGTATTTTTTTAAAAATGAATCTTAGTCTTTGTGAATTATGAAGACTAAGAAGGGATCAATTTGAAATTTCATTTACCTTATTTTTATTTTTACTACCAATATTTACTTTTAATTGTTTATTAACAAGATTTAAGCATGAGATATCATAGTAAAAAGAAAAACTGGACAATTATACCTTGCTAAAGCATCTGTTCCCTCTGTTCAGATGAGGCAGTTTCATTTCAGTAATAGAATTGTCCAGCTCTGAATGGTTATGTTTATGCAATAAGCAAACCAGACATCTCCATGACAAGATTAATTTTTTTGGCAGGTTTGATCAAACTTTCAACACAAATAGGAAGAATGTGAAAATAGCACAATTTGCTCTTCCTAAATCCTTTTCATTCAAAGCACTGACATTGTGAAGAAGCAGACCAGGAGAAGCAAGAGATCTCAGAAATCTCAGAACTGTCCTTTAGAAAAACAAATAAAAAATTAACTCATTACAGTCACTGTATATAGTCCATATTACTGTATGCTCTCTGTTCTTGATGCTTTAAGGATGACTCTACAGACCTCTGAAACTATGGAACTCCATTCATAACAATCTACAGAGAATCTCCTAAACTTTAAAGTACTAATATCAATTGAGTTTGATATTATTTAATTTAACCCTGATGATTGTGACATCATATTAGCAAGATCTATCTCACTGCAAAGAATGAAACATGTATTATTTTGCTCTCCCATCAGACCTATTTCTCCCTCTGCCCAGACAGGAAACATATCATATATATACATTTCCACACCCCTCTGGCAAAAAAAAAAATTCTTTTAGGTCAAAAGCTTTGGGAAAGTAAGAAGACATAAAAAAAGTCTATTTTCTCTGCTGATGTAGAAAGTTGTTCTTAGCAGCAGTGAGTAAAAGGAAAGAATGAGGTGGCAAAGTAAACATAGAATGAGAAAGGCAAAACAGAAAAGAACAGATTTACTTCCTTGTTTTTTTTGTTTTGTGAAAAGGTATTCTCTCTGTGGTGGACTGTATGAGAACTAGAAAGAAGCAGACCAACACATAGGACTCAGGCATCAACTGGCACTAAACTGGACAGAGAAAGGTGCTGTTTAGAATATAAAGTGAGATGAGTGCTCCTTTTGCTTAGTGAGTCTTGTTTAAGTCCAAAATGGTATGAACGCTTAGAATTTCCCCCTCACAATCTGTAAAAAATTGGAGACTTGAGGTACACTACAAATGTAAGGCTGTAATCCTGACTTGGTTATTACAATTACAGTGAGAAACAGACCAGGCAGAGGCATGAGGAAAACCCTCCTAGCTAATGATATGGAAAGCTGCTGGTTGTATGTTTATAGGATAACTCAGGTTATAAAGAATCGAAGAAAGTTTCTGGTCTAAATCCCTGCTAAAGCAGGCTTGGCTGTGATATCAGATCAGAATACTCACCATTTCTTCCATGCTTTTGAAGGTATTAATCAGCAGAGGTCACATACAGTCTCTGGGCAACTTGTTCTAGTCCTCAAATTTTTTCATGTGTCAGGCTGGACCCTCTCTAGTTCCTGGCTTTGTCTGTGGTCTTGTGTTCTCCGATCATAGCCTCAGAAGCAGAAAATATTACATTGCCAAAAAAAGATCTGTGATGCTTTCATGCCGTATCTTGGCTAAAAGACCAAAAGACATTTTCTGTTTCCTAGTAGTCTATGCTCACTTTGAAATTGCCTTCTCAGGCCTAAGAAGCCATTTTTCACATGTAAAAAAAAACTTCTGCAAAAAAGCAGTTCTTTTAAGAGGTCTTCATATATTTTTTCTGCTCATCTCAGAACAGGAATTGCAGATTGCCCATGGCTAGAAAAGTACAAAGCTAAGTTATTTTGCTTCCTAAAATTCACTGACCTTAATAAGCAGTATATTAAATCTATATTAATTTCAATTTTTTTGTTTGCAAAAGACTTGACTAAAAGGCACGGATAATGTTCTAAAGCTGTTCAAGTTGTTGATTTGCAATGTCTTCAGTTTTTTCTTTTTTCCTCTGGGGTTTATAAGTTTGAAAGAGATAATTGTGCCGAGCCAAAAGTGGCAGAGATTAAGCTAATTCTTTCATTTGGAAGGAGATGGACATCGTTTATTGGATCCAATGAAGAACATGCTTTTCTCGACCTTACCCAGTAGATCATATCGTGACCTAATTATTCTTTCTGGGTTTCACTCTCCCATCCAGTTTGGGTCTTATGAATATTCAGAACTCCTAACACATTTAGATTTGGCATGTCTTCAGTGCTGCTATGAAAGTTTGATAATTGATTTGCAATTTTTGTTACTAATAGTTCACAAAGGTGTTCTAAAATGTATTTTTCTTGTTGGTTGTATGAATTTCAAGCCATATGGTGCCATCAAAATATTGCTGAAATTAAGTTGTATCATATTTGCCATTTCTTCCATTCAGTAAGCCTCTATTCTGGTGATGAAGGACATTGAGTCTCAGCAAATTGTATCTTGACATTTGTTACACTCTTGTATTTACGTATGCACACCCCAATTACTTATTAGTGCTAAAATCTTTCAAGGTTTTAAACAGGCTAAATAGCCTTGTATTTTCATTTTTATTGCCCCTGCTTAAAATATAGGTGTCCCCACACCTTCAATTTCAGGGCCATCATCCTGTAACTCCCAAAGTCAAAAAGCATAGACATTACTTTGCTTGACTCTTAAATACCTTAAACACCTTATAGTAAACCCTGAAATGTGACTGATTTATCTATCATTATCTATCTGATATCATTATCTATCTGATCTATCTATCATAGAATTAATCTATTCTTTCCCTATTCTGACACTGTTTCATATCATTGTCACTACTGATAGTTTAAAATGTTGGGTTTTAAATATCCTTCTTTAGCTGAACATGGAAACAGAAAAAAAAAAAAAAAAAAAAAAAAAAAAGGGAAAAAAAAAAGGCATTACACTTCTTCACTTCTTAAGAGAAAAGGCATTGGCCCATGTCATTATAGGAAAAAAAAATCAATATCTCATTGTTATAATGAAAAACTATCTATAATTCTGATTGATAGCTTCTGACAAAGTTTCTTAAATTAGAAACAATTCCCTCCTGGTCCAAAGTAACACCACATGAAGCACTGAAGAATGAGTTTTTAGCTTATTACATTAATGAATTCAACAGGTATATAAAATTTTAACTAAGCAACATATACTGGTTTAAAGATGCATGGTTATAATACAAATGAAGCAAAAATAGTAGCTGGCATATTTAAAATACACTATTAATTTTTCAGTGTTTCCAGTAAGACATTCTGATTTTTCCTTCTGATTTTCTTTTTTTTTTTTTTTTTTTGTTGTTGTCATTATGCTGTTTTATTCTGTTTTGCTTTTTTTCCCAAAATATACAAATGGTAAGCAGCGACCTGGTCTTTTAAAGAACTTGTAAAAAATTCAAAATAAAATATCATTTTAATGAGCTCTGAAATAAAACTAAAATTGGATCTTCATCCCTGTGAAGTATGAAGAAAGTAGGAACTGAAATATTATTAACTATGACTAAAGGATAGCATATGTACAATCTTCATGTGAGTTAACACTGAAGAAATGGAAAATGTAATACAGAAAAATGTTTTTCTAAAACAACGTAGAAAGCTTTGCAAATGGACTTACCTAGATATGAGTAAACCCACATTCTTTCTCGCTATTATACTAAGGATCAATCTAATTAACAATAATCCTTCTTCTACAGCTTGTATTAATACAGGAGAATAATGTTCAATTCAAAAATAACTATGAAAATTATAGATAAAGCTAATAATTTTATCACTTAGTTCCTAGTTCTATGCTTTGGCGATGTAAATAAAAATGTGAAGGAAAATTACACAGCTAATAAGACATCTACAGGAAACATAGCAAATGGGTTCTTCTCTGTGAATAGTATTTAAAAGGATATCTGCTTCAGAATATGATCATTAAAATAATAAGTGAAAAAAGCAATGTTTTGATGATACTAGGGTTTTCATGTCTTAGCCTTCCAAAGATGTCTTTCAGTGGCTGCTTCAGTAGAAGAATACATTGCAAATTGATTTTCTACCTTTTGAAAAAGGGCAGTAGCAGAGAAAGAAGAGAAGAAAAACATTCTATTTTGAAACAGCTTCTACAAATACTTCCCACTTTCAGACTGTGATGCTGTACAACAATAAGGATGTGGCAAAATTCAGATTCTCTGGAGCCATGCACCTCCACAGGTTTCCTGGCTGATGTAAGAAAAGGTAGTTGCCAAGATAATGTAAATTCCATAGAGATTTCTTATCTGACTTTCTTCTCTTTTTCATCATAGAAAAATGTCATCTGGGCTACAGAAAGAATAAAAAACACAGTGTTTCTTTATCTTAGGGCAGATCCTGCTACCTAAGAATAAGTGACTTTTTGAAAAAGTTTGTAAAATAAACACACTTTCAATTTATTAGAGAATGCAGTTTCCTTTTTCTTAGTGGAAGACAGCGCATCCAATCCACCCTCTTACATATGGCAATTTTTATTCCTCTTATTTTTCTAGTCAAGACCTAATTTACTGGGCCCCGAAGCTACAGATGCCTCTGAAGCCCTCTCTATTTTGTTGGATAGGCTGTGAACAAAGAATTCTTTTGTATGTGATGCTCTAATATAATTTGAACTAAAATAGCTTCAAGACTCAGCAAGCAAGCAAACTAAATAACTGTCTGAATAGAAAACCGGGTCCATAATTCTAACATAAACAATTGCAGAGTTGAATAAATAGACATCTGAGCAGTTAACAGAGCACTTCCAATAATGCATTTTTAATACTTTAAGAAATGAGTGCAGAAAGGAAACAACGTAGTCCCTCAGGCTATAAAGAGCTTCAAGTGGCTTTTATCTTACATCCTGTTAGATTATTAAAAGTTTGTAATTATAACTATATTAATATTTCAAGTCTTCTTACCTTACAAAACCTTCAAACAAGTAGAAATATAAGAAAAACACATGATAATCATAAAGAAGATTGAAATTGATAAATTCCATTTATGGTTTTATGTTCATACTTTTTTGTATCCTATTTTAAATGGAGGCATACTTAGGATTTTATGGTTCTGTGTGTAGCCCTTAAGTATGGAAGTCAAAACATAAAATCTGTTACTGCAAATTTAGTGCAAGCATTAGCAATATATAGGTGGCATTTAAAAATTATCAGCCTTGCTTGAATGGTTTTATGTTTGTGAAATAATTTTAGAAGTATCAATAAGAGTATGGGTTAATATGACAAATACACTGTTTTTAATTCTGTTCAAGAACATGAAATATTTGGTAACAAGATGAATGACAATTAAAAATTGATATAAAACTTGATATTCTTTGTGTGACATCAATAATTTTGAAGTCTTATGCACATAAAGCCATCATTGTCACTCCTCAAAGTTTCTTGCATGTAGTGATTGCTGCAATGCACAGCATGCTATACAGGCAAATAATTCTTCATTGTCACTAATGTCTTAACACTCTCCTAGAAGGAGAGAAATTAATAGGAATCCAATGTCAGCTAAAATTAGTGTCTCTTGATGGCTCAGAGGACAGGGAAGCTGGAAAAGATTAGTCCTGTCTCTGTGAATACAAAGAAAATCTGATGTTAACTCTCAAATGTTGGGACTGAATTCCCTTAATTCAGAACAAACTTCGACTCTGTTTCATTATAGTAAAGAATTTACTTTACTATGAAAGTAAAATTCAAAGTCAGGCCTAGGTTAGTTCTGAACCCAAAGAGAAGGAACTTGCATATGCGAAGAGGCAGAGTTTTCAATGGCTGAGGTTTTATTTAAATATCCAAACAAATGGTAGTATTTTGGAATAGACTAGTACATCACATGCTAGGTTATTTAGAAAGACTTGCCGTGTTGGTCTTAGTGGGTATCAAGTATGAGGAAAAAATGATGGTATTTAATTGACTGAAAGCTTTGCTGTGCTTTTGGAAATCTGCTTCAGCTGTGAGTCTTCAGCACTCTGGAAACAAAATACTGCTTGATTCATATTGCACTGTGTCACAGAATTAAAAATAAAACAAATGTGTGTTTAAAAGCATATGCTGTTCACAGTCACTTCTTCCTATGAAAAAACACTTGCATACATAAAGAGTTAAGCACCAAAGATATGAGCTATCCTTTTTTTATGCCAGGACTCTTTTACTCCTGGAGTTAGCTAAGTGTGCTATCTAGAAGCTGACATGCAGTGTGCTATATGTAGTAATTAGATTCAATACTTTTGCTGCGGCTTCTGGAGATAGATTTCTCCTGCTGATTTCTGATGAACACCATGTTAATGGGAAACTAGATAAAGTATTGGATTGTATGAAGCTGGTAGTTTTGTTCTGGCAGAAAATAAATTATTTACACTTCTCTAAAGAATGTTTTAAAATACAAATGAGGGTCTAAGTCTGTTTAGTAACTTCCATAGAGGAAATAAAAATTTCTAAATAAAATATCTTACTGTAAAAAAAAATTGAAATACAAATAAATGTAAAATAAATGGGAAAATCAAACATTTTAAAAATCTCACAAGAACTTATGTTTAATTCAGATTCTGCTTCATACCTTAGTGTTATGTACAGGAGTAAAAGAGAATTCTATTTACTTCTAAATATGTGGAAGGTGTGACAAATACAGTGTAAAGTATGGCTAGAATGACATTGCTTTTTTCCTTAAATAAACTGAAAACTTTGGATAATGAAAATAATGGTCATAACTCAGGGCAAATCACCAACACTCTTATTAATATCACCAAACATTAAGAGAACCTAGAATCTCTGGTAACACTGAATTCTGATCATTGCTGTAGTTCTTGGCTATCTAAACCTCATCCTGGTTTCACAGAGAATTTTAGGTTTGCAAAAAGAATCAGTCTGTACCCAAATTTTAGTCTTATTCCATGTTTATTCTGCTGATGTATCAAAGGCAATATATGGTAAAATATTGATATTTACTGTTAAAATACGTTAGAAAATAAGTTTTTAATTAAAGGTGCATACAAATCATGACTTTAAAAAAATATTTATTAACGCATTATTTGTTTATTATGCAAAACAGCAGCATAAGCCTGCGTGACTAAAAATCTGTCTAGAAATAAAGAAAATTAAAGACAAAACAGCAAATTTCTTCACAAAGTGTTTTCCAGAATTAATGAGGTTAAGAAGAAAATTTTGTAATACATAATCCTTTGTATAATATCTGAGTTAAAGAAGGTGAAACAAGGTGTCCCCATATTCTCATGACTGAGCAAATTTAGACCAATAACCTCTTTTTAATAGTAGTATTGTTGCGGCAACAACAGTGTAAGGATGCAGGCAAGACAAAGTTTACAAGTGGCAGTAACACTTGTTGCAAACACTCTTTGCAAACTATCATAGATGAAAAAAACAGAAAAGGTTTCAGGCAAAAAAGTCCTTCTTCAGATCAATGAACAGAGGGTTAAAAGCTGTAAACAAATTTGGAAGAATTTAATTATATTTATAGATATGTATCTGTTATATTGTTTCTGAAAGGTAGTGCAGCTGCTACCTAAGAAATGGAAAAGTATTAGAGATGGGGGCAGTGAATTCTAATTCTCAAAAAGATCAGTTTCTGAGAGCTAAGATAGTACCAATCTCCTAAAGCAAGGAGAGAGACAAGTAGTTTACGGTCTTCGTGGTCTCTAGTTGTAGACCGTGAATCTCAGTACTTAAGGAAAAGTTTGTACAGCAGTACATATGCTGTAGCATATAGTACATATGCTCCTAATTATTGATATTTTTTAATTACCTGTTGGTGCTGCTCTTAAACCCTGGATGACTTTTCCTTTCTGCAGTGCAAGTACTAACTGTAGGACATTCCATGTGAGGTGCTTATAACTGAGATAATTCTTGAATCTTAATTCAAAGTACTGTCAGAAAAAGACATTGACAACTTTTTTCAGAAACCTTTTAAAAAAAGTACCCAAACAAATAGGGAGAGGAATAAAAGTACCAGCATGTCCAAAAACTGTTTGTAGGTTAAACCCCAGGAAATGAGATGAAGTATTCAGCCCTTGGAATGGAGGCTGGTCAGCAGTGGAGTTCTGCAGGGAACTGTGCTAGTTAGTTTAATTCCAGATACCCATTAAGAGATTAAGTGGTGAAATGCAAAAATCTGCTGATATACCA
This sequence comes from Certhia americana, assembly GCA_018697195.1. Classification (NCBI taxonomy): domain Eukaryota; kingdom Metazoa; phylum Chordata; class Aves; order Passeriformes; family Certhiidae; genus Certhia; species Certhia americana. The sequence goes on along the minus strand of CM031858.1, from coordinate 80,289,221 downwards.
GGTTACTCAGAACATGAAAAGTAAGGCTTGCTTGTAAAATTGCAGGAGGGAAATTGAGAGGCAATAGAATGTCAGCTGAATCTCAGTGTGAATGAATATAAAGGAAAGCACATGAGGAAGGTGGTATGAAAGTGTAATTTGAAATGCTGGTCTTATGCTGATGACTCACTGAATGGCCATATGCTTGCCTCCCAAGGCAGAGACATATCCTCTGTGAAGTTCTAGCATAGAGAGCCCTGGTGAATGACCTTGGAGTGTCTGCCTCCAAGGAGATGGTCAAATTCCTTTTGGTTCTCCTAGACTCTGCCAGAATGGCCATGCTGAGGTGTCAGCGAGGTGATTGCACAATGCATATCTGTATCAGTAATTCTTTGGCTTCAGTCATGTACATATTATTTTCCCAGTTTCCAAAGGTACTGGGAAAGTACTCAACACACCAGATGAAGTAGATTAGGTAACTTATTTTTCTCCTGAAGTGCCAAATAATATCACTTGAAGTAGGCAGAAAGGTATAAAGAACAAAAGCAAATAAGAAAATGCCACTGAAAGTTACTAAGAATCTAAAGTTCTTATGGGATAAAACATAGACAAAAATTCTTAAGCTTGGCATGAGATTTTTCTCATATTTACCGCCAGTGTGTTGGGTGGACCCTGGCTAGCAGCTGAGCAAGTCAGTTGGCTTCCTTCCTACTCAGTGGGATGGGAAAGAGAATTGGAAGAACAAAACCAAGAAAATTTGAGGATCAAGATAAGGACACTTTAATAGGCAAAACAAAGCTCAAATGCAAGCAAAGCAAAATAAGGAACGTTTTCATTACTTCACATTGGAAGCCCCTTTCTCACAGATGTTATGGCTGATCATGATATCATGCAGCATGGAGTATCCCTCTGGTAAGTTTGGGTCAGCTGTCTCAGCCATGTTTCCTCACAGTTTTTTGCATACCCACATCCAACTCATGAAGGAGACAGAATGGGAAAAAGATAAAACCTTGTTGCTCTTTAAATTTTCCTCAGCAATAGGCAAACACTATTGTGTTTTCAACACTGGTTTAGTTACAAATGCAAAACAGAGAATGATACAGGCTGTGTATGAATGAAATTAACTCTGTCCCAACCAAACCAAACAAGTTAATTCAGTAAAAACAGGAAGTACAAACCCATGAATAATAAGCAGCAGCCTATTCTTAAAAGATACTTCTACTAAAGGTAATATAAAGCAAACAAAATGAACCAACCAGGTAAAGTTTCTCCCCTAAGAATTTAAAAAATAAGTTGAGTGAGAAAAGTTGAATAAACTGCTTGAATAAGCCAAGCAATTGAATAAACTGACTGCAATAAACCATTGAACAAACTGCTATGTGTTGCAGTTTGGAAGGTAACAAAGTGACCTAAGAATGAAATTCTAGTCTATTTCTTTCCTGCACACCGTGATGGTTTTCAAATATTTGTTGCCACATAGAAGAAAGAAAGAAACTGTTCCCCAGTCTCACCATAAAGAAAATACAGAAAATAGTATGGACATTTAATTGCAGCATGAAATGGTAATTCTCTAGGCATAAGGAATGGTGGAATGACTGTCACTGGGAATTTTTAAGAAACCTTGATAAGCATGTGTTAAGAAGAGATGGGTATGATTGTGTTCATCCTAGGTCATTTGCTCTTTCCTCTACCCTCTTAATTTCACTTCTGCTGTTATTGTTCATGATTTTACTACTGATGCTCTACAGGACTGTTTTTCCCTATAGTTTCAGATAAAAGAACTGTCATTGTCAAGAGGTACACACACAAAAAAAAAAAAAGCTTTCCACTATCTTTGAAGTACCTACTTAAAAAGTAAAATAACTTATGCAAGCACAAAGCTGCATAAGTTTGACATATGTTCATACACTGTATTTCATGCCATTTGCTTTCAGGCTTTCATTCCTACATTTCATGTTCCATGTTACTTCAAATAACTGTCATTTCCCTTTCATGCTGTATTTCCAAGGTGTATCATAGATTTAATTTTTCCACTGAGAGGATAACAGGTATGCTTTGTCAGTTAGAGAAGTAATGTAAACATGCTTTCTTGATGTTCAAATGCATGTTTCATTTGCAAGTGGCAGGAAAAGGTAAAAAGATCACAAACAGTGTAATCCTTGCAATGTGAGCTCATGAACAAGGTGTTCGATAAATCAATAAAAATACAATTGTGAGTAATTAAGGTCTGGAACCTTGTTTCCTTTGTCTGTTTCCTAGTGCTGTGCTGACAGATGTAAAGTTGAGCATAGCAATGACATGGCTAGGTGAATTGGTCAGTTGTATGAAAGTTCATAAGAAATTTTACATCAAAACAGAAACTGCTAAAATAGAGACATTATCTGTAATGCTTAGTGCAGTATATATGGTGTATTTTTAGGTACAAGGTTAAAAATCTTAGCTGGAACTACTGGGTAGTAGTAATAGACTATTACTAATCACCTAATTTTTCTTCAGAGAAATTCAATTCAATTCTTAAAATTCAGAGAAATTCAATTCAATTCTTAAAATTCTCTTCTTCTAACACATGCTTTTGGCATATGTTTTTTTTTTGCTGCCAGGTTCAGCTATCTGAAAAGCAAAGGCAAAACAGAATACAGGGCAGCAGAGAAGAGGAAACAATTGCTATTCTTCCAGATTCTTTGAGCGCACCAGAGGGATAGCGGATATTACAGCACAGCTGGGGTGCAGAAGGACACAGAAAAACCACTCAAGGCTCTGTGAAGCTTCTTGAAAATTATCTGATAATGGTTTCAGCATGCTGAGGGTACATTCTTTGGTATTGACTGGTAGAAATGGCATTGATGATTTGGAGACCTTTTTCCTGAGAGAGCTCCGTGGGAGTTATATCCATGCTCAGGTGCAGAGCTCTGGGGAATGCCTGGTCCTGGGGACCTCTCATGTGTGAAATGTGCTCAGCTTGAGGCACCGAGTCACTCAGTGGAGGAGCTGAAGGAAGAGGTGTACCTGTACACCTCTTGTCTGTCATCAGGGGAAGTGAAAAGGAGGTTGAATGAGTCTTCACTGAAAATTGGCAGAGACAACAGCATGAGCCATACAAAGCAGCAAAGAAGAAACTGTCTGAGGCCATGGCCAAACAAGCAGTGAAAGTTCACTCTCAAAATGGAGAAAGCTGGAAGTTTATGAATTCTGGTTCCTGCTTCACTTGCAGATCTCTAACTTTGGAAGACTGTTTAAAGTAGGTGGAGAAAGCCCTATAATCATGGGTCACAATGCTCATGTGGTACTTTAACTGCTAATATAGTTTCTGGAAGAGTAATAAAGTGAGATACAAGAGATCTAGGAGATTTTAAAAATGTACAGAAGACTTTTTTATGTAAGTAATCAGTGAGCCAATTCAAATGTTTTCTTGGATCAGTTATTTATTCCCAAGGAAGTAAAAACTGGTTTAAGATATTAAGGTTAAGGACAACCTTGGCTACAGTGACTGTGAGACTATGAATTTTAAAATCCTGAGAGAAGTAAGCATCACATATATCTGAATTTCAGCCTTGGACTTGAAAGAACAGATGTTCACTTCTCTGTGGACCTTCTTGGCAAGATTCCCCAGGAATCTTGCCTGGAGTTCAAAGAGCCCAAGAAAGCTGCAACAGACTTCTCTGGGGAGGCTTCAATGGCATCTTACTTAAAGGGAAAGAATGGTCCATTCCTACACACAGAAAGTTGAGCAATCACAGCAGAAGGCCAGTGTGGATAAACATGAAAATTCTGTCTGATACAAAAAAGAAAAACCCAGAAGGTAGAAGCAGTCTGCTCAAAAGGAATAAAAAGGTATTGTCTCTGTGTGTAGTAATTTCATTAAGAAAGCCAAAGGTCAGCTGGAGTTGAATACAGTGATGGAGGTGACAGAAAACAAGAAAGGACTTTGTAAATATATTGACTGTTAGAAGAAAGACCAGGAAATGGGTCTGCTGTTCAGTGGAGCAGGGGACTTGGCAACTAGGGATGTGGAATACATTTCCTTTGCCTCAGCTTTTATTGGTAGTATTTACTAGTGAAATATTTATCATATTTACTCAGGCATTCCAGGTCCCTGAGCCCACTAGCAGAGACTATAAAAGTGAAGCTCTACTCACAGTAGAGGGAGAGTCTGGAATCTCTTAAGCCAGTTAGAAATTCAATAGACCTTGGAACCAGATGGAATGCCTTCTCCAGTGCTGATGAAGATGGCTGATGGCACTTCAGGGGTGCTCTCTGTCATATCCTAATGGTCGTGTCAGCTGGGAAAAATTCTTAATGACTGCAAAAAAGTAATTCATATCCAGCTTAAAGATGGGCCAGAAGGGAGATTCAGTTTGCAAGCTGAGGAGCCTCATGTCAGTCCCATGAAGGATTTTGGAGCATGTCCTCTTAGAAACCACTCCCAAATATGTGAAGGACAAGAGATTGGCTAGCAACAGCAAGCTGAGATTTACAAAGGGCAAGCCATGTTTGAACAATCTCATGGCTTTTTACAGTTAGATGCCTAGTGCAACTCACAAAAGAATGGTAGTGAATGTTTTGTATTTTGACTTTATTTAACAAAGCTTCTGACACCATGTCACCACCTTGGTAAAACATGGACCGGGTCTAGAGGTGGGTGAAAATTCAGCTGGACTGTAAGTCTCAAAGAGTTGTGGTCATTGCCTAGTCCATCTGAAGGTCAGTAACTAGTGGTCATTAGAATCAACACTGGAACCAGCATTGTTTAATGTCTCTGTTAATTCTCTGAAGAATGGTACAGAGTGCACTGTGCATTTGTGAATGATGCCAAATGTGGGAAGTGATCAGTGTGTTAGAGGACATGGGCACCTGGCAGACTGGAGAAATGGCCTGATAGAAATGTCATTAAGTTCACTGAAAGAAAATGCAGTTTTACATCTACAGTGGGATAATCCTATGCATCAGTGCAAGGTGGGAACTGAAGGAGCTCTGTAGAATAGGACCTGTGTTGGATAACAAGTTGAGCATGAGTCAGCAGCAAACTCATGCAGCAAAAACACCAGCTGCATCCTGGACTGCATTAGTAAGAGTGTAGCCAGAAGTTTCTAGGAAGTGATCCTTCCAACTTATTCAGAACTTATCAAATTATATTTGGAACTCTGTGTCCAGATTTTGGTTAACTAGAACAAGGAAGATACTGACATAATAAAGCGAATCCAGTGGGGCTCACCAAGATCATTAGGGCCTTGGGGCACATGATGCACTAGGACAGACTGAGACAATATTGTTAGTTCAGTGTGGAGAAGAGAAGGCTAAGAGGAAAGCTTATTACTGTCCAAAAGTTACTTGTGAGGATATAGAGGAAACTAAGCCAGACTCTCTTCAGAGAGAGACAAGTCAGGATGAATGAAGAACAAGTTGGAACATTCTGAAAATTCTGATTAGATACAAGGATTATTTTATGTTTTCCACAAGGTGAGGTAAAATGAAAAGAATGGGTTGTCCAGAAACTGCCCTTGGAATTGTTCCAGACTTGACTAGTCACAGCCCTAAGCAACATGATCTAATGAGACTTACTTTGAGCAGTGAGTTGAATGAAGTGCCTTCTGGGGCTCCCTTCCCATCTAGATAATTGAATGGTTCTACAATTCTACAGTCCTATTAAAAGCAGATGCAACCAAGTAACACTCTCCAGTTGACTTTTGCAGAGGATGAAGTAGCATGCACAAAAAGATGAGAATGAGACAGGTTAGGAGAAATAAGCAGGTATGTTGGTACCAGTGGTGAGTTGTTAGCTCCTTGTTTTCCTGTACTTTGCAGTTCCTACATACACACCTGATGGAAACAATTTAATGTACTTGGTGCTACCAGAAAATGTCTAGGCCACAGGCTGGGTTTTTTTCCAAAAGGCAGTAAGAAGCAGGATTTAACATTGCAGATGACTGGGGGGTGATAACATGGTATTTCTTAAATGCAACTTCATTGCAGAAAGAGCTTTGAAGTAAAATGAGGAAAGGTAAATACCTATCAGTTATCACAACTCTAAATTTTCACCTGTGTTTATGCTTAAATGCTATCCTGACTTGGCTTTCAGCTTCCAACAATTTTTGTTGCTTCATTCTTTTTGCTTCACTTACATTTTTTCTCATGCATTTGTGTTTTAAAGAAGGAATAAATTGGCATTGTCAGTCTACTGTTTAAATTGTCTGATGTGAGAACTTTTTTCCTTAGTAAGGAATAACATCTTTTCCTTAATTTCTACTCTGAAAGCTCATTTTGGAACCTCAAAATCAAACCCTAACTTTCCTTGAATATTAAGCTCTGTCAGTGATTGATTTAAAGGAGTTCTTCTTCTGTTTACTCTATGACCATTGAATGCATTTTCAGAAGTGATTAAGTCATTAGGAAAAATTAGAACTGGTGTAAAAGTCATCATTAATAAAAAGGAAACTTATTCCTTATTTATGAGGTGTTTTTGTTGAATTATTAATGGAATATGGATGAAGCTGAAAACCTGACTAGAATTTTTAGTGCTAAAAATTTGATGAAACTCACACTCATGTAGGAGCCCAGACAGTCACTGTCTTTTAGTAATAGAGAACTACAGCTTTTCTACCAATAAGCTTTCTACATAATGAAGGTCTCTCTCATTTGCCTTCTTCCTTCGAAGAGCTTTGTCTCAGTTTTGCTTTGACTTTTCTTCCCTTCTCATATGCTGTGGTTATCTAGAAACAGAATTAAAAATAGATATTTTTATGGAATAAAAATGAACTCTGCAGGGTGTTTACAAACACAGAGCAAATCTGAGCAACTTGCTACAAGTTGGCAAATGCAATCTGAGTGTCAGCCAAGAAAAATTTCAACGTGTTCACAGTGTGAGTCAAATTCCTCAGACTGTTCTGATAACACTGCCAGTTGTTTTTCTCTTGCATTTTAAGTCTGCTACTTTGTAGTGCCTTCTACTGAATGATTACAGGTTTCCAGAAGGCTTTAATTTTTTGTTGTTATGTTAAGTTTTTGTTTTGGAAAGTTATACCACTAAAAATCTAAAATTACTCATGCTATCATTACAGGCTATTTTGCCTATCTGAAAGATGGAATCAGTCCATTAGACTTCAATAGCCTCTGCCACTGGCTCAGTAAACCAGTCTTCCTTTGACATTGGACTTAAGGAGAAGGAATAAAAATGAGAGAACCTAGAGTTATTGTGGAGGGCAAGTTTTTTCAGACTTGTAGTGTAACTTCACTGTTGTTTCTAATCACTGCACTGCCACTGGATTTGTCTGTTCTAATTGACTTAATCAATGCAAGAACTCTTCCCTGGTTCTGTTCAGTTCCACTCTCTTCATTTCCCCTCACCATCATGTATACGATCACTGAAAGGGTTGTTTTAGGCTGCTGCTTTGTTCCAACTGGACAGGTTTCTCCAAATTAAATCTAGTTAGGGAAAGTCAGTATTTCAGTATGTCCCCCTCTTCTTCTTCTTCTTCACTACATTTACATTGGTAATATGTACTATATTCTGACTTTGTTCTACAAATTGTATAAGCTTATGTGCCTTTTTTAGATTTTATATCAACTTGGTTTACGTTGCCACTAATTAAAACAAAATAATTTTACTCAGTTTCAATTTACATATGATTAATTTAAAAATATAATGTAACGATTGTATGTAATAGCTTTAGATATCTGGAAATATATTTATATACATACAATAGATTTAATAATTCTTCATCACACTCTATAATCCTCCCCTAGTCTTATAAAGCCTACTTGCTATATGCAATTCCTATGATTAATTTACAAATCATCCCAATAAATCCTAAAATAAAATGAATAGATTTGTAAATCCTTTCTTTGCATTTGAAGTACAGAACCAGCAGATGACTTGCAAATGAGGTCTTCAAAGCTTGACAGTTACAACTAAATTTATTCTTATTCATCTTCTTTCTCTACCTTCCCAACTTTCCCTGTAATTCCTGGTCATCTGCTTCTTTCATGAAATCAAGTTTTATTTAAATAAGACAAATTGTGTTAATCTTCGTGTGCTTCAATTGTCTTAACAACCTTGCTGTAATCACATCAGCTTCAAGCCCTCCCAACTTGAGCTGAACTGGAGAATGTGGATCAAACTAGAGACAAAAGAGAGCATGCAGAATGTGTAAGGATGTGGTGATAGAAATTCACTTGAAAGCATTTTCATCTGAAAAGGAGCCACCTGTATTGTTGTCCATCATGATGTTTGATTATTCTGTGACATTCCAGATTTCCTTCTAATGGTGCCCACGGGTGTTATTCCTTCAAAACTTAACAACTTCTGTACCAGCAATTCTGGTTTTACAGACTGTTAAAACTCACATCATTTATAAACTCAAAAGGAAGAATGTCCTATTTCTGCCATACATTGCACAATGGCTGAGAAACAAGGAGGACGTTCATGTCTCTGAAAGCCTCAAACGTATTATCCAAATTACTTTCCTGAGTCCTTCAGGTCCACATACATTGCCCACACACTTATACAATCCCCAGCATCCTACTACATACCTGGACAGTTCCAAACTGAAAATTTGAAACAACTTCATGTGAAAATTTGGTTTGTTTACCTATATATGTATTAAGTGGCAAAGATTTCTTTGTTATTTTGGCAGCATTTTTGTTGTCAAGGTTGTGTTTGAGTCTTTCAGCCTGTCATCCTGGGAGTGGGGAACATTTTGTAATTCATTGGTACTCTCAAGTCCTCCCTTCAGCCAATAGAACCACCAGTTTGTTAAAAAAATTCTCCCCAAAAGAAGGGTTGTCCATTACCCCTTTCTCTACAAGTGCATAGTTATTGAGCACTTTAAATTTAAATTAAGCACAATAAATTTGCTCAGACCTTATTCCCCTCAAAATTCAACCAACACTCTGCCATTCAATGCCCAAATCAGATATTCATTTTTTGTGACCAGCTCCATGTGGTATCACTGCCTGACTGCAGGGAGCAGTATGAAATTCCACTTTTTCTTTTTTAAAGTCCTATAGCCTGTCCTGCACAGACTCCTTTGTATTACTCTGCAGGGTTTTCTTGCCTTTGTTCCTGATTTCTGAGAAGAAATTCAAGGAGATCAAGGAGACAGGACAGTTGCTAGCTGGCTGGAGAAAAACTACTTAGTAGGTTAAGGACTTTCCTAGCAGAAATGAGAGACTTTGAGAAATGTGAAAGTTCTACTTTTCAGCTATTTTTGGGGGAGAGGTAATTTTCAATTCAGAAATGCCTATATTTACACTTCTATGTGAATTCATTTGTAGGAGGTGTGGCAGAACAGCTTGTAGAATACTTTTCCTTGAAGACCCTTCTTTTTCTGAAGTCCATTTCTTATTTGAATCAAATTAATTTTTAAATGTTTGTCAGGAATCATTTGACTAAAAGCTGTTCTATAAAATTTAGCTGTCTACAGAAGGATGAGTAAGTCTAAATACCAACCTTGAAAATTAAATATACGAAAGAATTGTTTCACATCTACTTTAAATAGCAGGCATCTTGTTTATATAGTCTCCTGGAGAGGTCTATAATTCCTAAATTCCAAATAATGAGCAGTAGAAATTTTAATCTTCAGACTGAGAAATCAGTTAAAACAAATGGATGTCTCTAAATTGGTACTGCAAGAACAGTCTAGCACTTGCGGAAAGGAATTGTTGAAGGATATTCCTTTCTCTCTTCCTATTCTACATTAAGATTTTGTCACTTCTGTTTCAGCAACAAGCTGCTGGTGTAGGTCATGCACAAAACTTTAATTATATTAGATTTTTGGACAGGTGATGTCCTCAGCCATTCTGATACCTAGAAAATTAAACTAACTATTGATAGCTATACTTTCAAAGGCAAAAATGTGCCTATTTCTTTACATATATGCAAAGACACATAACATGTAATATTTTATATTTATGTTAGTGTATGTATTTTGCATGTGTGCATGTATGTTATGTATCTGTGTATATTTACACAATAATACTGAAATACTGTGCTAATAGTATAACTTGTGGTATGCCTTACTAACACAAACCCTAATATATGAATCTGTATATTTACTTATGCATACATATACATGCTGGCACGCACTGAAACTTAATTCTCCCCAGGTTTTATAGGAAAGTTATTACCTCTTCGTTGCTAATACAGGCTAGTGTTAACAGCTCATTGGGGACATAGTATTTTCTCTGTGTCTTTGTTTCTTGAATACAAATAAGGAGAGGAATAGCTAGACAATATATTTTACCCAAACTCTATTTCTCTATGTTGTCCCTTGCCTTTTCCAATCAGTTTCTAATCTCCTATATGACTTAATTATACAGCTACACATTTGTATCCCCTTTTATACCTTCTGTTCCTCTTCTTGCTAAGCCATCTTCAAGGACACTTGTGACAGGGTAAGGACTTCGTAAGTCAGTCTCTTTGCAGCATATACATAGGGATGGAGAGAAGTTTTAGCAGGTAGCCAGATTCTCTGTAAAGGGGGTGGCAACATCACGTCCAAAAAAGTGAATAAGAAATTAAATCAGTGCTACAAACCTAAGATTAAATCTATTCCAATGTTTGTTTGTTTTTTAATAATGGAAGTAGCAGCTAAATGAGAAGCCAGGAACTAAGTTTGAAATCTTGCCTGGAATTTCAGGAAAAGAAGCCTGTATTTGACACAAAGAAAGTTCATCAGACCAAAAGGAGGGTAATAAGTTCAAAGAAAAGAACACTGCCTTTTTACATAAAACAGTAATAATTTTATAGTTCAAATTTCCTGACAAAGCCAAAGAACAATTTGAGAGAATGTTTAGATAAAAGTATAGTGTACAAATACTTAAGTATTCAATAGTTAATTACTTATATGAAACAGATTATTTTAAATGATGGTTGCCTCAACATTTTGGTCGTAGATAAAGAAGAATATTAGTATTGCAGTATAAATATAGTTCCAGACTAACTGCAAGAATTCCCCCACCCTGTTTTCTTTTTTCTATAGTTTTCTATAGTTTTGTTTAACATATTTCCAAGTAGAAAATCCTGAAAACCCAATTCTGACATGAAAAAAGATGACATCTTCATTATTGTGTCTGAAATTTTGTGTCAGCTGTTTACCAGGTCTTTTGAGTGCCATTACACTTAAAAGTAGAAACTTAATTGAATGATGAAAAGCTGAATTCATCTGAATGCAGTGAATTATCCTATTTATAATATTACATTAGGCTATGCCAAAATCATCCCAACCTAAGGAAGGAAAAACCTCTGTCCACCAGAACCACCAAAGTCACAGTAATTAGTCCAGCTCAATTTTATAATGAAACTGCTGTTACTATAACCATAAATTATAGTTTATTACATCCCTGTCCTTGTTACTGACCTTCATAATTGTTAAAATTCCTTCAACTCAGTCTGTAATACTAATTGTGAGGCAGGAGAGGCTGATTCTTCAGATCCTAGTGATTTTGTAGCTGCTTTGACAGAGGACAGAAATACACCTCTCTAAGAGAAAAGATATTATGTAAAAACTCCAATTTATTACAGGAAAAAAATACCTCTGAAAGATAAAAGAGGATTTTTACAATACAATTGGAATTCTAGCCATCTTTCTCCATGTTATGCCTATCAATATAATTCTTTTATACAAACTCATGATTTAAATATTCTAGGGACTGTAAAATATATCAACCATCCCAGATTTTCATTTCTGATTTACTAGTATAACAGCTCAACATTAAGGATTATAAAAATAATATTTGAAAGCATTCCAAAGAAATGAAAGGCATTCATTAGCATATACAATTTCTAGACAGAAGGTCAAAAATTTGTTGTAAAGACTAGCAAACAAAGAGAAGCTATTAAGTAAATCTAAGAGCCCTGGATTTATCCTCCCTCCAGCAGGTTTGGCTGCTGGAGCTCAGGGCCAGCTCAGAGGTAATGCAGCTGAGGTCTGCCATCTTCCTGGTTAATTCACTGGGGAGAGCATTTCCTGGCCCACTTAACTTCCCACATGCTCCTGACTTGTCCCCAGAGAGGGACCTCTGTAGAGGTAGAGCTGCCTGTGGTGCCTCCACCTAACCATGCCCATAAAACACTCCCCACATGGTCCTGTTTCAGTGTAGAACCATTTCATGACCTGTGCTTAGAGAAAAATACTGCACAATTTGAAGAGGAGAGAGGTTAAAGCTAAAAGTAAACAAAAGTTATGTCTTAATACCAATGACTGGTGTGTGTGAAGGAATTTCCCTCTTTTGTACCATCACATGAAATGTACTTCCCTCAATTAAACATGTATACTTATAAAAGTGTCAGACATTACTTACAAAAGTAACAGATAATTAGTTTCCTCATAATTAATAAACTGCTTAAATTACAGGAAAAAATTCAGATCTTTGTTTAAAAAATTCAGATCTTGTTATAAAAAAAATCACTTGCAGATGTTATTCTGCTTTCCTGGGGTGATTGATCAAAAATGTGGAGGAAACTAGATTGAGATCCATGCACCTGGAGAGAGGTTAACACAACCCAAGACAAAGCACTGAAGTCTTCCCTGAAACTTGGAATGAGGCCATGGCGTTCTCGAGACATTTGGCTTCTCCTACACTCTTTTTAACAGTCTCTTTCTGAATACTTGTATAAAGAAAGGGAAAGTGCACTGTGATCCATATGGACTCCACATTTCCCCAGCCATTTTCAGCTCAATTAGTCTCTTTATCTGCTTAGTCATTTTGTATCTAATTAATCTCAAGCCATTCCTAAATTAGATCTCACCCTGCTCACTTTCAGAGCAGTCTACCCACTATTATGCTGCCTACTCTGGATACCCTCTACAAACCCTTTGGCATTTTGTATTCACCTTGACTGCTGGCTTGTTTTCCATATATACAGGTGTCAGTGGAGCAAAAGAAAGGTGTTTGAAGTGGCAAACTGAGATGGTTGTTCCTTACTACTTTCGTCAGAAACCAAAATATTCTACTTGTTTTATCGAGCAGCAGGGAAGACTAGGCATATATTCAGATGGAAAACCTTTGACAGCAAAGCAAAGGTGTCACACCATATTTTTAGCAATTTACATATACTGAAGTGAAGGCTGTCATTTCACCATGTCATGAAACACTAACTGGCTTTATGAATCCTTTTGTCACAGTCAAGAGTTTGCATTACTTCAGAATATTATTAATGCATTTGAATATAAACTGCTTGGTAATAAATCACAATTGTTAAGTCTCATAAGTATTTGCAATTATCTTTCAAATCAAGCGGATCTTCAGACTACACTGCTGCTTAGCTTACAAAATTGAGTGTCACATAAAAAAGATAGCACTTTAGTGTTTCATTCAACTGTGAATCCATGGGACACAGTTGTAGTGTGTATTTATGTTCTCATATAAAAATAAAATGAAGAATCCATTCAGTGCTTTTATGCCCCAGTCACAAATGAATAAAAGAGAAATAGAAGTAACTAGAGAATGAACAATAAATTCAGCCCTTTTTCTCAGGAAGGCAAATAGTTTCCTAAACAATGGAAATGTATAGATAAACAAGAATTATCACTCTCACACCTACAGTTGTGCTGGGCATTATGTACTAGTCTTCCTATCTATGCAGTTAAAAAATCCGAGCTCTAGTCAAGAAATTGGGGCTGGAATTACTTGAGAAGTAGAAAACAACAAAAAATTAGGAAAAGACTACATCTGCTTCCATTCTTACTGCTGAGTTGGAAGCAAGACATGAAGTGACCTGACTCCCTAAGCATAAGTTTTCCTTATTGTAAATAGAAATGTTCTTGGGTAGTGTCCTGATTTTCTTCATGTACATATCCACAGATGAACATTTCCTATGACTGTTATAGAAAGTATTTCAGACTTTTGAAACCTGAAACCTCAGCTTTTTCTTTACCTGCCTGAAGCATTTCAGTGTTTAAATTTACTGAGAGAGAGGCTTAATTTGAATCATGGCTAAAAATGCAGTAGTGGATGTCAAAACTGTGGAAACCAGTTTCTACTCAGACTGCTGCTTTCTCTAAAATAGGAGGCATATTCTGATGGGCTGGTATTATGTCTTGCACCACATGGGAATAACACAGCTGGAACCTTTCCTCTTACTTCTGTCAGTAGATGGTAACTCTAGGTACCAAGAATTGAGATACGGAATTCATGAGTGGAAGAAACACAGTCAGTTACAAACTCAGAGTTTCTGGAACTAAGACAAAGGCTTTAAAATAGGCCAGAGACAGTTCTTGGGCTCTGGAGTCAAGAGGGAAGTCCACACTGGTGCACCTCCTGGGAAACCTAACAAAAAATGTGAACTGGAAAGAGTTCTTGGTTCATACCATGCCATGAACTGAGTATTGACATAGACAATAATAGCTGTTACAGGCCAAAAATTGTGTCAAGAAATGTGTTAGAAATTAAATGGTGAAGGTTATTTCATGCCATTCTTTCACTTTTTCCCTGGCAAATATTCTGGTATAAATAAAGATGGAGGAGTAGGAGTGGGACTTAGAAAAATTGAGAGATGTCCCAGCTTAGAAGAACAGAGACAAAGACTTCTTATCGGGGTAGACTCCCAAAATGTCCATTATTTCAAAGAGCAAAGCAGGTCTGTGTTATGCATTGTTTATTAAAGCCCTCTAGTTCTCTTGATGCTACTCATGCAACTGCAGGTCAATTAGTTGGTTCTTTTCCTTAAGTAAAAGAAAGCAAGTCTACGCATCAAATTTTCTACAAGAATGCTCTAAGTAAATCATAGTCTGGTTGTTGGATTCTGAAGATATTTTTCAACAATCTCTTGGTGGTTTGACATTTGTGTAGATAATCCAAGGCCTATTTGGCCAGAGACCATTCAAAAATGAAAAGTTAAACCAAATGTTTTAGAAAAGGGTACTGAAATTGGTATTTAGAATCTAGAAATTGGAACTGTTTTCTTATTCAGGAAGTTCATCTTTTTACCCTTTCACACTTCCTTATTCATGCATACTTAAATGAATGAATGCTGAGTTTTCCATCCATGTCCTCCTGAGGTGTTTCACTACACATGAAGTAAAGTTTATAAAATATGAAAACTAACTGTGAGAAGAGATTTCAGAACTTTCAAACAAACCTGGTAGTTGTGAATTGAGGTGCACATCCATGAAGGAATTCCTTGTTACTGTGTTTACAACAATTCAAGAGGACCTTGAAAACCTCCAGATTTTGGACTTGCATTTTAACTCTTTGAATATCTAAATTGTTTTTTGATCCAAATAACCACAGAAAGTTTTGCTTGGTGCTAACATCTCTCATGCTGCTTTTGTACTTACCCAAGGCCTGGCCATTCTCTATTTCCTTCTATTGCATAAATAAAACAGAAATTTTTGATTTGTCACAAGAAGACCCCAACAAAAACAACCCAAACAAAGGTTCATTCGTGTTCCTTTTTCTGCTGGCAAAGATGTGGACAAATCTACAATGGTCTGGGCTGTGGCATGCCATTATAGTAATATATATGATGTATGGAAAAGTTCTTTATCCTTCAATTTCATTTGTAGCAAAACACTTCTATGAAATAATTTAGGCATAAACGAACATGACTCTAAAATTCTAAAGTAAGCCTATTAAAAAAATTCTAATTCTCTTAAAAAAATCCTTATCAAACAACTTATTTGCTTAATTAATGTTTTAGATTGTGTGCCTTGGTAAATTATCTATGGATTCCTCAGAAAAGCTCTACTTATTATTCTGGTTTACCTCACTAGAATTCTTGAAAGAAAGAATTTCTTTCACCCAGGAAACAGAGAACTTACAAAAAGTTTCAGTTTTTTCAGACAGTAAAGATGCCAGACAGATACTGCAGTTTAGAGTCATGTTACCTAAATGTTCATCGGCGCTTTTGCTTTTTACAGCCAACACTGTTAGAGAAATAAACCTAAGACTGTCTTAATAATGTCACATAGATTTGCTTGGTTTGCATTTGGTTTTTCTTCCTCCATTTGAACATTAATTACTCCAGGGAAAATGCTGCTTCTAGAATAAGGTAGAATGGTTCAATTATTTAATTGAATTGCTGATACAGGTGCAGGCACCAGCAGATATCATAATTTTTTCTTTCATAAAATTATTGCTTAACCTTGAAAGAACTCTGTGTTTTAGAGTTCAAACTGGGAATAAATTTTGATTGCCAAGTACATTCAATTTGAATCTCAGTTTGAAGCTCAGATCTTTTTTTCCTTGTACTTTCTGTGAGTACAGGAGAAAAGGTAGCTACGATGAGAAGGAAGGAATGGCTTTTCAATTTACTTTGGGAGTTTGGCTATATAGAACTTTCAGGGACCTAGCAAGAAATCTCAATCATTATTTTGGATAATGCCTTATTATGACTAAAATCAATGTAATTTTTAAAGTTAATCCTATTAATACTTATGAAGGTTATGAATACTTGTAAACCCTGTTTTCATTGGAATTTAGACAATTAGTTTTCAGTACTTAGCAATATTTATACAATAAAACTTCCATGTTTTATTAATTGGACTGTACCTATCACTGAATATTGGATACCACTGACATTTAGGTCATTTAGGGCTGTAACCAAGCATAAAAAAAAAGAGAAACTCACAGGACTGGTCTGTACTGACAACATAGCCCCAAAATTGTTTTTTAATATAACAATCACAGAAGGATTGAGGTTGGAAGTGACCTTTGACCACATGGTCCAGTTTCCTCTCTCAAGGAGGGCTACTTAGAGCTCATTACCCAGCACTATGACATCTTTTTAGTGTCTCCAAGGATGGTGGTGTCACAATCTCTCTGGTCAATCTGAACCAGCGAAAAAGTGTGTCCTGAAGTTTTGAGGGAACCTCTCGTGTTCCAGTTTGTGTCCATTACCTCTAGTCCTCTCATAGGATACCACTAGAAAGAACTTGGTTCTATCTTTGTATCTTCCTTCAGATACTTATATACAATGATGAGATCACCTGAAGCCTTCTCCAGTCTTAACAGCTCCTGTTCTCCCAGCCTTTCCTTGCAGGAGAGGGTCTGCACTCTCTTCGTCATCTTTGTGGCCATTCACTGATCTCTCCCCAGTGATTCCTTATCTCTTTTTTACTGCGGAACCCAGAACTGGCCATATTGTTATTCAAGTTTACTTCATAGAAATCATAGAAAAAATTAATTTGGAAAGGATCATTCAAGTTTGTAACACAGGACTAACTCCATAGATAGATTAGTTTGTTCAAAATAATCTCATTTCAAAAACTCCTGAGGATAAAAATATCACAACTTCTGCAGTCTACCAGTCCAAGTCCTTGACCATGGCATTTGTTTGTTATGATATTTTCCTTATATCTATCTAGAATTTCTTTGCTGCAGCCTATGAGTCTGGGCCATCTTTTCATTGTGCAGCTCAGAGATTATTTTGTGTCCTTCTTTGCATAACTCAAACTCAGTGCAATGGATGGCTGCAATTACATCCCCTCATCTTTTCTCATCCTTATTAAATAAACAAAATTACCTCCATTTCTTTATGTCTATATGATGTAACCATTTCAGTAATAATTCATTAGACTGATAATAAATACTTTTTTTAGTTCAGTCTATCAACTGTGTTTATATGTCTGTTGAATTTAGTTTGGATAAATTGTATCAGTGATTTCTTTGGTAGTTTTTCAGCAACTTGAGAAATGACAGTCTCCAATCAAGTTAAAAATTATCAAGCTGACAGCTGGTCTGAACCCTGAACTTGAATCTTAGGAGTAGTATGAATGTTCAGCTCACACTGTCTGGCCTACAACCCATAGCTGTGCAGAGCTAAAAATTTGCTGCAGGCTTGGTAAAACCAGCTATGAGGACTGTTGATTGAGATTCCAGGTGTGGAGGAGAAAAAAAAAAAAAAAGTACAATCACTCCCAATATATTATTTAAATAAAAAAAGAAAAAAAATATAAAACCAACTCATGCAAACTTTCCAGCAAAGAAATACATATTCACAAGAGTTATCTGCTAGACTTTTTTTCAGCTAGAGTTAAATAAATGTCTGATATCACAGGATACAATTGTAAGTGTAAATGATAACACCAACTCAGTCTTCTGGTAAGAAACCATTTACAGCGGGCTAAAACTTGACTGAACTCAAGGTTTTCGAGTTAATTTTTTATGTCCTGTGCTTCCACCTGCCTTTCATTTCCATGTATTTGCTTCAATTTAATTGGTGAGATTTCTGCAGTTAAGGAAAGCAGGAGCATATGTCATTGTATAGCCGTGGTTTCTGAAAAGAAAAGTATCGTATCCTCACGGAATGGTTCTCCCTGTAATGTTAGGACCTCCCTGTCAAGTTGTAGAACTCTTGCAAGACTAAGTTTCCTTACAATGAGTGATCTTTTGTGTCAGTTAAATTTTTCTGCAACCCATCATCAATGGAGTGGTGCTTTATTCCTTTCTAACTAATGTTGACGATGAGTGTTATTTAAACTTCCTGGCCTTCACTGAAGAAAGATAATATTTATTTTAAAAGACACATCTTAGGAAGAGGGGGCTGAATAAGTGTTTCAGTCTTTTGATCTGTTTTGAGTTCTGTAAACACAGGATAAACTTTTCCTTTTGCTTAAAAAAAAAAAAAAGATATTTCCTGCAAGGTCTGCTGAGACTTAAATCTTTCTGTGGGTGTTTGCTAATAGTTGTAGCCATCCTTTCTGAATGAGATGATTCACTGTGTTTACCATATTTTGCAGATCTAAAGCACAGTCATAAACTTCTATCAGTTGATTATTTTTCTGAGATGAAGTAAATATTCTTTATGTTCATTTATATTAATTTCTCAATGGAAAAAAATGAAATCCTTAATAAAGAACATTGGAAATTCTACCTAATTTTTAAAGAAAGATACAACATTCAGCTCAGGTACAGAAGTGATGAGTGGAGAGAAACTATCTGCTAAAAGGTAGTATTGAAGTAAAATTTCAGATGTTCTATGATGATAATAAACAAATGCTGCTTAAAGATAAGAAGTAGGCATGTTTTTGTAATAAACTCAAATGGAAAATTCTTTACTATGCCAAAAACTACTGCAGGTTTTCACATCTCACATGGCCTAGTCAAAACTTCATTACACTTTGATATTTTCTTCCTTAACCCAGAAAAAACTAAACCCACAAAACAAAGCAAATTTATTCATAATTTAAAAGTGTAAATTTTGGACTATCTCCTTTCAAGAACAATGCCCCAAATGAAATTGTATCTAGTATGTCCTGGACAGAAACAAAGGGATAGTCTGAGACATCTTTCTAGTATATTTCCTTCAGATTCCATAACATGTGATGTTTCTGTAAACTGAACTCATAAAACTGGTGGGCTAACAAGGTTTTGCTACCTCACTATCTGAAAAGCCTTTCAATTTCTTCTCTAAAGCTAATAACCTGAGAAAAGGGATATTGCCTAGTTAAATGGGCATGAAATTATAAAGTTGTATGGTTTGAAAGAAGAAATTAATAGACTGGTCTGTTAAGGTCCAAATAAGTATGTGATTCTGTTTGTCTTAACATTATTCATAGCATATTCATAAAAAAAAAATCTTACCTTAAGTTAGGTGAAAATCTACTTTATAGAATGGAAATAAACTTATTCCTTAGCCACGAAACAATTATTTTATTTGGATCTGATTTTTGTTTGCCATATGGCACTGTGGATTTCTGTCCCACTAAAATGTGCAATACCTACAGGATTCTCGCGACTGAATCCATAGTAATTTTTAGATCTCTTTGGCATTCCCTGTAAGATGCAGTAGGTGATATTATAATTTTTAATTTGTTATCCCAGCAACTGAAATAGCATTGAATAAGCATTTGACAGCAACATTTTTTAGTTTTAGCTGAGATTTGCTCTCATTGCCTAAATAAAACTCCAATCTCCATTTACAGAACAGAAAGGAAATGCTTGTTCAGAAACTACTGTTACAAGAAGTGCAGTTTTTTCTGTTGAATTGCAAGGGATGATGTCAGTTATAAATAGAGAAATTTAGAAAGTTGACATTAGGAAAAAGCCATCAAAATGAAATTTGTAAGATGGAGTGGATGGCATCCTGTAATATAGCCCTATTTACTTGTGAATTATTTAACTGCAGCATAATTGAACAGTTATAGATTACAGAAAACAATAAATTCTTGTTTTTCAATATTCCTAGTTCTGAGTGATCAATACCCCATGTGAAAAATCCTGTAACACCACGGAACAGCACAAGGCTACTGTGTTAGGACTATAAATGATATACAGGAAGCCAGGAATTCAGTCAGCAGTAAGACCAAAAAGAGGGCAGTGAACTAAAGGATGATCCTAAGAGTCTAGAAAACGTTAGGAGCCTGTAAGACCAAATTGTTATGGTAAAACCATGCAAGTGAAAAAGCCTTTTAAGATGTCATTGTCCAAATTTTATTCCCCCACCACTTGAAATATTTGGCCTAATAAGACAGGCAGAAAAAGAAATTAGATTTTAAACTTAGAAAATCGGCAGTCCTAGCTGAAAAAAATAGATACTGTTTGAAAATTAATTACTTTGGACTGTACCAGGTATAACAAGCACTAGGAGTGGTTTCATGGTCCATTTGAACTTAAATTTACAGGAAATATACTCTGTGAATTAAACTCTACTTTTTGAGGAAAGGAAAACAAACGTGCAATCTTGCTTGTACAGGCTAGTCTAACATGAATTCACTTCAGTAATTCATGATTCACAAGTTCTTTAACTTTTAACTCACATGCCAATGACCAAACCCCTTAACTTGCAAAGGGTGTGAGTACTCATTCTTCCTTGTCCCTCACAATACAGGTGTCTCCTGTGTCACACAAGAATGAAAGCCTCAGCTGTCTAGCTGCTGTGGAATCTGCTTCAAAATCTTGTTTGGTAAGATGATGTACCTATAACCTCTGGCTTGGAAATTTGGTCTATGTTATTTCCATAAATTAATGGATGCAGAAGAAACTTCAGGCAATTAGCATGCAAGGATGGAAGAGACAATGGCTGGAGGAGACAGCAAGCAGCAGGTGATAACAGCTGCATGATGACCTTTGTGCCGTTCTGTCTATCCTATCCTGCCTACATGAGGCTCTCTTGCTGACCTAATGGTTCTGCTCCCAGAACACATCAGGTCTTGATGTGAGCTGTGTACTAGGCCAAAATCCAGGCAGGGACTGAGTGAACAGTCAGAAGTAAGAGATTCAGTTATATTTCTTTAGGGATATTAATAGACCATTCCTAAGCAAGACAGGCACTTACATCTCATTTTCCTTTTCATTTTCATTGTAATGCTGCTGTCCTGAGTAAACAGTGGTTTTCTTAGGGAGAGCTTGCTGATCATTAATTGAACTTATCAGTGTTCTCACAAAAGAAAAGTGCAAGTACCAATCTGAATTTTGCTTTGTTGAGATGACTATAGCATATTGCAAGAGAAAATTAAATCATGCAATTCCCCTTTTTCTCTGCTGTGGGCTGACCCCAGCTATACTGCAAAATACAACTCTATCTCAGAATCATGAAGGTCATTATAAACTTATTTTTTTCTGTATCTATGATATTGCATTGTAATGCTCTGAGGGCCTTTCTGCTCCTCAAAGAGGGTAGCACATGCAGTCCTCAGCCTTTCTGGCAGTCAGACTCCATAGAACCATGCAAGACATCCCTGCTTTTCATCTGCACCCCAAAGCCTGTGTTTTAATATGTGGAGCTTGGTTTGAAAAAATGAAATAAGTGGATTTGTTTGAGTTTTTTTTCTTTAATATTTTTATTTTTTTATGAGACAAGGCATTGGATTTATGCACTTTGACTACCACTTAAAACTTAGAAAGCATTTAATTACGAAAGCAATCAGATATTCCTGTCATGACAAAGATCCTGCAGCTAGGTAAGGTCTCTATGTTCAAGCAGGCCAAACTTATGCAGTCACAGAGAGTCTAAGCTTAAAAGAGACCTCATCCAAGTGACATTAATCACTATGTTATGCTCTATGTTTTGGTATTGCTATTGTTTTTGCTGTTTTATAAACTATATTATAGTAGTGATGATCCCTGCCCTGTCCTGAGGCTTTATGGAATGCTAGTCAGATCTCAGCACTACCTATCTACTGGTTGAATAATGGAACATTAACCTCTAATACGTCCTAAATTCACATTCTAGTTTTTCATCCAAGCATCAATGAATTGCTTTCTCTGAACAATTCCTTTTACTTTTCTCCAGCCAATTGTCCAGAACACGTAAAATTTTCCTTGCATTACTTGCAGTTTAGTCATAGCAATGGCAGTACTTTGTAGTATTGCATTAACCATGCTTGTTATTCTTTAAATTTTTAGATTTTTTTTCAATGTGCTTATATTTCAAGTATACAAATCCTGTGGGCACTAGGGGCTTGTAGTATATGTATATATATATATTTCAAAAAAATTCTCCCCTGCTATAATAATATGCTGTATTAATTTTTGTCATACTAACTGGTTGTACAAATAAGTTTGCCTAGGTTAGATCCAAATACAACACTATCAATTGAATCTGTTCTTACAAAATACCAGACATAAATAATTTATTGCTATTTTCCTCATTCTAACCAAATGGCCATGTGGCTGACATTTTGCCTCCTAAAGGGCTTCCTAAAATGCTACATACACATATTCAGAAGTGATTCCTACATGCTGTTTAGCAACTGATTTTAACATTTAAAGGAAATTAGAAATTTGATGGTGGTAAGGATTTGAGGAAAAAAAAAAGGATGTCGTGAAAAGAAGAGTGCCAGGCCATGGAAAGAAAGCACCAGACAGGAAAAAGTCACTGATACATGAAAATAAAAAGGAGACTGAAAAAGAGATTGCTAAGAAGAAAAACATTGGCAAGTAAATATATTAAGATAAAATATACTATAAATGCTCCTGTAACCCACTTCCATGAAGTCCGCAAGAGATGCTGATTGCTGGGAACTGTTAAATCTCTTTTAAAACACTTGAATTTGTGAGATGCAAGAGGTGTCATTTCAAAAGCTTTTGCTAACCCCTAGGATATAGAGCACTCATCTAGTTAGAAAATCAAGACTCAGAAAAAGTTTGAATTTCATCTGCAAGATCCAGAACAGGATTTGCACGTAACCTGAGTCTCCTTTTCCTTTGGCATAAGCACAGAATTTGTGTCAGTTAACTCTAAGCTCCTTTTGTACCAATTAAATACACCTCTAACTTCATTGCTGAGTTTAGTTTTTAGAGAATCTAAACATGATAGCTGAGAGAAAGATAACTGCATCTAACTTGTCTAAAGAGATAGCAGATCCTTAATTCAGGAGCTGATGCGTATGGTGGATATATGTTTGTTTAAGTATTTATTTAACTATTTCACTAATAACCTTCTGAAATAAGCATTTTAATTAGATCCTGTGTCGGTAGGAAATGTATGTGTTTCATAAAATACCTTGATTTTTATGAACTGAGCACAGAAGTAAGTATTTTACTTTGGGAAAGAATAAATAAATTGAGAAATCTCAGTCTCCAGGCAAGGAAAATTTGGCAGGGTGACAACTGGTATGAACTCAAAACTTGAACATTACAAGTAGTATGAATGCTCAGCTCACACTGTCTGGCCTACAACCCATATCTGTGCAGGGCTAACACACTGCTACAGACTTGGTAAGACCAGCTATGAGGACTGGCCACTGAGATTCCAGATGTGAAGAATTAAGTTTCCAGAAGACAAAATAAGCAATTGTCATTAAGCAAACTTTCAATTATATATATATATATGTGTGAAGAGACAAATCTCACACAGGCTTGATTTACAAAGACCATTGCATAAAGACTCAGAAACTGTCACACCTGAGCACTTTAAGGAGAAAAACTATGTGCAGACCCTAACTACATGTCCTCACTTTTTCTCTGCCCACATCCTTGCCAAAGAGGCTAAAGGTGTGGCACTAACAAGGGTGGGAGTAGAGGAATTGAGAATGAAGGAGTGAAGTTGAGACTTGGAAATGGGGCAGGAAAGGTGTTGTTTGTTTGTCTTTTTGTTTCTTACTGTCAGATTAATACTTTTAGTTTAGTTAGCAATAAGTTAAATTAATTTTCCCTGAGTTCAGTGTGGCATTTGATAAGCAATTACAATCTTAAGACCTGTGATCTTTCTCATGCCTGTCCGTCCTGTCTTCTTTCCTTGTCCCCCTGCAGGTGAGCAAGCAAGATGGTGAGTGGGTGTTTGACTGTCAGCTATGTTAAATCCACCACACTCAGAAAGGACAGCTTCTATACTTGTAGAATAAATATTGAAACTCCCAGCAGCTTTCATGGCACCCAGCTTTCACACAAATCATCAATCAAAATAATTCTACTTAATTATTTTAATTTTTTATGTAACATATTCTCAGTCAAAGATGGTTTAAGGAGAAATATTAATATGTGCATTTGGCATAGAGTGAGAGTGTTAGGTGGAATCTGATGTTTTCTGATATACCTACTTTGCCTTTTCTGGATCAAAAATTTTCCTCAACACTGCACAATAACCTGAGTCTGGAAATCTAAGCACAAAGTTTGCCTCACTAGTTTGTCAGTGTTTTCTGCTTTCAAAGGCTCATGCAGAATTACACACCAGTGCTAATGTCAATTCAGAGTGGTTCTTCTCTCTGAATGTGTCAGATACTCTTTTTAAACAGTGAAACACTGCTCTATGGCAACTTTCCTATGGCTGACACTTTATGAATTTAGTGTGCTGGAAGATCAAGGGAGACAGTTCAGACTTCAGGGCCTGGACGGGTTCCTACAGTTCTAACTGTGTAAGTTTTGAGCTAATGGTTGCCCAGGTTAAGCAGCCAAGGAAGCTCTGTTATCTGGGGAGTTTTAACTGTTGGCAGACCAAACAGGCCTCACGGAATTTAACTTCTGGGTTTATAGTGTATTTTTATGTATTAAATGCATGCATTTTAAAGGTCTTTCATATCTGAGAGCAAGTGTTTTGTCACTTTTTTTCCTCAGATGTGGATCTGAAGCTCAATTTCCTCTTAAGATATTGCTGCCTTCTGAAGGCTGACCTGGAATAGAGCCTAGAGAGAGAAAAAGGATAAAGTAGGTATTTATTAAAAGGCCTCACTGGGTACATCTGGGCTGCACAAGAGTCCAGCTGGACCACACCCAAGATGCACCAAAATGGTCACAAAATGGACACCCAGTCACAAGGTCTCACATTTTTATAAGTTTTGGTCTATCAGCACATTGGAGTCTGTTGTCCAACCACAGCTTCAAGTAATGATGCTCCATTCTCCTCGTTTTTTCTTCTTGCTTCACTGTTGTTTTTGTTCTTGGTCTTGAAAGTTGTCCTTGGTATCAAACTAGAGAAGGAATTTTTTGTCTGTCTGCTCTGTGAAGAGAGCTCAGTAGCACTGAATATGAAACCTAAAACCACTCATCAAAACAGCACAGATTTTAAAAAATATAATAGCTAAAACCTAAGGCATCAATATAATTAAAGGCTGACTTGAGCCATCCAAATATCTATAAGGCATAGGACATTCTACCCTTAAAATTTTCTTTCAAAGAGTAACAAAGTTGCCAAATGGCTTTATGCTATGAAAAAATATTATGCAAAATATGGAAGCACAGGAGATCCTGGCACCCATGAATGTGGACACTCCTGATGAAATAGATGAATATGGCATAAGCAAGTATCAATTTTGATCCTTAAAATTCATCATATAAACTAATGTAATAATTACACCATTTTTGGTTTTTTGACCACAGACAGCTAAAGAAGTCAGGATAATCACCTATTAATTCAAAGAGGATAATGAAGAGATGAATACCAAATCTACGAGCAGTAAATTTTAGTATGGGGCAATCAAAATCTAATGTATGAATACAGGCAAAATGTAAATGTGCACTCTTGCGAAAATGAAATTTGATGGAAAGTAATAATGCATTTACAGCAGCTGGAAAAACTGAAGAATGTTCTCTCTACTTTAAGAAAGAAAGTGAGTCACTGAGGATTTTCAAGGTATCAGAATGATTGATTTCACTCCAAATGAAATCAGTTGAAGTTGCTCTATTTCATTACAGCATTTGGTTGACTGCTTGTAGAAGTATTTTTATTTGCAGCCTCATATTTTTAGATTTTCTGGCAAATAAAATAATAAGAGAATATGAAATGTATTCTTTAAAGAAATGGAAAACAAGCAAGGAAGAAAAAAAAGGAAATTTTACTAGTAATGGAGAAGCAATCAACTCACTGCATATAAATCAAAGCAGACAAAAAATCAGCAAAAACTAAATATCCCTATGGTTAAGCTATAGCCGTTTGAAAAAAACCCCAAAAACCAACCAAACAAGGGTGAAAATCAGATTTAATTATTTAAATATAAGAAGAAAACAGCACGACTGCTTAATGTCAAAACTTGCTTTTCCCACACTTTGACTTCTTCATTAGTGCTTGCTGAAAATAGTTTATGTGTTGTACCTTTTAGAGAAGAAATGAAGGACTCTAAAATCACGTGATAAAAATGACATTCTGATGGATGTATTGTGTGCTGAGAGAATGTGATGACTTCTGCTTGTAGCTGTCATTATCTTGATGTATTGTATCTTCAGTAGGGAGAAAACTGTTCTTTACTATGAAATCAAATAGATTTCCAGAAAAATAATGAATTCAGAGAGACATAAATTTTAAATAGGGTCTAACTTGCACATATTATGTAAAACATGTAGTAGCTAAGTTATACTGAAATAAATACATTTTCAGCAGCTGCGATTTTCAGATCTTTAAGGTGTATGCTCACAAGGGAGTTTAGACTTCAGTTTCATCTTAGACCAACAGAATAAGTTTCCAATTATAAACTCATTTTAACTCTACTCAAAAAAATCTAATATTGTCTTTACATGCATCTATATAAAACATTAAGGTTTTAAAAAATGCAATTATATTTAAAAGAGCACTTAATGTTGTCAAACACCATCTCTTATTTTCATCAAGTTCATTTTGGTAGAAGCTCATGATCAAATTAAACTGTACCTGTCACAGTAAATCTTGAGGAGTTCAAAGCTATGCCATAATTATTATGATTAGATCTCTAACTGCAGTCTGTCTTCAACATTTAGGAATTAATAGCTAAAAGTTAAGCCTTCTTCTAGTCTTTTATTCAACATTTAGTGACCCCCAACCATTAATACAACCAAGAGTTCTCTGAATGGAACAAAAAACCCACTCAGCTTTCACAGTGTATTATTAAAAAAAGACTTTCTTAAGTATCTGGAAGTGTGTCTTAGTTTGGAAGACAGGTTTGTTGACTAGGAAAAAACCCAAACCAAACCAACCCAAGACCTTCACTTGAAACGGAATGGTGAATATTAAACCTCCTCCTCTAAATTGTTATAATTCTGAAATTAAGAGGATCTCAGGCAAAGATGTGAGGGTAGATTAACAGTTCCTTACTAGTGTGTCTAACAAGATTAACAACATTAACTATAGCATTAACAACGAACAGAACTAGGGAAAAAACAGCCACAGTTTCTTCTGCCACTGGCACCTTCCCCCCTCCTCTACCGTCACAAGCTACCAGAGCGAGCAGCAGTCCCTGGGATGAGAGGTATCCGAGTCTGGAGCTGTGGAAAACGTACCGTCTAGGCAGGGGGTGCGGGACACTGCGTGTAGAAACCCCGAGCAAAATTGAAGAAAGCAGCAGGTGCAGGGTAATGGGGCAGGAGCTCCCAGAAGGACAGGGAGAGAACAGGTTCTGAAATCCCGGGGGACACATGAAAAGACGGTGGTGGGTCACTCTGAGCTGAGCTCTAGGTTAGGGATGGTGAGATCTCCCTGCAGTCCAGAGATGAGCAGTCCTGGCAGTTCCCTCTGAGAGCAAAAACTGCCCAGAGCGATGTGAAGTCCGGGTGCCACCCTGTCTCTGACTTAGCTGCCTCCTTTGTTCTTTCCCCACGCACCCATGAGTACACTCGAGCACCCAGCAATCAGCTTCCTAGCAACTTCTGGGAAAAAATTCTATAAGAAAGCAACCCAACCCCCAACAAAGTGGTTATAAGCACACTGGAGATAAGATACTGGATTGTAACTCCAAAGACATGACTGGGCACTTCATGCCTTGTACAACTCAGCATGAATTCCTTCTGTCAACACTGAAATGAAAATTTATTTCCAGACTAAGCTGGAAAATTCTTCAAAATTATGATTGTATATATTTCAATGCTGTTTTTATTTAGACATTCTTAATTTCTTTCTGGGTGGAGTAGATATTGACATACTTCATGGTGGGATATATATGGATTTTGCATGGCATTGAGTGTAGGGTGCCATATCCCAAAACCCAAGTGATGGTGAGCAGAGAGAATAATTCATCATGTAAGAGTGTACTGAGATGTTTTCCTGCTGTTTTAGAGGTAATGGTTATGGAAATTTTGTCATTTAGACAGACGAGTTTTTTCCATTGACCATGGTTAATTGTCAAAATGCCAGTAAAATATATAATGAAGCCAATTACAGAACAGATTCTAATGATTCTGCAGGCTTTTGTTTTCCCCAATTATTGTACTCCCCACATCTTCCCTCATTTGTACAAGTTAGAACTGAGTGAGAGAAGCAATAAGTGTTGATCAAAGCAATCAAAATATGTTAATAAAATAATAAATTAAATTATAACTGGAGATTTACCTAAAGCTAAACTACTACTGGGAGTACAATGGTTAACTTCCCTTTCGTTTGAGAACAAAGGTTTAAAAGAAGATAGCATGTTTTTCTCCATGGCTACTGTTGCCACAATTCACAGAAATATTGTTGCATTTCTGATGTTTGCTTACTATCAACCTTCTGGAAAAGAAATTAACTATTTCCCATTTGATTGTTTTATGGGCAGAAATTAAGTTCCATCAAGAATTTTAATACAACAACAGCAACAAAAATATATGCCAGATTCAAGTTATTTGAAGCTTGACACTTTGTCTTTATCTGCTAGTAATGTGAAGTTACCTTTCAAAGGAGTCTGTAATGCATACATGAAAAGGGAAATTAACCATTTTTTCCAGCTATCTTATTTTTTTGTGCAAAAGAGGTAAATAAAATCCAGACAAGTTAGCATTCAGACTTGTGCAACAATCACTAGAAAAAAATGGAAGTTGAGGGTTTTTCTATTATTTGTTTTCTTCCATCAAACTCTAAATGTATTTTCAAAAATTCTGCAGATCCTGCCTTCATCTGCCTGGTCACAATGACGTCTTGAAGCACATCCCCTACTAGAGTGTTATCTCAATACACTGACATCAGTAAGTCTTTGAAACAGTTTCCAACTTCCTGAAGCTAGTTTTATATAATAACCAAAGCACAACAAACTCAACTGCAAGTTCTACATGTTGCATACTGTACAGGTTATGAGAAAAATATATTATTAGCAAGAGAAAATACGACTATCACTTCAAATTTCTAATAGTTTTTCACATTCTAGTTTTAGAATCCCATCCAACAGATTTTCATATTGAAGTTTATGATGCAGTTATTGAAGTTTATTTAAGATATTAAATAGTGCAAACTTTGTAACTAATTTTTTCAAAGCAGTTTGAAACAGTGCATGGGGATGGGGGAAAATCATCAACAGCTAAGGTTTTCATTACTGGAAGCAATATTAAGACTGAAATATTCAAATCTTTAGCCCAGTTTGGTTACTTCACCTTTGGTGAAGGTGCTGACCTTTCAGGGAAACACAATTCTAGTTTAAAGTTTTCAGTACAGCAACAAAAGTGTACAAAAATTGTCAGTGCACAGAAAATATAAACTTAATGGTTACAATCACTAGAAAATGACAAGGAATGGTCTATGTATTAGTGGTTCAAATTATTTAGTATTTTTGAGGTTTAAACATAGCTTGTGGCTGCTAGAAATTATCATCAGTTCTGATCCTGAATATAGAAATATATTTATCTCAGCAATAGAACTTTTTAGATAAATATGATGTTTTAGGAGACTCCTAGAATAATAAAAAGGAAATAAATTGCTGTCTTTGTTATTGACTCTCCATTTAAATAGAAAGATTAGAAAGACACAGCAGTAACAAAAATTGACCTCAAGGGTTACTTGTTCGAAAGTGATGCCTGATACACTGTGATCTATTCAAAGGAAATAACAAATAACATGCTGAGTATCTTTGAAATGAACAAAACCAATCTTAAATAAAGGGAAATGAAAAGAATCCAGTTCTGGTTTCTTTATACATATATAAAAAAAAAAGAAAAAAAAAGAAACAAAAAAAAAAAAAGGAAAAGAATCTATATTACTCTTGATTTGGGAGTAATAAAGTCAGGGAACAACTTTGAGAAACTATTAAGAGCTGTTGTGTTTGAGAATTTTTTTTTTTTTTTTTAGCAAAAAAAATCTTCAGTACAACCTTAAAATAATCTCTCAATCTGGATTATAAATGTTGTAAGCTAAATGCTCAGTACAAGAGAGTCTAAAGAATGAACTTTGAAACAAGTTATTTAATGATGATCTGGGTGTAGCAGAACATGGAATTTTCACAGAGGCTGAGGAAAAAAGTAAGAAATTTAAAAGAGTTTCAAACACATTTGCCTCAAAGGTCCACTCAGTCTGTCCCTTATGAAGGAAAATTTACCTATCTTGAAAGGTGTTTGGCTACCTCCCTCTCACAAAAATCTGCAGTGAAAAGGATTTTTTAAACTCACCAAGAAAACACTTTTCCTGTTTATAATTAGCCTTGCAGGTTATTATTATACAGATTGCCCAGGGAGCTTGTGGGTGCCACATCCCTGGAAGTATTCAAGGACATGTTGGATAAGGCCTTGAGCAACCTGGTCTACTGGGAGATGTCCCTGCTTGTGGCAGGGGGGTTGCAACTAGATGGTCCCAAGTGTCCCTTCCAGCTCTTAACATTCTATGGTTCTATGGAAACTTCTCTTAATAGCCAATCACGTTTGATAAATATCTATTACCAGCCCTCTCTCTAAACAAGTCAACTAATCAACAACAGAGAAAAACTGACTGATCCTTTTCAATAATCTTTTCTTCTAGGGAAAACTTTTTTTTAGTGTCATTTTATTTTTTTTTTAGTGTAGTAGAACTTGATCTTTTGACTCAATCTTTACAAGAAAATGTAGCAAATGTTTTTCATTACTTTTTATGCTCCTTTTTTATCCTCTTTGCTGTCAGTCTTTATATTCTTACCAGCCTAGACATGGTATTTTGGCAAGGTATCAGCGCTGACAAGTGGAGGAAACAAGTTATTCCATGCTTTAACAATGATTCTCTTAATACTTTTTGGAAGTCCAGGTGTAGGTCTTTTCTCATCTTCTCATTAATCTAACCCTTGACTATATGGGACAGTGCAGCATGCACATCCCCCAGTTTCAGCCTGCAGAGTCCCAAGTGAAGATGATGTGGACAAGAATAAATAACTCTCCTCTCCTCTCCTCTCCTCTCCTCTCCTCTCCTCTCCTCTCCTCTCCTCTCCTCTCCTCTCCTCTCCTCTCCTCTCCTCTCCTCTCCTCTCCTCTCCTCTCCTCTCCTCTCCTCTCCTCTCCTCTCCTCTCCTCTCCTCTCCTCTCCTCTCCTCTCCTCTCCTCTCCTCTCCTCTCCTCTCCTCTCCTCTCCTCTCCTCTCCTCTCCTCTCCTCTCCTCTCCTCTCC